>CAXIVR010000001.1:103434058-103776558 GCA_964035755.1 Teleogryllus oceanicus
TATAAAAAATGAAACAAAAATTAAAATATTTCATAATTGTTTATAAAGGAAATAAGCCAAAGGTTTAATAATGGTTCTGTACATCACAGAAATACAATTTGAAATTACAGAGTTGCTCAACTAATCAATATCTACTAGTTCTACAAACTTGTGTGGATATTAATGTCCCAGATGCCAACTGTGAATGTTATTGAGTTCTTTTGTTTTTCTCAGAACAATGGAACAAGGACTTATTTATCTTTTCAAATCACCGATTCAATTGGTTACACATATTTCTGAACTCCGTAGGAACGTTGAAGAATCCCCCAAAATACAGAACTCTCTAACGGAATGCAAACGGACACGAAAATGCTTTTGACACTACCAAAGTTCTTTCTTCTGAAACTAAATATTACTCAAAATAAGTTTTGGAAACACTGTAAATAAAACACACATAAATCCTTAAATACACAAACAAACAATTTTACAAAATTATATGAATCGTTTTGAATATTTTTTTCTTGTTAAATACGAACTTATTGGTATTGAACCGTCCATTGTGGTTTCATTTTCCTTCTCCCCCTCCCAACCGTTCTTTTTAAGTCAGTTTAACGGATTCCTCGCCCTGGATCGGAGCTGTGACGCTTTCGTTGGCAGTTCTGTAATACATTACTATACAAAAAAAGTTCAAGGGGAACCATAACTGATTTTTCTGCCGCGTACTCATAACTATTAACATATAAAACACAGTTTATTGTAAATTATTTCTTATTAATGTTGAAATCTTATTATGAGAATAAAAAGCAAGCTCCCGAAACGACGCATTATGTTTGTTTTTCAATAATAAAAAATGTTCAAGAAATATCAATGAGTATTTTCATATTAATAATTTAACTCAAATTTCCTTTAATTTTTCTGACAATCAATGAACGTATTTTTAAAAAAGGTTCATTAATTTTCGGAATAGAAAAGGCCATTTGTGTTAATTATTAATATTAACGTGACAATCATAATGCTCACCTATTTAACTATTTTTATTAACTTAATTTTTAATGAAAAACAGATTTATCTATATAAAAAAATAAAGAATGAGCAAACTTATATTCTACAATCTAAATAATTATATTACTTCTGTTAACATTAAAGTATCAACATTATTTTGATACCGCAGCTTTACAGGACACTAAATTTGTTCACATCAGTTGACGAAAGTTTGAAAATTATTTTGGTTTAATGATACTATATGATATGAACGCTAAAATTCATGCCATGATTTTGTTCATTGGAGAATTACACAACAATGTCTCAAAGGGAAAAGTAAAAAAAAATTTTTTAATATAACATAATACAATATATAAGTGACAGCCAGAAAGTAGTACCTCCTATTTTTTCTACTTAATTAAAATTAGTTAAGCGAAAAATATGAATTTGGTACTATTCCTCAAACCTCCTACTACAACCCACCGCAGTAGTAACTTTCTCTACTACTATTCCAGAATGATGATAATTCCACAATTCTAGAATATTATTCTCGCACGTCTGTTGACCAATCACATTCGTTTTGGTTCATTATACAGGGCAGAGGGTTCTCGCAGTCGCCTACAGAGGCGCTGCGTGCTCTGCCGCGGCAGGTCGCAACTGTCGTAAGACCGGTGAGCCACGAAACAGTGTGCGAGATGGTGTTTGTTAGGGTCAGAGAACATTCAGTGTTCTGTAGCCGTTCTGAAAGGTTAAGGCGCCCATTTAGTATTTTTAACATATCAAATTGAAAGTGGTACAGAAAGTATAGTCTTCTACTCGCGTAGAATGGCTATTATTCACTCGTAGAATTTCTGGCACTCACTCCTACGGCGCTCGTGTCATAAACATCAACTTGTGAATAATAAATTTCTAAGCTCGTTAAAGAATATACTATACTGCGTCAACATGAAGAAGCACTGTAGTCATTTGAAAAATGGCCGACATAGATGTTCGTAAGAGACTGAATTCTTGAATGCAGAAGGTGAAATGACCATTCAAATTCAAGAAATACTGAAAAATGTGTACGGTGTTGCAACAGTTGATCCCAGCACTGTTAGACGATGGGTTCCACTTTGTAGCGAAGCAGGAGGTCAAACACCGTTGGCTGACGAAAAGCAGAGAGGGGAGATAGATGACTGCTCTTTCCACGCAACATTCAGCAAGTCATTGTGGTGACCGCTAGACGATTGCAGACGAAATGACGGAAATAGTGCGACTCAATTCATCTGTCACATTTCTTCATTCAAGAATTCAATCACACAGCGCTTTCTCTCACGAACATGGATGTTGGCCATTTTCAAACGACTGCTGTGCTGCCACATGTCGACACAGAAAGTTACTACTGCGGTGGATTGTAGAAGAAGGTTTGAAACGTGTGTATAATTCAAATGTTTTACTTAACTAATTTTATTTAAGTAGAAAAAATACGAGGTATTTTTTTTTTTTTTTCGTTGGTAGTAATAATTTTAATTTCACAAAGAAATTCAAATATCTAATATGAGAAATCATTCAAAATGTACACTTCACTCACTGCTAAATCGTAGGTTCCCAGCGAAAGTTACCAATTTGCTATTAACAACAAAGTAAATTTCATTTTTTTCGGAGAAAAAATACTTCCTTAAGAATGTAACCAAAAATTTAGAACCGTCGTATGTTACCCTAAAAATATAAAGTGGATTGGAGGGTGAACTCGTTTCATTCAATCAAGGGTAAGTGCGAGAGTGTAATGAACTAGAGTAGGGCGTTATCGTGAGAAGCGCTCTCCTCGCGAATGGAATCGACCTAAGAGAGAGAAATAATGGAACTGATAATAAATGCCCCGTATCTAAGCATTCAGAGATCGTCCTCAACGCTCATTGGGTTGAAGGTTACGTTTCTGAAATGATTAGCCTTATGTTGTATCGACCTATGAAATCTACTGTGCATGCAATTTGCATTGATGCACCAGGTTATATCTCTCTCACGCCAAAAGTTTGCTAACAAAACTGTGTACGTATATGTATGAAAATGTACGCGTCCGTTGCTTTGTAAACGAGAAGAGCGTTGCAATAAATGAAAACTTTTCTAAAAGCCAGCAACGAGGTGTAAGTTACGAGTTCTTTTTTCTCTCAATTTTTTTTCTGCTTGTGGATATGGTTTCCCTTTTTTGTTTCATCTGTGGTATTTGGTTTAATTTCGGTGTAATCTGCTACATCGTAAAACATAATTTTGGTACGATGTTCATATGTGAATAATGAAACTAAGTAATAATAATAATAATAATAATAATAATAATAATAATAAACGGTAAATTAGTCGAAGGACCTGATGAAAATTGTGATTTTTGACAGCTTCTAGACCTTCGAGAACTGGATACGCTTACTCGAACCACCCTCACAAAATTCAAAATGCATCATTCCAAGAGCACTGTTGAAAGTCTTTGTCTTCGCAGAAACCAAGGAGGTAAAGATCTGCTAAATATCTTGAATCTTTCAAGGTCAAAAGAAAAAAAACAGCGAATGTACTTTCACGCCTCGGATAGTATGTTACTGAATTATGTAGTTGCGACGAATACAAAATATTCGGCTCTAAATCTCCAGAAGACTGAAACCAACATTAGATGTGTTAATTTAGATTTTTTTATTCTTATTGCATTTGGTTATTGATAGCTTTAGCCTTATCATTTGAGTAAAAGGTTTCTAAGACTTTTAAAAACTCAAATCGTACTACTATTGAAACCTCTTGAGTTGAACATGTGACCCTCCTACGACACCTCGGCGGAAGAGGCTTTGTGGACATGAATAACATAATTTTTTGATCACTTTGGGAGTGTCCGAAAATTCTTCCATGCCAAATTTACAGTTTCCAAACTACACGCTACAGTTTGAACAGTAGACGAATGGACGTAGCGAAAATCGTCTACAAAGAATTGGCCCTGAAGTACCAGTTAATATCCGATGCGCGAGTGTCAACTATGTTTATAACTCAGAGAGAGATTTTGAAAATCGTTTTATTCGTTTGTACTGGTAAAGAATGATTCTCACAGACACAAGTCATCAGCAATCGACCTGATATATTTGTTTCATAAATAAAACAGGCAAGTCGGTGTTATTGATGTATCAGCCCCAAACGCCATCTTCAGGTTACAAACACGAAAAAAAGAAGACTAAGTATATGGGCCTTTCATAATCTATCAAACAGTGGAATACAGACCAAATGAGAATTATTACTATTCTAATATTGAGTACTGGAGAATTCACAAAGTCCTCGTATCGAAGTTTCAAGCAATTAGATCTTTCTGAAAATCTATGGAAGCTCGTACAAAAGAGTATCGTTATCTCAAGGAATCTCAAGAATCGTCAGAAAACTTGTGGCCAATCACACCAATTATCAAAATTTATTTCAAATTATATGCTTCATTTATATTGCGATTCTTATTCTTACACCGTGGAATTTAAGAATGAACCATAGGTAAATAAGATGTAAAAAGAAATAATAATAATAATAATAATAATAATAATAATAATAATAATAATAAATCGCTGGAGGTGACAGTTTGCGAACCGATGGTGGCAGGATGCTGACAGGGCGGGAACCTGCCGGGGAACCCGAAGAACCTACAGCCTACCATCGAAGGAGAACCCAACACTCACCATCTCCAGCAGAACCAGCAATTGATGTTTCAATGGAAACTCAGCCACTGACCACTCTTACTGGCAAGCTAAGGCAGAAAACGAAATGGACTGAAGAAATGAATGAATACATCGTTTACTGCTACCTCAAAATAACTAAACTGGAATCCGACTTCACAGCATATAGAGAACCATTGTACCAAATGGTTATTATCAAATACCCAGAACTTTCCACAAAGACAGTTCAAAACATTGTTGATCAAAAACATCGTGAGGAAGTTTCTGAACATTGATGGTTGATCCAGTGCTGATTATGACAGTTGGAACGTTTGTTCCAACTGTCATGGTAACCGAGATGCACGAGTGGAAACAAGTTAAATTGTGATAATAATAATAATAATAATAATAATAATAATAATAATAATGATAATAATAATAATGGATTAAGAAATTAAAAGCATTCCATTTTCATCTAGCAAAGGATGTTACCAAAATTCTAGAACACCCAAAGGAACTCCCGGAATCGCTCACAAGCGGCATCACGTATTTGCTAACTAAAAGGGGAGACAGTTCCTTGGCTGAGAACTACAGGCCAATCACTTATCTACCTGTAATGTACAAAGATATAACTGCAGCCATAACTAACAAAATGTATGGACACCTATATAAATATCATCTATCGCTAGTTGAACATAAAGGATGTCGGAGAGGTTCCGTCCGCTGTAAAGAAATCTTGCTTCTAAATAAAGTCATCGTGAATGATCTAAGGAAGCAAACATGTAATTTAAACATGACTGGAATTGACTACCAGAAGACATTTGACAGCGTACCGAACGATTGGATTTTGAAGACTTTTGAGATCTATCAATTTCATCCTAGACTTACTGAGGTTTGCAAGACTAGTATGAAGTCGTGGAACTCCTGGTTACTAATACACAGCGGAAAGTAAGTAGTAGAAACAAGAAGTATTAAGATTAACAGGGGAATTTTTCAACGGAAATTCGCTATCCCCTTTGCTGTTTTGCTTTAGTTTCATTTCACTATCTAGACAATTATCGCACGCTGACTTTGGTTACGAGATCTATGGTAATGAAAGACCAGTATTACATTTGTTTTACATGGATGATCTTATATTTGCTAAGAATGAAGATATTCTCTCCCAAAAGCTGTCTATCATCAATGATTTTAGTAATGATATCTGCAGGAAATTTGTTCTTGACAAATGTGCAAAAGTCAATTTAAAGAGACACAAAGTGACAACGTCAGGGAGCATGGAAATTGATATGCACACTGCGGTTCAAGATATTGAACCAAGTAAAACTTACAAATACCTGGGCATTGAAGAATGTGAGAACTTCTCGTACGACACAATGAAAGAGAGAACTCGCAGGGAGTATTAGAGAAGAGGTTGTCGTGTCCTGCAGACTGCTCCGAACTCCAGGAATAAAATATCTGCTATAGGTATTTTGACGGTGCCTGTCGACGAATACATTTTAGGATATCTAGTGGAATGGACTGTGCCCAAAATTCGAAGCATGGAAAAACAGAAAACTGTTTACAATGCGTCATGTCGCTCAACCTCGAGCTGATGTACACATACTTTATATGTCACGTGAGGAAGGAGGACGAAGCCTCAGACAAGTTGAGGCCTCCTGGCACAATGCAATAGTCTGGATGGGAAAGTATGTAGTCAGTCACTAAGACGACCCACTAATGAGGCAGGTCATTAAATCTGACAGAATAATGAGAAACAGAGGCATTGTAAGTGTATCAAGAAGCATTGTGAAGAAAACTATGTAAGACACGCAGAATAATAGAGACACTAAACTTCTGATGTTACTTACCATGAAATATTAGACAAAAATATTAAAGAAATCGTTGAGAGACATACCACTCCATGGAAAATATCTAAGAAGAATAGACATGGTGCTGGTCAAAAAAGATCAATCATTTATATGGCTTGAAAGAAAAAGAATGAAGCTAGAATAGGAAGTAGTTCTTATAGCTGCTCAAGATCAGGCGTTGAGAACACATTATGATAAAGCGGTTCTCAAGCTTTCCCAAGATGATAAATGCCGCATTTGCCAGGAACAAGTAGAAACCATTGATCTCCGCGTGTCCAATTCTAGCAAAGAACGAATACATTAAAAGACACGGTGTGTGTAGTTACCTCCACTGGCAGATCTGTAACGCCCTGAAAGTTCCAAACACATGTTACAAGTGGTTCAAAAACTCACCAAAACCGGCGATGTTTCTTAAACTCCGTTCAATTTTGTGCGACCAATAGATTCAAACTGATCGATCAGCGATTTGGAGAAAAAGTGTCTACTTGTAGATGTTGCTGCGCCGTGCGATGAAAACGTAATCAAGGAGACACAGAAACGTCTTAAATACAATCAGAGCGGAAATCAAGATAAGCCGAATGTGGGGTGTAAAAGCACTGGTCGTCCCAATAGTTATCGGTGCTCTGGGATTTGTTCCGTAAAATTTGTATAAGAACTTAACTCCCAGGTCATTCAGAAGACGGGAAGTATAAGACATAGCTTTATTGGGAACACTCGATATTTTGCGCAAAGCATTGTTGAGGTACCGACAGTCTCTTTGCTCTTTAGGAAGCTTGTTGCAACCTGGAGTTGATTTTGGAACCATCCGACACATTACATCTTTCGTCGTGAATTAGTGCAACAACAACAACAATAATAATAATAATAATAATAATAATAATAATAATAATAATAATAATAAATAGCATGATGTAAAGTTATGGTACGTCTGTTTGTGCAATTCGAACGTATTGCTTCCAAAGCCGTCAGATGGTCACAAAGTGGTAATATCTAATGCCATTCTGTAGAATCATCATTGAGAAAAGAGCAGAGAAAACTTGTACAATGAATTCCTTATAAAAAGCTGTAATACTGAATGATGTTTATATTGGTATGTTTCAATTCTTGTGTAGGATTGAGCGTCAAAAAACTGCAACGTAATACTGGATGCTTTTGTTGCAGGTACCAAGTAAAGACGACCTCGTTGGACTCCTCTGCGATGTCGCAGCTGACAGTACGTAACGCGTCAGCAGCGGATTCGGGCAAATACGTTTGTGTGGCCACCAACCCCTTCGGAAAAGACGAAACAGTGGTACAGCTCTTGGTACAGGGTAAGTCTATAATAAAGCTTCTTCATACCTACTTGACACTTAGAAAGGAAGGTTTATGTTCAAAATGCTCATTGCCATTTTGAAGATTGTACAGACTAGGGCAAGGAGTGTCATTTTGAGGGTAAAGAAAGCAACATCAGCCAGTTAGAAACAATGCAATATAGAAAGCAGCAGCTTCTAAGTCAGTGACACTCATCTCGATGAGGTTTTTCGTCCAGATTCCATGATCCTTTGATCATATGAGATGGCCCCTCGTTTTGCTTCTGGACATAAATGTAACTTCATTATCTGTACACGTCTTCTAAAATTCAGTGGGAAATAGAGTTATTCCAATTATCGTTCTCCATTTTGTCGTGGCAGGAAGTATTATTCCTTCACAAAGGACACGTTGAGGGATAAAAGTCCAAATTAATAGCTGATTTACCGTTGAAAAGAGATTTTATTACATCGGAGCGAATATTTTTATAACAATCCTTGCAAAAAAAGGCGCATTTCTTTTTGTACTCAAAATTCAAGTAGTATGTGACTTAGGGTAGGAATCAAAGAATTTTGAAAACGTGCGCAGAATTCACTTCTCCCCGTAGCATGTCACAGTTTTAACTGATTTAGACTTAAAATAAATAATTAATGAATAATATAACTAAAACAAATATTTTATCATTTTTACGAAGAAAATTCTCAGATACTGTACAAACGTTTCTGGACGAATTCTGTCTTTTCATAACGTCTCAGAACGTGTTCTTATCGTAAGTCGAATTGTAAGCTTCGCTTTGTATAAAAATGAATGAATTTTGTTTTGTTCCAAAACAAGCAATGAAAATTGCAAAATTTTCAAATTATGGAATTGGGTGAGGGCGGGTAAGGACAGCGGGGTTTCGAAACTAAGACAATGTTCTGTCCAAAGTCGTATTTCGGTACTGGGGAGCCCCTAAGTACAAAACCGTGTTGTCCTCCTTGAAAAAATTGAACGTTTTTTTTTTGGCTTTCGGTTCCCCTTTTTTTTTTAATTTAATTCGAAATATTACCTTAAGAATATTAAAGAGGTAAAACTCGTCCTAAATGAAATTTCATTGAAAAAATTGAATCCGTTTTTAAGAAAATGGCGATTAAGCATTATTATAAATGCGAAATTTGAAGCTCTTTTCAAGGAATCTATTGAGTTTCGAAAACCTTCATTGAAGTCCTTTAAGTTAAAAAAATATACAAATCGATGGAAATGGGCATATTAACGGCGTGAGAAATATTTCAAAAAAATTACATGTGTAATTTTTAAAAAAAGAAAAAGGAAACGAAAATTAATTTTGTCATATTAAAAAGAGCAATTAACTATCTTTTGCAGAAATTTGAAGAAAAAAATTGGAGCCATTTTTGAGAAAATGGCTTTTGAGCGTTTCTGAAAATTCGGAATTTGAGCTCATTTTTACAGAAAACTGTTGACTTTTCTAGAAACTTTATTTGACATTATTTAAAGCACATGTACTCATAAATCTAATAGTGTGAAGAAATCACCTCTAAGGTAAATATTACTGATGTGAGAGACAAGTCCAAAAACATTACATTTTTTTAATTTTTGGAAACGCAAAAGAATAGAGCAATATATCATCGGATAGGGTTGGTTGGAAACAAACCCTACCAAAAAGTTAAAGAAAAAATTTGGAGCCGTTTTTTGAGAAATTCATGTTTTGTAATTTTTTAATTGCAAATATTCTTTGTATGCTCTATTGCAGAAAAGCTACTAAAATTTTCAAAAAAGTCTACATAACCTTATTGAAAGAACTATAACAAATTTAACAAATTTAATTAGAAGGAAAAACCTGTCTTCAATTTTATAGTTGTGGGAAAACCCCCCCCCAAATTTCAAACTTTTGCAATTTTCGAAAATTCAGAGGTAACTGTGAAAATGGGGCCTACGCCAACTTTATGTGTTTTTACTCTATTCTTACAAGAAATTTAAAGAAAATATTTGGAACCGTTTTTGAGAAAATTTTGAAAATTTGGGAGCCCTCAAGTTTATTAGCCTCCATCAAATTTTATAGAACGTTTTTCAAAATTTCAATTTGAGTTTCTTCAATTTGGAAAAGATCGTACGTGTGGTTTAGGCGCTAGATTTGTTGACATACGATATCCGCATACATCCCACTGCAATACCCTTCAGTGGGAGGTATGCATTTAATAATAATAATAATAATAATAATAATAATAATAATAATAATAATAATAATAATAATAATAATAATAATAATAATATTGGCGACAACAGTAGGAGGAACTGCTGGTATTTTCCACGCCTGAAATGACATATCGCTAAACATCATCCTACGTTTATCTTAAAACTTGAAACATGCCATTTAAACCAACACAGATAATGTATACAAACTCTTTCTACAGCACTCTGTTTAATTTTTGCTTTTGTGTATGAAATTGTATATCACCAGTCAAATTATCAGAAATAAGCCACGGAACGCTGTGTTAAACGAATTGCGGTAACTTTCTGGACTCTTAACTGGACAAAGAAGCTGAACTTCCTGTAACTGGGCTTTTTCTTTATAATGAACATTTTTATTTGAAGATGAACTACTTTGTTTATTTTGATAAGGTTGAAATATTAACAAAATAAGTAACTTTTTGAAGTAGTATTTTTGTGATATAAGATCTCAATGTACTTTTAATGTGTTAGGAACAGCTAATGAATGCAGTTAGCTTGTAAAATGTTATATGGAAACAAAATGGAATGCAAAATCGCATGTTTGGGAAGGGCGGAAAAATATTTCTATGGGCAAAGTTTTAAGTAGTTACACCACTGCTCCTTCATTTTCCCCTCTCTTAACTTTAATTTAACATAGCAAGAATTTTAGTTGGTACTCAACTTGCGAGAGCATAGAAACTTAATTTCAAACTTCTAGTGCAACCAATTTTAGCAGAATGCGCTTTTGGAGACAGTAGTTACTGTTGAGCTTTATATGTTGTAGTTACTGTTGAGCAGTACAGTACAGTAGTACAGTAGTACTGAGCAGTACAGTACAGCAGTTGAGCAGTACAGTACAGCAGTACAGTAGTTACTGTTGAGCTTCTTATAGAATATACAAAAGAAATGTTTAATAAATTTTACGAATGTATAAACAGTATTTGAAAGAGAGAAATGAGTTGCTGAGAGGAAGAGTGGTAAATGTCACTAAAATCGCGATTTTAACTTTTTCCATATTTGGATGGTAGTGAGTAAATTACATCCTCATGCATAGTCTAACTTTCATAGTGGCCGCTTGGCTGCAGCACTGCGCGGGGAGCCGAAACATAATCACCGACTGTCCCGCGTGGCAAAACATGCTCTGGTATCGTAGGCTTCCGCGGCCAGAGTCATGATCTGGGCTGTCCGGGTGACGCCGCGTCGAAGGCTGGGGTGCCGACGTTTCGACCGACATATCGCGGGACTCTTCAGGGCAGTACAGCCTGAAGCTGTATAGTCGGTCGAAACGTCGGCACCCCACCCTTCGACGCGGCGTCACCCAAACAGCTCAGATCAAAATAGGCTCTCCTATAAAATTAAGGGTAAATGACTTACACCACTGCACCTTTCAGTTATGTTCATAATTTTATAAATAAAACTCACTTAACGAAAATCATTACCACTTCTTGACATCTGCGTCTCTAAGATAAAACGTTCGTAATGTTGAGACTGATTTTCGAAAAAAAGATATAGGTGGTAGGTTTGTTCATATAAAAGTGCTGAAAATTTAAATTAACGAAATATTAAAATAGACATCATTTCCATTGGTTTAATACACGGGGAAAACATATCTTCTGCTTGTGCGGGAATTTCCACAGTTTCTTATTTTCAAAATGATGTTATCTAAGTGATATTTAACTGCAATTATTATGGCTAATCAATTTTGAAAAATCACCAGTTCATATATTAATATAAATGTTATAATGTATTCATTTATTAATATAAATTTTTTAAAAAAAATAATCGTATGATGTATGATTGAGTGATGCGTAGTGAAAAGTGAGTTTCTCAAAATAATCTCGTTAATGTCCGTCAAATGAATACCATCGAATTTTTATTTTGTTTGAAGTTACAAGGATTTACGTCAGTTTAATTACAAATTTAATAGGTTTTTGTTTTTATTTCAGGATCAGTATTTACAGGATTTCTCTGAAACCTGTAGCAAAAGGTTAAATTTTACCGATTACATTTTATTTATTGAATGCGTGCTATAAAACAAATGAACGTCCAACTTACACATAAACAATTTTAAAAAAATACGAATGACATGGTTTAATTGTCATTTAAAAATTCTATATAGTGTAATGTAAATGTGTAAAATTCACGGTGTTCTCAGAATATTTTTGAACAGTTTTCCTAATTACACAGAAAACAAAGAATCAGAAGCTGCGTACCTTTTGATTACTGTTCTGTTTGTTGAGATTTTGGGGCATTTTTCGCGGCCATTGCTCACTGTCAAGAAATGTACTCCACTACACAAAAGAACAACAAACACCCATAAATTTCTCGCTGAAAATGAATCACAAACTTATCTGTTATCTCAATCTCATTTGTGATATTTTATCCGCAATCAATGTTTCAATCGTTTGAGCGGCGCCATCTCCCGAGCCTGCTAGCCTTGTCATCGAGCTGTTCTGTAGATAGGCGGAAACTGTGCCGATCGTTATCATCGTCCTGCGGGACTCTCGTCCGGGCCTCCGATGTGCTATGGAACGCCGCGCTCGGGCGACGGTCAGTCCAGTCCCGCTACGATCACGTATTCCCCCATCCACCACCCCCTCACCGACCTCCACTCTCGCATCTCTCTTCACTGCACATCCTCAGTCAAACTACAGAACGACTGGTCTCCGTCCCTGTTAGTCTCAGCTGCTTGACAGCTTCGCATTCGCATGTCTCTGCAACTTGTGCACGGTCTCGGAACGCAGTGTCTCTCCGGAAATCCCATGGTCCAGGCAAGCAGCCTCACTCTTCACGCTTTTCCTTTATCCTCTATTTCCCTCTTTTCTCTCTCTCTCTCTCTGTCCTCTCTTGTGTCAACTTCATTCTCTCCTCCCTCGCAATCTATATCTTCCCTCGCACCACTCGACCGATCGCCACACACATGCTTTCTCTGCAGCCGCTTTTTCCAACATCCTTCGCCTCGTTTCTGTTATTGTAACGCTGCTTCACCTACTTCCGTCTGTCTCTTCGTTCCTATACTGCTGTATTCCTCTGTTCCTCAGGGATCTCTGCTCCTATTCGCTCACTTCTTCCTGATTTTCAACGCTTTTAATTGCCATTATCAGCCCCCTTCTCCTCTTCCTATCGTTTTTTCGTACATCTAATACCCGTCCCAGCACCCCCCAATCCATTGAGCTTCCAGCCATCGCCTCCCCCCGTGCCGTCCTCGTCGCGTCCTTCCGGCGGCCCGCCTCCGTCCGCCCCGCCCCGCCCCGCCCCGCCCCCTCCCGCCGCGCCGCGGCGCGCTCTGCAGTCTAACAGGCCGCCCCGGCGGCGCGCGTTGCAGACGTGCCCGACGCGCCGGGCGACGTGCGCGTGGAGGACGTGGCGTCGCGCGAGCTGAAGCTGGCGTGGACGGAGCCCGCGGACGGCAACAGCCCGATCCTGCGCTACGCCGTCACCTACACCACGGACCAAGGTACGTCAGCCGGCCGGCGCACGCGGCCCGCACGCTCGGCCCGCACGCGCCTCGCCCCGGCGCTGCGCAGCGCCAAAGCCGTCTCGCTCGGCTCACGCCGCACCGCGCCGCGCCGCGCCGCGCCTCCTCCCGCGGTCCTCGTCGCTCGTCTTCGGACCTCTCCCCGCCCCGCCCCCTCGCGCAGCTTAGCGTCGCCCCTCGCGCCCGCCTCTCTCGGCTCGGCATGAGAGGCTTTTAGGCCGAGCGAAGTGGGCAGCCGCTCTAGCCTCCGCGCCGGCTCAAGGGGCGTCATATGAAATGCGTTTTGTGATACGTCATATTTCGTAATGAAATAAAAAACGGTCTCTAAGTTTTGATCACCCGTAGCGTAGCGACCAGGTGGCGAGGTTCCACTTCGTGATGCTATATAGGAATTTGCGGAGAAATATTCCGGTACGCGGCAGACTTACCCAGACATCCTTCCATTGCTCTCTTGTGTCATTTCGCCTTTATTTCATTACCCTTCATATAATATAATCATTCAAATGATCGGTCATTCATTTTCCAAACAACATTCTATGAACAGGGAATAATATTCAAAGCATAAAGTCATGAATACGGGACGTCTCAGAATAAATGTTGCACATTTCTAGGGCATTTAGAAGGGTAGAAAATGATCGCATTTTGCCAGTGAACGTGTAATAGAAAATTTAATATAATGTATTTATAATAGTACATAGTTCGGTGGTTGTTATTAACATTGTATTCACAGGAGTTGGGAAGGTGCATGACAAGCTTTGACTGCGTCCGAATCTGACCTGCCGATCACCTGTGAAACATGGTAGCCTAACAGTTAGGAGCAAGTGTCACATGTGTCATTTTGTTATATGAGATTTTTCACTATATATTTATCAAATATTTTATTAATTTTATTTCTATTGCTATTATTTTAAGTTCCACTTCATTTACTTCATGTTCTTTTGCTTTTTCATTTGTGTGATGCCAAAGGAGTTCCGACTTCTAGAATTCTGTCAACATTGTGAACACAAAGGACCGTCCTGTTGCTCCTTTTTACCTCTTGGCGCTGCTTTGCAATCTACAAGGGGTGCATCGTCACTATTTGAGTTTCGTTTGAGTCGTCGCTGGTCCTTTTCGTGCAGCGTGTCTTTAGTTCTCGATCCCTCATTAATTGGTGCTCTCCGATATTTCAACTTTTGATCATGAAGACACTATAAGTCAATCGTTTTGTCAAGCTTTTGCTTCGATCTTTGACACATTAATTTTCTTTTTTCAGTTTTTTCCCTCTCTTTACCTCAGTCTTCTCCATTTGTTCATCGCTCTTGCAAGAAGATATTTTTCTGTTTAATTTATTCAATGTTTTTTTCACCTGTAATATAACACCGTCACAGTTTTAACTGAATCCGTGCTTACAATGCGAAATCAGAAATTGGATTCTATTTTTATAATACTTATTTGTATATTTTTTAAATTGTAATTCTAGTAACTTAAAGATCGTTTAGGTGTATCTACTCCTTGCACCATTCATTTCATACCTTTGTATTTAATTTTTTTTAAATTTGCTTTTTTATGACTTAAACTCACCAAATCTGCATGAACAATCCACAATTTATGTTCACTTTTTGTTGTTGTTACAATATCTTCTTTTCTATCTTTAACAACATAGCGTTCCCTGTACCCGCTTTCCCCTTCCCAATCCTACCTCCCCTTGCAAAGCTGCCCCCGCTCTCGACACAAGCGTGAAATTGATTGCTTTGCTCTCCTTTGCCTCCGACTGTGAACTGATATAGGGGGACATCTGTTGCGTCATTGAAATAAATGATGCGTCGGTGTCCACATACGGGCACGAAACAATGCCCACTCGACGCGGCGTGGTTTTGGAGTACTTAATTTGCGCCGGGACTACCCAGAAAAGGGTATTGATTTCAAAATAAAGAGCGCCATTCAACTGTTTTTAACGAAAAATGGAATGTCAGATTTCACGCGGTATATTCATTGTAAATTGGTGTAGTAACGCAATACTGGAATTGGAAATTTACGGCCAGGGTTCCGACGGACATACGCCGTTTTTAAATGCGCCACGAACGCCTCGTTCAGTAGCGGTTATTCGCTTTGGGAGTCCGTCTGGTGCCATTATCTCTGAATAGCTCTGTGGCAAATGTGATTACTTGCCCGCAACGTTTCATTCAAGACCCGCATCCGCGAACGTACAGTTTTACCTCACATTTACAGAATCACTTTCTGCTATCTTGCACCACAACACCGCTCTTCGCCTTAAATATTGTGAAGAACTTTCTTTTTTTACACGTAGACACTAATTAGCATTTGCAAATGTGTTAACTGAAGCTAAATTACCTTCCAAGTACGTTAAAATAAATGCTTAACAGATTAGGAATTATATTGAAAATGTGAATATTGCATTGTTTTGCCTTATTTGATGCGTATGAACACGTACATGATTTAATGATTACACGCAAATCGTATTTTGTGAAACAACGAGCTTTGCCTTTGCACCGTGCGAGTGTAAAACTCATGCACTTTGCAAAATTTACTCTGAAAATGGAAACAGTGAAAGCTCTATTCATTGGGATGCGGTGCAGTAGGTCGCACCTCCATTTGCATGAATAATGGATTAAGTAATTGCTTTCTGTCTTCAAATTATCTCTTTCGGATTCAAAGCCAAGTATGCTCATAATAAAAGGACAGAACCCTTAATAGAAACTTCACCTTCCTTTATTGTTAAGTACCGTCGTTTTTCTTTTCTTCTTAAGATCTTCATCCTTACTAATTTACACAGGAAGTTACCGATATTCAATTAAAAACTCTTACACTTCAAAGTAGATTTATAGTATCATAAGTGTTACATGAAAACGTCAATATTTCTACTGCGTCATTGACCTGATTACTATTATTTCAAATAATCTGAAAATTATAAAGTTTGTTCATAAACTACTTTTATTAATAATTAATGTATCATTGCCATTCTTTCTGGAATTATTAAATACCGTCTCTGTCTTTATAAGACAATTTAAAGCGTCATGATCAAATGTCACCGGTATAGAAAGAGGCGTTTTATCCGAATGTTTTCTCGCTTTTGAATTGTCACGTGGGAATTGCGTATGATGTGCAGTTGTCATATTGCAATAGGACGCAGTCAGCACATGTGCAGTTTGTGGCATTTCGTGCTGATGGATGGATTCAAATGTTTCCGCAAGACATCGCAATAATGAACGCATGAGGGTTTTGTGCCACACAGACAATTAGTGGTCATAGAAAATCGTAACAAAAAGTCATCAAATACATTTGCATTCTAAACTGTTCGAACAAAATGTTGGGGCGAACGCAAATCATTGTATGGTTCGTTGTATTTTAATTTTAATGTTTTATCAATTACTTTGTAAAGTAGATTCCGGTTATGTGTTATTAGTTTGATTTTCTAACTTCGTGACCATTATTTACCCAGGCACGCCATATCTCAAAGTAGCAGCATAAATACTTTTCAACGACAACTGAGATGAGTAATGCGATCGTACAAAGTACTTCATTTCCATTTATATTATTGCTTCACGTATTGCATGGTGTATTTTGAAACAGCTAATAATTGATACAGTTGATAGCTTTCATGACTATAAAGCAGATCTGGGATGTATGACAACTATAGAAAACAAACGACAATATTCGAGCAAGCGGGAAGAATTTTGAAAAAAACTTTAAACCCTATTTTAATATAACTGTATTTTCGCAAAACTTAATTACTCCTAAAATAGTAATGGAGTATTCGTAACGTTTGCGTAGAGCCCCTTCTTAATTTGAACCCGTCCGTGGAGCCCTTCTCCCAATGCGATCTCCTGAGCGGCGGCGCAAATCCCGCCCAAAACAGTGCAACACATCGGCGCCTGTCCGGCTAAGCCGCGCCGAATTGATTTGTCCATGACTGATGTGTGCACACACGCCGGGCGAAAAGTCTAATAAATTTCGACGGATCAATCAATCAAACGGGCGACCGGTCAATCCATCAATCGGATCGCGCGGATCGATCGGTGCGGCGCGGCGCGGCGCGGGGCGGGGCGGCGAGCACGCAGCGCACGTGCGTCGATCGATCACCCTCGAGCGGCTGGGCGCTGGGCGCGCAGAGCGCTGGCCGGAGGCGGGGCGGACGGCGTGGCGGCGGCGGCGGCGGGGCCGGAGGCGGCGGGCGGCGGCGGCGGCGGCGGGGCGGCGGTGGCCGTGGCGGCGGCGGAGGGCGGGCGCGCGCCGCGGCCGTGGGCGCGGGTCGCGGGCCTTATGCCGGCCACCACCTCTTCGTGCGGGTGGCCGCCGTCAACCAGCTGGGCGCCGGCCCGCCCAGCGCCGTGGTGTCGGCCACGACGGAGCCCGAGGTGCCGTCGGGCGCGCCGCGCCGTCCACGTGCAGCCGCTGGGGCCCGGCCAGCTGCAGGTGGCGTGGGACCCGCCCGATCCGCACCTGCGCAACGGCCCGCTCTTGGGCTACTACGTGGGAGTGATGCCGGCGTCCGGGTGAGTCAGGGAGCCCGCCCCGCGCGCTTTGCTTTGATTTATGTAACGTGGCGTCTCAAGGTCACAAGCTGGAAGGAGACGGGGACATTGTCATCCAATCGTTAGCTCCAATAACCAAAATTTAAATCGTAACGAAGCTCACGATTGGATGACAGAGTCCCCCTCTTCATCCAGCTCGTGGCCTTGAGGCGCCACGTTAAATAAATCGAAGTATAGGGGTAGTTGCTGGCTGTTCTGCGAGCCAATCGCGCCTTTGCGTTTATACCACGTGGTTAGAATTAAACTTCCCCCACATAACCGTCAATATTTGCAAAACCAGTTATCTCACGTACGGGATGCATAATATAAACACTGGCCAAAAAGAGGGAGCAAGATGAGGAACGAATAAGGAAATCCGTTGAACTTGATTGATGTAAGATGCGAGCGGTTTTCGTGTGCGTAGCGTCCGTTTGAATACAATGTGCGGGCTCTAAGGCGCCCCAGATTGTTCGAGGGGGAGGCAGGCCTGCTCGTAAAGATAGCAGTATTTTGCACAATGCGAAGCCATGCCTGTTGTAAGGTGAGCTATGCATGTTTTTCTATAGGCTAGATTATACATTACTCTCTTCCTCATATCCTTGAGGATGTTCACTTTACGTTTTCTGTACATGCAATGCATTGTTTTACACATAGAGACGGTTAAGTAGGGGAAGTTTAAAAACTATTTGATTTTACGTACAGGAAGCTCCGGAGATAACTTATCAAAAGGAGGTTCTGATATTAACAATTTCTTGTGTAACAGAATGTAATCGAGACCCCGGGATCTTATGTGCCGCGTGTCGTAAGTTTGCTTAACCTGCACGTGTAATTCCCCAAAGCTTCCATCAATTCCCATTCGTTTGACACTTCTACGGCCCCAAGGTATCTTTGTTAAACAATTCAATAAGAGATCCTCCATCTTGTATTTTTTGGTCGGTTTTTGAAAAACTCAACCTATCTTAATCTGTGGTTCTTATTTGCAATTAATGCACTTATAAGGGAGAAGTGAAGCAAGATATATACTGAGCTTTTATTAATGCCCAGCGGAGTCGATAAAAAGTCATAGAATTATTTATTGTGTTTCTTTTACAGAAAATTTGTATTACAATCAATGAAGTGAAGAATATTAGGGCGTCAGTTGTAATGATCTCTAAAAGTGAGGGATACGTTTTGTGTTGTTTATAGTTCTGTCAGTGTCACTTTAATGAATGCAGTTATTTCACAATACCAAAAATTCAGAAGATAATTAGTGCTTTTGACAAGAGCCACTTGTACTTCAAATATTTGTACCGTTTGGTACCATACTGAGAATGCTTTTTATAATTATGATTTTTTGTTGTGACAAATATATTTTGAAATATTTATTGTGTGTATGAGTTGTCTCATTAGACGCCACATTTTTTCTACGTACATCGTTCAAAGCATAGTTTTGCCAATTAAGTTTAGAATATTAAAATTACCATTGCAAAAGTAATTTTTTATGAAGTCGATTTAGTGACAAAAAGTTTACGGCTGAATATTATTGGCTGACTATTATATTTATTGCTGAATACAAACCTAGCGAGATTATTTAGTTTCAATAGTTGGTTAGTAATTCAAAATAATTGATAGAAAAATACTCCTTTTATATTTGACAAGTAAATGTGGAGCAAAAGATCAAAATGTATGCACTCCATAAAATCTCAGAGCAAGGTGTAAACACAAAAAGTTCATCTTTCCATCCGTAGAATGCTAGTAAAATAAACATTGCGTTGAATGAACACCTTGCTAAGTTCTCACGAAGTTAATACATTTTGATCTATTGCTACACCAATATAACAGAAAAATTTATTGAAAAAAGGTTCATCTCACAATTGTTTAGTACTCTTATAGAATTTCCGGGGATGGGAAATTAATAGTATGATCAAATGTGTTATTTTGAAATAATGCAATGGTTAGAGGACTGTATGTGCGGTTGTTGTTAGATGACTGTGTTGCGATCGTTCTTTAGCCTTTTACGATCTCCCGACACCCGCTCCTTCTTCTATTAGGTATTTATTTTGTCAGATCGGGGCCCTTCCCCACGTGGTGATTGATGTAGCCCTAAGGCTTATCTCCCTTAGACTCCGATAGGTATTTGTCCTATCGAGTTACCCCGTGTGCCCATCTCGACTGTAAAGAGCCAGTTTAGAGGAGAGTATCACGTGTGTACCGTAAAGGAAATGGTTAATAGGGTTCTACGTGGTGGCTGGGTCTGTTCCTCCATGTCACTATACAAACGTCCATGCCTTACGCGGACTTGGGTGCAACTGCTCCGAGCCCCTGCCTTGGCAGGTCCGAAGAAAGAGGGTTAAAAGCTAATGCGTGTTGGATGGAAGGGCCCCGTCATGTCGGAACACAAAACCAAACATCCATGCCCAGGGTGGATTCGAACCTGTGATCTTTCGAATCGACACATCCAACACGCGTCTGCGCCGGTAGTAAATAATCAGTGTTAAGAAGTAATATAAAGTAAAAACAAATGACAATTACCTTACATTGTTGTCGATTTGATTTTCAGAGAGAGCGAGAACGAGAGAGAGTAACGAGAGAGAGTAACGAGAGAGAGTAACGAGAGAGAGAGTAACGAGAGAGAGAGTAGCGAGAGAGTAACGAGAGAGAGTGACGAGAGAGTGACGAGAGAGAGTAGCGAGAGAGAGTAGCGAGAGAGAGTAACGAGAGAGAGAGTAACGAGAGAGAGTAACGAGAGAGAGAGAGTAACGAGAGAGAGTAACGAGAGAGAGTAACGAGAGAGAGAGTAACGAGAGAGAGTAACGAGAGAGAGTAACGGGAGAAGTAACGTAACGATAATAACGAGAGAGAGTAACGGGAGATAGTAACGAGAGCGAGTAACGAGAGGCTATCTCAGCATTCGCTCTAAGGATCAGGGAAACTGGACGAAAAATCTGACCGAGATGGCGGTTATTAACCCAGAAGCTGAGGTACAATACTTGTTTCAGATTGTTTACAATTACCTTGACGCTCGGTAAAATCTTTAATTTTATAGAAACATTTATCCAGCAGATACAAGTTTACTTGGCTGTGAAACTTGTTTGTGGAATTCCATCGTTTAATTTCATCAGACAATTTGTTGTAAAATTATGTATGTGTATTGTATGTGATTTTTTTTGTAGTGGGCTATTGAAACTGACATCTGATGAGTATAATTACTACGTCGAGTGTTATAGTTACAGGCATCGGTATTGGCTGAAAATATGATCCTACCTTTGAGGAAATCATTTTTGACAAAAACCCACTGATTCGTAAATCAAGAGGTAAGGTAATAGTAGAATTTCTATCTTAAAGAGTGGCTTACAAGAATCACGTAGATTGCATTTTCTTATTATTCGTACAATTCTTATTTGTAATATAAACGTCTGGGAGCTATGCTGTGAGTTCTTAAAAATTAATTCAATCGTGAGCATTAATCTTCGTAAAACTTTCTTAGAGTTTGAACTCGTGGAATCGTATTTTTCACATTTACTTTTTAGTTTTTACAAGCCCCCTGAACTAACTTTTGATTTTTAAGTTGAAGTAAAACAATGTGGTGTTGGTTTTTAAAGTACCAATTGTTGCTTAACCAAAGTATCGTTACCTATTCGATTTTAAATAACGATTCTATGCAATATAGGAAGTTCCCATTATTAGTAAAAGGAACTGATGGGTGGTTGTGGGCAGATAAATTTATCATAATATTGTGGTTCCTCTGAGTGACAGATTTAATCTTTTCACTACGAAGATATTATTTGCTCGACCACGAGGTAAATTACTTTGCGAAGTGGTTGGAAAACCGCAGATTTTTTGACGAGGGAGAATTTAGAGCAGAAATGTTAATGCCAAGAATGACTAAATGCGTCCGGTTGCCAGACGATTTTTTCCAAATATACAATCTGAACAAATTGCTTTATTTAATATCGGAGAATTCAGCGATAATGTAATTTCTGTCACAGGGTTTTATATGGGTTTAGAATTTTTTTTATTGACCGGAGTCAACATTGAAGTGTCGGTTGGTCTTGCGTTATAGAAATTTTGTTATTAGGTTCAGGAAGATTGAAGTAATTCATCGTCAGAAAGATTGTGTGTTCATTTCCTTTGTTAGAGACATAAAAGACATTAATTGTCCGTAACAGCATTATTTTCATGCAATGCAAATTTTCAAATTCCATTGCCCTCCATCTTTCGACATAATTCGAAGTTAAGAGCGGAATGAATGCTGCAACAATAAATTCGATGTTGATTCAATTTAATCGTAATTTTCCCCCCAGAGTTATAAGGTCTTGACATCAATAAAATGCGTTTAACTCTGGTGTGTTAATTGGTCAATATGTGACCTGACTACTTTCTCCGAACAACTCGTGTTGACATTGTTCCTAGATTGGAGGCTATACAAGTAGTACTATAGTAGTCATTACCCAATCTTAAAAGGCGTGCAGAACAGTTGAAAGACGGAGAATCATTTATTTCGTGTTTATCTCCACGTAAGTTGTATAAATAATTTTTTAACTGAGCAAGCTTGCACAATAATAGCATTTGAAAAAGCAAAACATATGCGAGCGTGCGCAAACCTTTGAAATGCGTTTAGATTCGCTGATGATGTAGCATTGTCATGACAGCTTGATGGCATAATACTATTTCATTCAGACCAGCGAGGAAGAACTATTGCTCACAACGCAATGGAAACTCTGATGTGTTCCTAGAATCCGGGGAGGGGAACGTAGTATTTCATAGAAAGGATTATATGATTCTGGATGTGAAAGTGACAGGCGAAAGCCATGAAAGTAATAATGAACCATATGCGGGGCTTGATTTCTGGTGGAACGCGACGGAACGGGGTTCCGGTACCTCGGGAATATATTATTAAATTATATTATAAATATATAATAATATTAAATTAATAATTAATTTGGGGGGCGTTCTGGTACCTAAAATTTTAGAAATTAACCACTGGCCATTTATCTTTAACCCCGGTGAATAAACTGATAAGTCAAAGAAACAATTTTACAGTGAGCAAAAAACGCTTTAAACAAATGCTATAAATAGGGGATTAATGATATTCAAACAAAACCTACACGAAAATAGTTTTGTTTGAATAAAACCTTCGTTTGAATATCATTAATCCCTGATTTCATTCATTTACACGTTGTTTTTTGCTGTCCTGTAAAATTAAGTGTTCATGACTTTCCAGCTTATTCACCGGGATCAAAGATCTATACTGTCGGCCCGGTGGCCGAAATCGGTAAGGCAGTAGTGTCGAAGTAAAATTCGGACCGAAGGGTCGCGGGTTCGAGTCCCACCTCGGGCATGGTTGTATTTGTATTCATCCTTTTACCCCTTATCATCACCATTTCGTTTCATCTTCATAGTTACCATAACGTTAACACCAATAGTGGTCGCTAATGACCATGAATGTTGATGCGACCTTAAATAACCAATAAAAAAAGATATATACTAGACATGTTTTTCGTAATATTAGTGTTGGAGGTTGAGGATATTCAGTAATTGGGTTATTAGAAAACAGATGTATTTAACCAAAAACGAGTATATATAAAGTGTGGAGGGCAACTGCTCCGATACTTAGTGCAGTTAATTCTGGGCTTTACGGTAAATGATAGCAGCGGTGTCGACGACGAAGGCAGCGGCGGCAGTAGAGTCCGGCCCAGAGCCATGAGCGGAGCAGAGATGAGCGTAAGCTGACGGCCAGAAGCGAAGTGAGCACGCGGTCTCTACGGCGATTTGGGAAGTGAACGCGTTGCCTTCGCCAGCGCTGCAACGGGCGATCCGCATACTAGTGGTGCGGTAGGAGAGTGGACACGGCAAATATCATTCACACTTGTGTAAAATACTGTCTTGAACTTGAAAAGTTATTAGACTTTTGAATGAACAAATTTTGTACATTCTTCAAAACCTTTCTCCCTACTACAATATTTCAGTAAACGTAAATAACAAAATCAGTGTTTTAATTACGTTTTGGATTGATGACAGTTATTGCTGTTTTGTTAAGAGCCATCTGAACTATGATTCGTTTACAACCAATACATTACCGTTGAAATTTCATTTTGTATCATTTTCTAGCCATGTAGAGTACGTATACTCTAAAAGAATATTGAAAAAAAACAACAACATTTTTTAAGTTCTTTACTACATTAATAGTGGCATAGTTTAACTGATAAAATATTACTTTAATAATCCTTCGATGAATAAAAATATTTGCTACGTCTTACTCGTACGTCACATTCACATTTTACTGTTTTTCGACTAAATAAATAAAGTAAAATATTTTGATCGCGAATGACGTAAATATTGTAGAAGTTTCAGTTGGAAAATGGAATATTTTTATCATATTCGAATGCTATGTACCTTACAAATTTTGAAATTATTAGTAAAACCTGTTAAACCTTTGTATGTGAAAATCCCCAGCGCATGAATGTTGTCTCAAATACGACGTTCGTAAATTTCGCGAAAGTTCACTCCAATCTACTGGTACAGATAATCATACCTGAGTGCTGGGCTGTTCTCCTCTCTATAATGCCTTCTAAGTGAAATGGCGTTCCCGCCGAGTAGTTTCTCCTTCCACCTCTCGGCACAAGCACGTTTAAATGGATTCGAACTTCATGCAGATGTTGAAACGTGTCGGACACATGGCAGTTTGCACTTTATTTCCCAGCTTCCAGGCCTCTCATAGACTTCCAAACACAAGCAGCTCAGGATTTACTCTCGAATCGTTGCTTCACTTACTCGTCATGTGTTTTGTTATATTGCACATATAATTCTTGCAATAAAATGTTTCCCAATTAATGTAACTTCACTATCAGTGCATTTTTTCTACAGTTCAGTGTGGAATATAGTTATTTAAATTAATGTTCTCTATGTTCTCGCCGCAGTAAGTGGATTCCTGCACGAAGGGGGAACTACAAGGGATGATAGCCAAAATCTGTAGCTGATTTGCCTTTGCAAATATTATTACATGAGAACTATTATTTTCTTATCATTTCTTGCCAAAACGATTATTTCCGCCTATATTCATTATTCAACTTGTTTATGGGTTAGGGTTGTGATCCCGGAATTTAAGAAAACCCGCACAGAATAAATTCTCCGCATAGTATGTAATACAGAACCTGCGCAGAATAACTTCTCCTCGTGCATGTGTTTTTAATTGTTTTTAAGGTCAAATAAATTAATACGAGGTTTGGAGCATACGCCATGGCAACTATTTGTTGTGAGAATACGAGCACGGGTGGAAAATGTGAAATATAAATATGAAAAGACAAGTTATGAACTACATGCATTTAATGACACATGGACGGACAGACGGACGGACAGACAGACGGACAGACGGACGGACAGACGGACGGGCAGACGGACGGACAGACGGACAAACAGACAGACGGACAAACAGACAGACGGACAAACGGACGGCCAGAGGGTCGGCCAGACGGCGAGACGGACGGACTGTTAGACGGACGGGCGGACGGGCGGGCGGATGGCCGGCCGGCCGGCCGGGCAGCGATTAATTTCGTTAAACAGTTAAAGGGGGGTTTTAAATAATAATTCATTAATATTTAATCGACGATTGTTTGATAAGATTAATAAGCATCGATTAATCGTTCCGAATTAATTGAACATTATTATATAATCGATTAATTTTTCACATGTTTTAAATGGTGTAAATCGTTAAGTTTTAATTTGTAAATCAATTTATCGTTTAGAAATGTTTTTAGAAGCGTAGCACTATTTAATTATTAGTTGTTTATAATTTATGTAAATAATATCCATTCCGCACACGTATTCATAAGAAAAGATTGCAACTCAGTTTAAAACGAAAATGATCGTAGAATTCTTCGATACAGTAACACCAATAATTGTAATCTAAGGATGTATTTAGTTGAGGATGATTTTAGGAAAATTGGTAATTCTGTCTCCTCCTTATATCAAACTGAATATAATACCATCACTATTTATAGATCATACGCAGCGACGTTTCATTTTATTAATTTTACTAAAATGAAGTTAATGTCGTATATTTTACTCTATTATGTTTTGCAGTTGGAGAGAGATGAACAGACGAAGAATTCCGTTACTTTAATACTTACGTTCACAAGGAGAGATGTACTTTTATATTTCTCAAGCCTTGAAAAATAATATTTGAATTAAATTGACCAATGTGTTCATTAATCGTTGTAAAATATTCGATTTCAATTTTTTGATTAATAGTATAAAATAAGCGATTGTTGTACTAATCGCCAATAATTGCCCATCCCTATTTGATTTTATTTATTTGGTCGAAAAACAGTAAAAACTGTGTATGACGTATGGGAGAGAAGATTATACACATATAAGATGTATGTGTTATTCATAAGAGTATTGCATGAAAATTTGTTTCCACCGTTTAGTAAGTCAGTTTTGACAAATATTACAGATTCGTAAATAAATAGGCAAGGAAATGGTAAGATTCCAAGCCCAATGAATAAAGGCTTGCAGGGATCACGTAGATGGCATCTAATTGCAATCTAAAGGTCTGGGTACTACAGGATGAGCTTCCCCATAATATTATGCCGTATCTCAGGCGGGAATGTACATTTGTAAAATACACGCAACGATTCTGATATATGAACATTCCATTTGAGGTTTGACTGAATTGATACCTAGAAATGTTATTACTTTAACATCAGCTATTTGCATATTGTTCAATTTCAGTGAAGCATGCGATTGTCATTTGAAACAAAAAAAATATGTTTTATTTATTTATTTATTTTACGTCAAAAAACAGTTAAAACTGCGTATGACGTGCCATGGGGAAAAGTTAATTGTGTGCACATTTTCAAAATTCTGCGATCCCTACACTAAGTCATATACTACTTGAATTTTGAATTAAAAAAACTCCCATGTAATAAAATATATTTTCAAGGATGGATAAGCAATACATTTTGGGCTCTTATCCACGTTGTTTCAGTAATTAACAGGAAATATCCATTTTAGTTTCAGGAAATAACAGAACACTTGATTGAAGTCGTAAATCATGGTGTCAAACAGGGATGCCCGTGGCCTCCTAAAATAAAAATGATATCAATTTAAAAATTAAGAAATTTCAGACAGTGTGTGCAACTATACGAAAGACCCTCAGACAAAAAGCACATAGAGACACTCAACTGAAAGTTTATAAAGCAATGACAGTTCCAATGATAACCTATGATGCGGAAATGAAATTTATTAGACCTTTGGCGGGCTATTCAATACTGAACCATAAAAGGAACTCGGACATCAGAGACGAATTAAATATCTTCAATCTAACAGAAAAATAGATGTATTAGGAAAGAATTGTCATGATCGTTTAATGAGAATGCCGGAAGATCTATTCCAAAAATTCTCCACAACTACAACCCGTACGGGAGGAGGAGTAGGGGCAGACCAAGTAGGTGATGGAAGGATACTCTTAAATACGGAAGGGGCCAATAGGTTCAACCTATGATGATGATGATGTTATTGCTTCTTTGTTGCGAAGAGCATTCGTGTTATCGGAAAACAGAACTGTTCTTCCCTTTTTAATAAACGTGGGCATATCGTTTACATATAAGAGAAAGAGGATAGGACCTAGGATCGAACCTCGTGGGACCCCATGCCCAATTCGGAAAGAATTTAAAAGATAAGTATGTATCCCTTGTAACAAGGACCCACAAAACATGGATTCTGGCTACATTATGTGTTAGAAGATTTTTTCTAAGTTTGGCAACTGGATGTATTTACTTTTTCGTTACCAGGGCCCTGTAATAAGAGTTTTTTGCTGAAATTTGGTTGTTTTTACGGGCAGGATTACATAACTTTCTCTCAAATGCGTAAGCAGCAACGAGAAAGTAAAATAGTTGTCATGATCTCTGCCCCATCTCTCGTGAATAAATTATATTAAAACAAAAATGTTTACCTTTTTGCCGACGATTAATTCATTATTCATTATTTATTAATCCATAATAATTATTGTAGATGTTGAAAGGAGCGTGGCAAAATATGCGTGGTCTGACGTAAGAGCAGTTCTAATGGCAAGATTCTCGCTGCGTAAAATTAAACATCATTGAATTGAATGGAAATGAATATGTCAATTTTCTGGATTTTGCAGAATTGTATACTTTTCACTATTTCATATATTCTGCTGATAGTCTACGGTACCATACGCAATTTTTCTTTCAAATTTTAAATTTTCCTTTATCAAATTTAGCTTTCATACTACTACTCGTACTATTTTATCTAGGTGACCATTGTTAGACCAGGTGAATTCGCGATGAAAAGTAATGAAAACGAATGAAGTGGTATAATGAAAATTTTTGGAAGAGATTTCGTCTCTTTGAGAATCACGAACAAGCATATTACGTGTTACGAAAAGTTGTTAGAAATTGGCTTTCTAATATGTTTGAGAAAGCAACTTATCATTACATTTTTACTTTTTCGCTTACCCCTTACGTATTATAGAGAAAGTATTGTAATGCTGAAACAAAGAACAGCGATTTCTCACCAGAAAAATTCGTTTTCTTGGTCCCTGATACCAGGAAAGTGGGTAATTTTTGTTCCCGTACGTAGTAAATAAATTCGTCGTACACGTTGTGTTGTCAGATCCAGAATTTGTAGATCCCTGCTAGCGAAAAATTAGTTTACGACAAAATGCGTGTCTGTTTGCATGTGAACAACGCCATCGCCGAAACTGTTGCCAGAAGACTTATCACACTTGTTTTTCCCCAATTGATCTTGCTAATGTCGCTGCTCCTTGAATTTAAAACGGATTCTTTGATTTCTAAGGGTACTTCACTTGAAGCCTCAAAGATATTTTCAAAATGTTTTCAAAAATGGCTCTACAGTTTTTAAAACATATTTTTGTCAGATAGAACAAAGTATACTTATAATAATGACACAGGTTCTATTTTCGTTGAACTTTGGAATATTTGAAACTTTCAAGTGATTTTTCGGCGATTTACTTCAATATTGAAGAGGTTTTTGTGTTATTGAAATTAGTTCCTCAAAATTAGATCTGGACGGAGCGGGTTGCTTTCCACAGGTCACTGGTTCGATATCGGAAGCTCGAAGGACCATGGACGGAGCGGGTTGCTTTCCACAGGTCACTCGTTGGATATCCGAAGCTCGAAGGACCATGGACGTGGCGGGTTACCTTTGCTTGTAGTGGACTATATTATTGGTTGTTGAAAGTAGGTAGGCAATCCACTCAGTCCCTTTCGACGCTCGTTAGGAATTTTGTAATAATGTGGATTATCATGGAAACACACTTCTCACCTTGCAGAATGATGTTTAATTACCTTTGAGTTATCACAATTGTTCTTTACAATAAAAATACACTTAAGTTATTGTTGTCAATGTGAGAATACAGGAATTTTCCATCTTGAATCACGAAGCGCGAGAACATGTGCTCGTCTGGCAACTTACTTGCAACTTCGTGTGAAATACATTAATTAGTTCAATACATACACAATGCTGAACTATAACAAATTGAAACAATGTGGCTTTCACTTCACCACAACTTAAGCACAGAATATTACTTTCTGCATAAGAATTTACGTGATGTTTTAAACACGGTGCCCGAGATATACTTCTCGCACTGGCTTCTTCTCAGCGACTGATTTATACACAATGCTGAACTACAACAAATTGAAACAATGTGGCTTTTCACTTGGCCACAACATAGGCACAGAATATTACTTTCTGTATAAGAATTTACGTGATCTTTTAACACGGAGCCCGAGACATGCTTCTAGCAAGGGTGCTACTCAGCGACTGATTTATACACAATGCTGAACTACAACAAATTGAAACAATGTGGCTTTCACTTGGCCACAACATAAGCACAGAATATTACTTTCTGTATAAGAATTTACGTGATCTTTCAACACGGAGCCCGAGACATGCTTCTAGCAAGGGTGCTACTCAGCGACTGATTTTTCTTCGGTTTGCGAGTTGTATCGGGCACGCGAAGAGGGGATTTGAACTGGCCAATTAGCGACTGCTTTTCCAGCGGTTGCAGTATGGCGAGGTGGGTGAATTTGAACAGTCCAATAGGCAACTGCTAGAATTTGAAAATGTTCTAGAGCGGTTTAGAAGATTCGGGTCGCGAAAGCGAATATCACGCGGCGCAGTGGTGCCGCTTGGCTTATGGAACCTTCCATCCCGCGCTTCCGGTGTTGCCGCCTAGGGCGTAGGAAGCGTTTTATATTTATACGTCCCTTTCTGCTTTTGCGTGTGGGCCCGAACAAGATCTGTATATATAGTTATTTCATTTTTTTTTCAGAACAGTTATTTCAAAATATGAATATTTTTTACGTAACGTTTCATAAAATAAAAGATAATTTTTGAAAGCAAGATTTTATCCAAAACGGCTTCATTTTTTCTATAATTTTTTCTCAGATAGTGCGAAGTACATTGATATAAATGTGGAACATTCGATTTTCGTTGAATTCTCTAAACGTTCCAGGAATGCTTCGTTGGTTGGTTGGTTGATGATTCCGGGTTCGTCAACAGCTTAGGTCCTTAGTCCCCTAAGTGTAGTGCATTTTTTTCAGTGAGAGATGGCATTTCACCCGCTGGATGGCGAGATCCGGCGCCGACGTACAGTCGCCTAGCGGGATTTCCCCCTAACAAGAACTTTCCCTCCAGCGGGTCACCGCCCCAGCCGGGACAAGCTCTAAACTCCCGACCGGTCTTCCGGGATGTGTGATAGTGTAGTGCATGTTAGTGTAAGTGTGTGTAAAGGGGTGAGGATAGGATAAGGAAGAGGAAGGAAAGATCGTGCGCGGTCCGTGGCCCGTTTGGTAGGGTAGTGCTCCGGGATTCGCCTGGTGTTGATAGGAGAAAACAGAAAACTACCGATCAGAGCAGCAGGCCGCTAGAATTCTCCTCCAGACAGCGACTGAATTCGATGTAGCTGAAAAGCTAGTGTCGAAAATCCTGCCACCGTCGGTACTCGAACCTAGGACCTCCCTGTCAGAGGCGCTGCAATGACATCAGTTGATGCACTGAACTATCGCTCCTCCTCCAGGAATGCAAAGTTACAAATAATGCGAGAAAGTATGTGCTGCTGCAGCACACACATATATATTTCAATGTTGTCCATTCTGTTGTGAAAAATTTCTACCACCGGGAAAAGCCGGAAGGAAATAAGTTTGTTAAATATATTTAATTCGTTTAAATACATATTAATCTTTAAAGTTTATGCCATATGAAATAGGAATCAATTAATTTACGACACAATCTATATGGCATTATTTTTTAACGTCCTGTCCAAAATAGAATGTTTACTAGTCTCCAAATTTCACATTTCAGACAAATGGCACATGCTTTTGGTTGTGTTTACATATGAAACTTTTATCGTCAGGATATGAATGCCCTCGAGCGTACATGCATATTTTAAGAGGAGGAAAATAACACAGTGGCTTTCACCTTTCCTGCGTATTTGATACACCCCGACGGATAAGCCTTTGTAAACTGCAAAATTTTAACAATTATTTAAAGTTGTACTAGAAATGCGACATTTCTTCCTTTTAATTTTATATCTCGCTTTTAAGGCGAACATTTGTTCTTCGACGCATGCTACATCTGTGAAGTTCGTGTGTGTTTAAACTCGCCTTTTCTCCTTTGGTTATTTTGGACTTCGATGAATTTAATCAAGTACTCTGGCAATCCAGTGGATCGTTCAGCCAGCAAAGAACTTTCTGAGGTCATTCAAGCGTTCTCCAAAGTTGTCCCCTTCTGAATTTCATGAAGGCTCAAAGCGTTTGCTTGCCACTTATTCTTCAATTACAAAGTAAGATTAAAGTGTTTCTCGAATATAACCGCATGTTGTAGATTCTCCATGACAATTGTAATGTGTAAAAACATACTTATGTTCAGATGTGATATACAATTGTGTTTGATATTGACACCCTCATGCAATAATGAGGAAAAGGAAAGAATGTGCTTTCATTGTTATTGAGTGATAATTTATAAAACTTCAGGGTAAAAGAACTAAAAATGAATTTTATATTTCATCAATGATAAAAAAGTATAGGTTCAAATTAGGTCGTGGAACTTCAATACAAATAGAGGAATTCGCAATATTTAACTGACTCAATCATTAATAATGAAGGGAAGTAATTTTCGAAATATACTGACTCATATTTTTTGTAGCTTGGTAGCTTACTACATATATTCGAATCATTTGTACGTTTGTAAAATCCACTTTTCATGTTTCAAATCCGGCAAAGGTGGCTCGTGCCATAAACTAAGGTCACTGTTGTGCATGTGATCTAAAGAATCTAGGGTTCGGGTCCCGAAGGTGGCAGGGATTTCGACATTAGCTTGTCAACTAGGTCGAGTACAGCCGCTGTCTGGAGGAGAATTCTAGCGATCGGTTGCTCTGATCGGTAGTTTTTTTTTACGAATAACACCAGGCGAATGCCGGAGCAATACCCTAACAAACGACCCACGGTCCGCGCACAATATTTCCTTTCTCTTTCTTGTCCTTTTCTCATCATACACTTACCCTTACATGCACCACACACTACCATACTTGTCGATAGACCAGTCCAGGTTAGAGTATGTCCCTACTGGAACGGTATCTCTTTGTTAGGAGATACGTGGTTGGGGAAAATGTCCGCAAGCCTACGGAGGTCGGCGCCGGATATCGCCATCCAGCAGGGTAAGTTCACCGCCACAGCAAACAATACAAACATGCACTATACTTACGGAACTAATAACCTTAGTGTTGTCGTGCCAGGAATCACTAATCAATCACGAATGTTTTAGTATTGCATAATTAAACAAAAAACTAGTATGAAAAGAGATGTTCGAAATGTGATGCGGGTTGTATTTGTCCCTGGAAATTAGTAAGGTAAACGAAACGGGAGTCCTAAATACGAAACCATCCAATTAATTATTAGTTACTTCCAAAGTTTCTTAAAAAATGTTCTTATTAAAACTTAACTTTTTGCTAAACCCAAAACACACATTTCATACCAAAATTGCAAAATTCCGATGCGTCGCTTTTTACTAATTCTCTTCTGATTCTAAAAAGACTGTTTTGCTCTGGAATGATATGTTTTTGGCAAAGTTGTCATATTCATATACAACACAACATGTTTGTATTGGCCTTTTTGAAGTATGGACTTTCTGAATGCATCTGAGAAGACAACAATCGCCTCAACGCACAAAGAGCAGAGTGAGCATTAAAAGTCCTTTGAGGTCGTCGCATGTGGCTATTCAAAGTTCAGAAAATTTGTTGAATAACGATGCTGATTGTCAATAGGTTAAGAAAATAGCAGGGAAAGTGTGAAAGCTATAACTGCATTACTTTGTACAAAACATCTATAAAATATATTCAAATGTGAGCTAAATAATGGGAGAACACCAAATCATCATCAGAACACCAAAAATTATCAAGGAAAGGCCAAAACTCCAAGAGTAGATATGAAACAAACTCAGAAATTACGCATCTATTTTTAAGTTTATCGAAAATTCAAGAGATGTACAGCAGATTTAGTGAATAAGGAAGAAGTCAAAGAAGCTCTTCATTTCCTCATTTGTAGAACGTTACGAAGGCATCAGGATAAAGTTACAGGATACGCATAAGTTTTTTCAGAATTATAATTGCAAAGAGGTCCAATGAGAATTCTGTTCTAATTACAGTGTCTAATTACCAGTAGCCAGATGTGAGAGTAGAGTGGTGGCAGAATATTAGAGCATAAAAGGAAAACAAGGCGTAATTACGTGAGATAATCATTGCTTTGGGAACAAAGTTGAGGGTGATTACTACCTGCAGTAATCAGAGCAGCGTTCATCTACTGCTAATGCTACCTCTATTTTATGAAGAATCTCACAGTCTTTATCACAAGTGCTCACGATTTCTCTCTTAGGCCAGATGTGATAAAACTGACAAAGTATTCTACTTGATAACGGTTTTCCCTTTCTAACTATCTTGTTTCAAATACATTCAAGATAATACACTAAGAGTATAATAATAATAATAATAATAATAATAATAATAATAATAATAATAGCAAGAACTTATTCCCATCTTGTTTTACATAAAATATTTACCTTTTATTTCTTAAAATATTATAATTACATAGTAATATACATAATTTAAAGTAAAGTTATGTAATGCTGCGAAAAATCGATTTCATGATTTTAAAGGAAATGCACATTTTGGGGCCCCCTAATACCGGAAAAGTGCATTTTAAAAACATCCATTTGTATTTCCGTCCGTTTAATCGTCCGGGTGTTTGTCTGTGAATAACTCTGGTGCCTAAACCATTCATAGCATATTTTCCAAAATGAAAATGGTCCTATCAAGCTGGTTTGACTCGACGCCCTGCAAATTCAAAATGATTTGTTTGAATTTTGGGATGTACTTTCAATGAAACCCCTGTAATATTTTCAATTTTTTTTAAATTGGCAGCAATTTTTTCTTTCCTTTTCTTTTTGTTGATTGAATAGAGAGAAATACACACGTAAAGATAGTTTTGTTCTCATTTTCACAGTTAACTCTTAAATTTTCGAAAATCGCAAGTGTCCAACCTTTGGGACCCCTCGTACAACTACACTAGTGAAGATAGAGATTTCTTATAATGAAATACTGCCTTATTGTTTTTCGTTTTTTCTTGAAATAAGACGTCCCTTAAAAATTTTAGATAGAAGTTTTATAATTCATTTATTCTATATCAAGTAAAAGTTAATATTAAACATATTTTTGACAATCTTCGGTTCTCAAACACTATTCAGTTTTTTTAAATATTCTCCTCATCATCAAAGCACGACAAAAATGTAGTGACACCGTAATTTCCAGCAAATTCTTTGTATTTTCGAAAATTGCAAAAAGTTAACATTGCAAAACTACATAGTTTTAGATAGAGAGATTTATCATACCGAAAATCTATTCTAAAAAATCAGGTTGGTCACGTTCAATATTTTTCGAAATAAGAGTAGTTTTTCCATAATATGTATTTGAAATTAATGCGATTTATAAAATAAACATTTTCTCAAAAAAATGTTTCAATTTTTTTTTTAAACTTTCTTTCCAAGGGTTGAACAAGGGACGCGTATAAGAATGGGGCATTACTTATTTTCGTTGAACTCAGGTTTTTCGAAAATTGGTGGAGTTAGAAATAATGCGAGAACGTATTAGTTGTAGCACCTCTAGTTTAAGATTTAATCTTCAGACTGCATTCAATATGTTTTACATTAAGTACTGTCGTGCTAATATGAGGTCATCATTAATTATTTTTATCAAATTATATATATATATATATATATATATATATATATATATATATATATATATATATATATATTAAAAATCTATTATATTTATAATTATTATTTTACTTAGTTTGCAGTATTTTCCAAATTCATGTGCAGAACATGTACATTTTATAAATTGATATCCAAAATGTACATTATTCTAAATTAGAAACATAATGTAATTTCTAACAAAAAGTGTTTGTAATACATTGTTATCAGCTATCCAAAGAAGCAAACATTGAAACAGTTTTTCTGTTTTACTTTCTCGCCCTACTACTTAAGTAGTAAAGATGAAGTATTGTAATCCTGAGGGAGATATCAGTGATTTTATGACGGAATATTTCTTGTCTTTAAGGCGTTATGTAATCAGAATCATGCTTTGTGGGACCTTGATAACGAAAAATCAATCGACAGAAAAATGTCTCTCGATCTGTTCTTTTTTTCATTAAACTTTGTTCTGTTTATATAAATAAAGAATCTCAAAAGAACGGCCCAGGGACCATTTTCGTATAAATCCTTGTTTTTGCGAAAGTAACAAAAGTTCGAAATTTTTTCGGCGACTACCTGCAACTACATTATTGAAAAGTGTAAAAAAAATTAACATGAAATTGCTACAAAATTGAAATGACACATTATACTTAAATTGTGTTTTAAAAAATCAGATACTTAGACATGTCATTTACATTTTTCAAAACAAGTAGTTTTTTCTCTAGTAAAAGCTTGAAGTAAATACAATTAAAAAACATTTTATAAAAAGCGGCTTCAATTTTTAATAGCATATTTTTTAATGGCTCAGGACTAATTTTCGTTGAACTTTTTGAATTCGAAAATTCCTAAGTTAGAAATAATAGGTGGGATCATTATTTTGTATAAGCATCGACAAAAGCAGTGCACTTGTACAATGCGTGGTGTACCGATAAAACGCTTGGCGTGTTAACTTGATAGACATTAATTGGAATCTCTGCGTGAAGAAAAGATCTTCGCTTGTTGGAAACACTTTTGCAGGTCTTGTAAGTCGAATAATAATATGTAGTTGTTACAAATAATGCGAGAAAGAATGTACTGTTCTACAGCCATCTTTGAAGAGATCTAATTTATTTGTATGAAATGTCTGAAAATAATAAAGAAAAAGTAGGTGCAATTAGTTCAGGAGCGTGATAGTGTTTGTCACTGGGAATGACTGCAAAAAAGCAGTTGGTACAGCGTAAGGCTCGTGTAGGTCAGTGACCTATATCTCAATCACGTGTCTCGTCCCGTTTTCCTGGATCATTGAGCGAATGCTAAGATGGCCCATGGTACTGCCTCTGGACATAAACGTGGCTTATTGCCTGTGCACGTTTTCTAGAGTTCAATGGGGTATACAGTTATCCAAGTAATCGTTCTCCAAGTTCTCGCGGCAGTAAGTTGCGCAGTTTGCAAATGGCACGATGATGGATATTAGCAAAAATCTTTAGCAGATTTGCCATTTCAAATAACGTTTATTTCACGGATGCAAATATTTTTTATCAATTCGTGCCAAACGCGCCGCGTTTCCGCCTTCAACCATAATTCAAATTATATACGCGTATATTCAACTTCTCGGCTGCGGATGTGACGGGGGTAGGGATTATGCCTGGGCCCATGAGTAGGCTAGCTGACAGGTTCTGAGCAAGGAAGCGCCGACGGCGGCGGCTGAGGATTGCCCTCTATAAGGGACACTGGCCGGCTGATCTCTTGGCATTAGCGCGTCCCTCGGTCAGCGGTCCGTCAGCGCGGGGCAGGAGCGATGGCATTTGCGGCGAAGCGCGTTGATTGCGTGCGTCGCAAGCATGGTCGATAAGGCAATTGCGCGTACTGATTAGTACACGAGTCCGGGGCGGACTCTTAGCTGCACTCACTTCGTGCTCATTTACAAGCCAGTACTACTTGGTCCTTTACATGCGGCGGAGCGGCTGTTCAACGGCACTGGTAGACGCTAAGCCGGGCAATGCTGAGAATTCCCGTGAAGGGCGGCTGGAGCTGGCGAGCTCGGAAGCTCGGGCGCCGAGTTGCGGGGGTCGCAGGAGGCGGCAGCGGCGGGCCCGGGCGTTGGTCGCGGAGACGCGGGGCCACTCGCTGCTCTACGGCCGGGTGGACGCGCAGTGGAGCAGCCCCAATTTCTCGCGCTTCTCGCCAAAAATTTAGTGAACGTGCGTTTTTTCGTCTGCCGACTCGGTGGCTCCTGTGGTTACATGATACGCGACCCGAGTCTCATATCATAGTTTATTAATTATACTTTTGGTGATGTAGATACCTTATTAATTCAAAGTAAATAAAACAGATGCTGTCTAGTATCAATTTTATATTTCTGCTGAAGATCTTTTCGATCGCGTAGTGATCATCGTCAGAGCTTGTAGCTTCTGGGCGGAAAACGAAGTTCTGCCTTCTGCATTCTGCCAGAACTTCGTTTTCCGTCCAGCAGCTACAAGCTCTGATATCATAGACCTAGGAAATGTGGGTGGGGAAGCGATCGCTCAATACAGCAGCTCAACAGCAGTTCCGATAGCGTTTCATTTCATCACCGACTTCCAACATCAGCACTTCATATATGGTGGGCACTAATGCCTTTCGACAAAGAGATCGTCCATGGTTTTTCGGAAGAGAAATAAGATGAAATAAACAAAACAAGTCGGCACACGAAGCACACTGTTTAGCAGTTATTGGGAAGCAATTTGACGGCTGTCGGGCGTTTAAAATAAATCGATCAATATAACAATTTCGAGTGAATAAAAATTTTGGAAATTTTCACATGTTCTTTAAATCATAAATACCTATAACGCCAAGTAATCGTCATGGTATACTCTTCATTTTAATAGAGATAGCATTACTTGAATATGTTTGAGCCTTGAAAATGATGGCCTTGGTCGTACTAGTTTTAAGGTAGCCGGGAGGGGTAGGCCTCCCCACCCACGCTGCATTCCCCAAACGTATGGTACCCAGATGTCTCTGACCGTTGCCAGCCTCGGCAAGGGAGTCGCTACCTTCACATACCAACGCATTGTAAACCATGCTGTACGTTTGAAAGTGCAAAATTCCTGGTTCTTCATGAACACCGTCCCCCATGTTAAAGTAAAATATTTTATGCGCGGCGAAAAGTCTAGACTCTGGGACGGTCGCATTATGCGCATTATCTTAAATGTAACAACACCATTATCTATACATGATGCTGATTTATCTGTGGTTCTGGTCGGTGAAACAGTATGAAATAATTCTGTATGGGTAAAGTAATAACTTTGTTCCATGGGCTTTCAATTCAATCAGAATTCAAATGGAAAGCCCTTAAAAGATTGCTACTTTGATAGCATCAGCACTTGTTCATTTTCAATGGCTTATATAATTTATTGCACAAGTGTATTGAAAGTTTTTTATTGTTTACTATTAACTTAATTTTACGAAATTTATTTGTTGCATTTGATAACGTTGTACTTTGTTACATTTTTAGAAAGAAAATTCGACAGTAGAGAGAAATAATCTTCCATTTTCAGTACAAAGGATTCGTTTACAGATATGAGTAAAACGACGGGGTCCATACATAACATATTGTACACTAGGACAATTCCAAAACTTCCATTTGAGGGTAATATCCATCAATTTATTAATTTGAGTGAAAGAGGTTGCATCCTTTTTTTTCTCCTTCTTGGGAATCAAATTGTTATGAATGTGCAAAGTTACAAATCACTCATTGACGTTTCAAATATTTTTCCCAATTATATAAGACATTTTTTTAAAAGTTAATATGTCTTCGGTGAATTAATTATATTAAATTTGGAAAAATGCTTAAGTTTAACTCCCATGCTTTGTTCAAAATATTTTATATTATCAAAACAACTTTAAATGTTTTCTAGCTTCACGGAGCGATAATATTTATATTGGATGTTTTGTTACATTTTCCAATAAAAATAAAATAACGAATTGTTTTTCTTGTTCGAATGTATATTCGATGTTATATCCATAATACCTATTGGACAAGACACTTTTTCTGTTTATTTCTGCGAAAATTAAAACAATTAAGTGAAGGAAATATAACTTCGTTTCCGAAATTTGCAATTGATCGCATGAAACGGAGATGATGTAATAACATTTACTAGGAAGTTTTAATAATTCTGTCAAAACTAAAACAACAGTACTTGAATCTTATCAATTGATTTGTCTTCACGCCTTTATTACTTCACACATTTAACTGCCTCTTTCACGTGCTCGTAGTACATAGGTTATAATATTTTTTTCTATTTGGAACTGTGAATCATTTCCTGATACAATGATAATTTCTAAAATGTATTTGATTTAATTAGTCAAAAAGAGCATTATCAACATTTATGAAACTAGACATTTTCGTTACCGAGTTATTGAAAACATATTTGCATCGGTAAACGAACTCTAGATTTGATTTTTCTGCATTGCTAACAAAATAGTAACTCACCGCTTTACCACTAAAAGCAAAAAGAGATTGTTATTTTCAGAATGCCAATAATTAATACTACATGTATCTAATCTGACACGATATATAACAAAAACCCTTATTTTTCACATATTCATTGGAATGTTACTTGTATTAACCTGCCAATTCCCATAAAATCAATTACGTGAGTGATTAAATTTCAAAGCGCCAAATTGTTGCTGTTACGGACATCGACAGCTGCGTATTTGCAGATGTGAAATATTTTATAACCTATGGTCGTCAACAGCACATACTTTCTTACAGCTTATTACTACATTTTCAATTTCTGAAAACTCAAAAAGTTCAACGAAAATGAGACCGGCGACGTTTTGTTAAATGTCCTTTCCTCTATCTGTGGAAAAAATTTAAAGATAAAATTTTAAGCCGTTTTTGAAATGGTTTTTAAATTGCAATTTAAATTACAAAACTTACTTTGTTTCAAAAACATTACGGGACGTTTTTAATGATATAATTTTTACTTTCTCGCTTTTCTTCGAAAGAACAATAAGTATTGTAATCGTGTAAAATGGTAAAATTTCGAAAGCAAAACACATTACCTGTGCTTGTAACGAAAAAGTGGATAAATATTGTTCCTACTTCTTCGTATATGTAGAAAATTACTTCCTCTAACGAGTTGAGCCTCAATCTCTGTATAACAGATCCATTAAAACCGAAAACTCAATTGTCGGCAAAACGTTTGTTCGCCCGTCTCACAGTCGTCGATAAAGGAATTATTAGAAGAATCCACCAAGGAGTAGTGTTTTATCAACGGGAGTCCGAAGCCTTCGGGATTTAGAATCTGCCTAGCGCAGTGTCATTCAGTAAGTTGCTGCAACTTCTACTAAGCTACTACCGCTAGTAATAATAATGATAATAATCAAATGTGAAGGGAGTGACGAAGATTTAAGGGGAAGTAAATATTAACTCCGACACAAAACACGAAGGTGATTAAAATCAATCAGGCTCATTCAGATGATTTTATTGGAATAATCGAAACTTAGAAATGATGTAAAATTTAGTGTTATAAATCTTCAAAAACGATAGAACATTTTTTAAATAATAAATTGCATTCAGATTAAATTCAGAAGTTTCAACGGAAATGAGATCTCCGTCACAGTCTTCAGCGTGCTTTGTTTAGAAAGAAAAAAATTGTGAACCTTTTTTGAGGAAAAATACAAATTCCATGAACTTTAAGCAAACAATTTTGCGAAATCTACTCGTTTTTACCAACAATACCTTACCTTAGTTTAATAGACGTAATTTTTAGCACAGATATAATTGACGAGAAATCTATCGTCAGTATTGTAGATTTGCAATGTTAATTTTTTGCAATATGTGAAAATACAGAGTTTGCCGGAATTAGGACTACGCCACTTTTAGCGTACTGTGCTGTATCCGATGGAAAAAATGTAATCACATATCTGGAGCCGTTTTTTAGAAAATAATAGTTTAAAAATCGCTATAATTCACGCAGAATTACGCGAGAACAACACATGTTTTCTAAAAGTTGTACATAACCTTGCTTAATGTTCTGTGTTTGAAGAACAGATTTCTTTAAGGAACAAACCTCTATCTTCAATTTTGTAGTTATACAAAGACGTTGAAAAATTTTGAACTTTTTTAATATTCAAAAATTTAATGAATTCAACGAAAATTATACCTACGAAAATTTTAAGCGTTCTTTACGCTATCTGCAGTCAAAGTACAATGAAAGGATTTGGGTCCCTTTAGAGAAAATTTAGAAAATAGTGAGATTGGATGTAAAGTATATTCAAAATCAAAATATTTGTTTCAAACAGTTATCGCTCAGGCCCCCAAATTCAGTGAGATTGATCGGATATTATGAATTCTGGAGAAAATAGCCCGAACCGTTGAGGTGCTAGCATTGATGCACGGACCGATAGATATTTTGCCGTCAACCAATTTTTCATCAAGGACTCACAAAACATGGATTCTGAATACACAACTTCTGCCTGATAATAATGTATTACAATAGGAAGAAGATTTTTCTACTTCGCACATAGTACCTTTCACACAGTTTTTAATTTTTGACGTTAAATAAACAAATACGTTTTTAGTACGAAAAAATCTCAGATTTCTGCCGCAGAATCACAATACTTTCTCTTTTCCACTTAAGTAGTAAGACGAGAAATTGAAAGTCAAGGAGCAAAAACAGACAAGAACTAAGTTCCCCGGAAAGATTCACGTTTTAATTTTCATCTTATGCTTGCACTATTTTATGAATTTATTCTTTTAAGAGCCAATTTAGAACTATTTACCGCTTGGAGACCACATTGGAGACACTCTGCAACAAGTGTATGAAAACATGGTGTTGTCATACAAGCACCTTTTACTTTCTCGCCTTCTTTGTAAGAAGAGAAAGTTATGTAATCGTGCGCCGGAAAACGGCGAATTTTCGCCAGAAAAACTTATAGCTGTGCTCTGGTAACGAAAAAGTGGATAAATCCTGTTTTGCTAAATTTTAGAAAAGAAAATCCTCTAACTCGTGGTGTAGCCAAAATCCATGTTTTTTTTATTTATCGCTATCATAGTAAGTTCTTATGTGGTAAAGCGAAAAAATTGAATTCAATGGCTTAGCGAAAAAAGTTGAATTGGGCGACCAGGGAGGCGGATCGGGGGGAGCGGGGCTCAGGCAGCGCGCAAATGACCTGGGCACTGTCACACGCACCGAAGCCAGGAGGGGGAAATAGCTCATGAGCTTCCAAATGCCATATAGGATTCTTTAAAGTCAAGAATTCCAAGCCCGTTTTATGTCCCTATAAATATGTTTAATGGAGCCAAACAATGAATAGAGAAATCAGACACAGCGGTGCGGCTCAAATGAGGGTCGTTAACAGTGATAGCGCGCGGCGCAATTTTAGCCGATCGCAGTGAAATAGTTCAATTGTTTTAAAGCAAACCGCTTAAAGTAGAGATTTCAAGCTTTGATCTTATGTAAGTGAAAAGTATTTTCTACAGAAATTTACAGAGCTACGACTTAAGAATAGTTTCTACTTCAATGGTTTCAACGTCAAATTGACCATATTCGGCTTACGTAGCACACAGTTTTTTGTCGAATAAGTAATCATAGAAGATCATACAATTGTTGTGGAATAATGTGGGCAACTTTTCAGCGAAAACTCCGTTGAATAAAATAACATTAAATAATATTTATTCGTTATTTTCTAAAACGTAGCGCAAAAAGCCGAAAAAAAACTTTGTTTATGGCACACCTAAAACCCAGTTTATAAGCAGTTTTATTGGTGCCGATGTTGTTCTTGAATCGAAAACTATTTGAACTCTATTTTTAGATACAGACTATATATACCTACTTAAAAAAAGATTAATTATCTACGAAACTATTTTTTGTTGCGTTTGCTAAATCTTAGACTACAAGATATTGTAATTTTGCACGACTTCAGATAACAAAATAACATTTTAATGTGGAATTGTTTATTCCTATTTTCCATAAACTTTTAGTGATTTAATAATTATTTAGAACTTTTTGGTATTTTTATGGACATAATCGGGCCTTCTGATAGTGTTTTTTAATATAATTACATGGCGGATACCATTGATTTCGTGAATGTCTCGATTAGGAGGATTAACATATAAGCTGGCCGTTTCTAGCACTCGTAACATTGTATGCATTGCAAAAACATGTCTACACAGCAAAAATACGTGTATTTTTTGCGTGCTTCAGAAGTGTAATAATTTTCTTTGTGCTTCCTGAAGGTGAATGAGAATTTGGTAAATTACGTTGAAGGCAAAGCTATCGATCTGAGTTCCTCGTGCGCGTCTGAGATTGTTAACAGCCCCTCTGTGTCGCGAACACCGGTCCGGGAGTGGGCAGCGAGTTCCAGAAGGCCGTATCAGCATCCGCAGCGGTTTCGTAGCCCCCGGTCCGCCTTCCGCCCCCTCCCCTCCACCTCCACCTCTCCCCCTTCTCCCTCGCACCCTTTTGCCTTCGTGGCCCTCGTGGCCTCTACGTGCAATTCCGACACAGAGCGGCGAGGCAGTTTGGGATTCGCCTCTCATACAATCGGAACAGTTGCCAGTTTAAACTGTTTCAGAGCTGGAGCGGAGGGGAGATACAACTATCTCACTGTCAAAGCGGATGACCCCAATCCCTTTGTGCTGCGGGATCTCAGGAGCTACACACAGTACAAGATCACAGTGCAAGCTTTCAATTCAGTGGGAGCCGGTCCTTTTTCTCAGGAAGTGGTGGCCACCACTTTGGAATCAGGTGAGATCATATTTTTGTGTCGTGCGCTAGCGCCCGCGCTTAACTTTCATATCCGGATCCACGTTCACGGGTCTAAGGTTGAATTCCCTGTGGCGAGAGAGACGGTAAAATGAGAGAATAGGATGCTTCAGGACAATGGTAACGGACAGTTAGCTAAATATTTTATAACGCCATACACACTGGCCATTCTGATTGTGGACGCATCACACGCCATTCTTTTTTGGACATGTGGCTGTTATATAGTAATTGAATAGTTTGTGTGTGTGTGTGTGTGTATATATATATATATATATATATATATATATATATATATATATATATCCCAGATAAAATGTATCGAAAACTTTCTTTAAAAATATTTTGACACGATCGAGATGCAATAAAATAATTTTTATTCATCGAAAAAGAAGCGCTAGTTACTCTGACCTACATTACAATTCACCACAATGCACTTTGAATCGCCGTAAAGTTAAATACGCGTTATAAACAAGCATCGAAATCGTTTGTATCTCTTAAATAAATCACGCGCCGTCGTAAATGCACGGTCTTTAGTTTCTCACTCATTTGAATCGTTATTCAGCGTTTGTCGTGGTACTCGGAGATTTCAGATAGCATTGTTGTATAGTGTCCGTCAAGAAATGTTTACAGGAAAACTCAGGAGACCAACCCGTTGATTGAGAAACTTCCTTAGTCCAGTCACGAAGCTCCTTGTAGCAGAACGCGCGTGGGTTGCATGCGGAATGGTATTGTTCTCTTCTGAAGTGCAGCGCCTTCAGATGCTAGACCCGACCCGCTAGCTCGGAAATATCTTAGTTCCCAGAACGTGGGAACCCGTAACTATTTTATAATTAAAATTTCCGAGAATAAATTGTAGTAATGCAGGCATGTTGGTGTGTCCTAAGCTACTTGTTACCCTGTTCAATTAAGTCACCTTAGATCAGTGAACAAAAGGGTCAATAACACATGTCCATTTGTCTAAAAAAGTCTTAAACAAAAATGTTTAACATTTTTTAAGTACACAAATTATAAATTCTCAAAATTCTTTAATTAAAGCATTGTTATCTCTTTTCAAATTCATAATATGTGATTAATAATTCTAAGAAATGCATAATTCAAAGAATTGAATTTCATCGAATTTGACACACACGCATTTGAAGTGCCGTTCGAAATAAATCTATCACCACAAACTCTGTCCTATGTCTGATTAATTTTAAGGGGCTTGTTAGATCTTGAGAGACATGGGGGCTAAGAAGTCAGCATTTTTTCAATTGCAATTTTTTCAAAGAAAATGAGATATGTTAATTAAGTTATATCAGTTATAATAATGATTCGTTGATTACATTTTGTAGCTAATTGTATCATTTTTTTTACTTAATCGAAATAATCAGAAACCAGGAAGTGCAACAATTGAGATCTGAAATTTCCTGAGGTAAAGTGGACATGCCTTGAACACTCTCATAGAATTTTAAAATAAATCAACCATTTTTTATACAAACATAACACAATACATTTTTCAAACCCTGGATATAATGGTGTATTTATGTCATTTTTGTTTAGTTTTGTTGTATTCTACGATGTAATGAAAATGATCAAATTCCTGATTATTTTTCATTCTGTTAAGCTTTTTCTTTGAGATCGCAATCTCAAGAATCTTTTCTACCACAAATTAGTTTATTTTACTGCTCGTACAAACTCCGTCTTCCTCCTGTTCGCCTTCTAATATATTCCCCTGTTTGATAACTTGTGTTTTTTCTTTGTATTATTATAATTTTTCCTGCTTTTCCAGGATAATTTTACCTCATCCTTCTTCCGCATAAAATGAACTGAAACCAATGTTTACCTCCATTATAATATCTATTTTTTAAAGGTAATTGCTTTCCACATTAACAGCATGTAAATTGATGCCACACACTTAAAATGTACCTTATATGCGTTAGAGCAATAAGTGATTATTTTTGGCATTTTTCAGAAAAATTAAATAGTTCGATTTTCGACTTTTGGGGTATTTTAATAAGCCAAAATACCATTTTGAGGTATTTAATTTTCGTCGGATGAAGACGGAATTAATTGTAGCGTATTTACCCTGAGAGCATTGTGATCAGTTCGGGACAAAGTTGTCCATTTCTTGTTGGAATGTTTGTAAAATTTAATTTCTTAAGACAATAAGTTAAGATTGCCATAATTGTGTTAACAACCCCCAACCCTTGAAAACGTTTCAAAATAAAAAAATTCTTAAAAATAAAAAAATAATTAGATTTAATCTTTATTGTTCACATCCCGAAACGCGTTTTTCTTTATAAATAGTGTACATATTCAACGAAACATCACATATTCCTGGTGACTACTTATTCCTGCTTAACATTCTCTCCAACGGAGAAGGGAAATCGTTCATGGCTCCATGCGAATGTTATGTCTCCCTGTGCTGGTTAGTTCTCTGAAACCACATTTGCTGCTGACCATATTACTTCCAAATACTTCGAATCTGATTTGTAATAAACGTCACGTTTGTTCATTGGCTCTCGAATACTACAAAACATCGTATGTGACGCGGAAGAAATATTTTCGCTCTCCAAAAATCACACAAATTGAAAATTTCTCGGTGACAAATATTCTCTCTTTATCGGTTTGCATTGGAAAATTTTATCTCTCTATATTTTTATTTTACTGCGATACATGCAGATATTAAAGCGCTTATACCACAATGTCCGCATTAAAAGCTGTAAGATATTTTGTTTTAATCATTTCGGATAATTATCCTTTTTCTAGATATATTCACTTCTTAAGTACACCTAGACACGACACTCAATAGCAAGTTGTCATAGGTAATACGAGGAATAACTCTCGAAATTGTCGATAAATCCCCGATTGGTGAAGCGAGGAGGGGATTTATCTTAGAATTTTCAAAGCACGAGTGGTATTTAATAGGACTTCTGCGAATGTAATTATGTCCAATAGCGTTCCAGAATTGCGCCAAATATTGAAAATAACTAAAAGCTATATTAAACCGAAGAGAGTACGTTATTTTGCATACGCGGTTTATTGGACATCGACATAGTCATCGATGTATACCGCCTCCCAAGATAGATGAATCACAGTCTTTGATTGGCGTGTAGGGAGAAGCGGTAAAAAAAATGGGATTGAAAAAGCGATAAACTTTTTGATGCACGCTGCACTGATTGGGGCATTTTGAATGTATAGATAAACACCACTGGTTTTAATTTCACGGACGGAATAGCCCTAATATAATACAATTGAGAAGAAATATCTAGCCAATTTGAACAATGTTTATTTTGTCAAAATTTCCTCCTTTACAACTAATTTCCTATTTGAAAAAATTTAATAACATGTAATTACAAAAACAATTAGACTAAAAACAAGTATGTGACAGTGAAATGTTTTAATTGAAGAAAAATATAGTGAAGTATTTTACATTAAAATATTTTTCAGACCATTAAATACCGATGTTTTTAAACGTGTGTATTTATTTTTAATTCTTAATTTTATTGTCGTTCTTTATTGGCCTAATTTCCGCCAGGATGCCGTAAACTCAAAATATCTGGTTTGTTCCTCTCTTTCCTCTTTGGCACGCGCGCGTTGCGTGTTCCCGAAGGAATTGGAGCACGATAACGGCAGCGGCCTGCCCCCTGCCCCAACCCATTCCCATTCCGGTAGGTCTGACGAGAACCGGCTTTTGAAACATTAGCTACTCCCGTAAATCACGCTAATGCCCTTCTCGCTCGCGCGATGAAGCCTGAATAATTCGGCGCCGCGCGGCGCGGGGTGCGCCCGCCTACCCGCGCGCTGACGCCACCGGCACCGCCACCCCCGCCACCCCCTTTGGCGACGCCGCCGCCGCCGCCGCCGCCGACGCCGACGACGCCGACGCCGACGACGATACCGACGACGGCGACGACGACGACGACGACGATAGCGAAGACGGCGACGACGACGCCCACCGAAGTCGCCTCTACCACACCCTCCGCCGCCGCCGACGACGACGACAGCGCCGCCGCCGCCGCCCCCCCCCCCACCACCACCACCACCACCACCACCATCTCCGCCACCACCTCCACAGCTACCACCACCACCACCGCTGCCGCCAGTGACGCCAACGCCGCCGCCGCCGCCGACGACGACGGGAGACGGCACGACCGCCGCAACGCCGCGCCGCGTCAACGCCGACGCGCTGATGATGACGGCGACAACGCCGACGACTTTAACTCCGATGACGACCACGCCGACGACGCCGATGCGACAGAGACGACGGTGTCGACGCTGTCATCGCTGCCACCTCTGCCTGACGACGTCGACAAATCTGATGACGCCAACGCCCATGACTTTAACTCTGACGACAACGCCGCCGCCGCCGACGACGACAACGCCGCCGCCATCGCGACACCTCCACTATCTGCAGAGGCCATCCGTGGTAGAGTGGTCAGATCCTTCACTTGCGTGTCTGGGCACCGAGATGCCCAACCCGGTCGATCCACATGAAATTTCAACTTTGATCTCGACACCCCATCAGGTGTTTTGTTCTGATTCGTTCCTTGGTTCATTGAGGAAATGCTGAGATGGCCCCTTCTTTGATTTCGTGCATAAATGTACTTTCTCTTTATGCACGTTTTGTCGATCTCCAGTTATAGGGTCAGGGGGGCAGTTATTTTGTCAATCTAGAAAATCAAACTTGTTTTTCGTTTGTCAACGCAAATAGATTTTTCATTACTAGGAAAAAATACGAGTTTTTCATGGCTGCCAAAATCTCTTGCTTGTACCTTCATTCATAATGCAACCAAGAAACGTAAAAGAGTGTAGTAAAAAGCAGGTTCACGACATATTTTCCCGAGGCACTTCCGTTTCTCCAACCTTTCATTCCACGATTACTTCTGGCATCATTTACATCATTCCAACATCATTGCCCATCCATCGAAAGCAATCACCCTGACTGTGGCCGAAAAGGCTAGGGAGTGACCGGCTGTATTTACCTCAAAGCCAGCATTGCCGCTATCCCTGCAGCGACTCTGACTGGGAGTTTCTAGGATTCAAGCCTCGCCTGTGACAGATTTTCGAGGCCAGCAATGTATAGTGGGGAGCTGACTCCTTTGCGTGCGGGGAGCGGGATGTCTTTGAATTATTTGTTTTACTTATGCTCGTTTGCCGTTTTAATTTTTGCCTGTGGACACTTGAAATCATATATTTGAGATAGCTAGTAGTTGCGGGCTAGACGGGGGGGGGGCAGCTTCCAAGAACACTGATCGGATTCCTCAGTCTCGCAATCAAATCAAGTCAGCTCCCAACTATAGCTTGGTTCAATCAGACGCTGTCAGAATTGAGATGTCTGGCTGCCTGCTGTTCTGATCGGTAGTTTTATTTTTATTTATTTATTTATTTATTTTACACCAAAAACCGTTAAAAACTGTGATATGCTACGGGGAAATGTTTTCCATGGATTCTCGAATACCAGGCAAATATCCAAGCAGCACCCTAAAAAACTGACCACGGACCGGGCGCGATCTTTCTTTCCTCTGGTCCTTTCTTCTTCCCTCCTCTGCACACACACACACGCGCGCGCGCACACACACACACACACAACTTTTAAACATAAATGCGCTACAAACCACGAGACCTTAAGGGAAAACAGTCGGGAGTTTCGAACATCATCCGGTAAGGAAGGGGGTGCCCCGCTGAAGGAGATTTCTGGATGCCGACGTGTAGGTCGGCGTCTGACCTCACCCTTCAGGGGGGAAGGAATCGCTGCTACCACTCGGGATAAAAATGTTGCCTGCCCTAACGGGGCTAATGACCTTAGCAGCTGACCTTCCCGGAAACATCAATGAATGCATCCAACCACGGAGTGAGTGTTCTTGTGAAAGCGTTCGCCCGCTCTCGGTTGCAGCCCCGAGCGCGGCGCCGCAGGACGTGTCGTGCACGTCGCTGGCGCCCAACAGCCTGCAGGTGCGGTGGGAGGCGCCGCCGGCCGCCGCCCGCAACGGCCTCATCGTGGGCTACACCGTGCAGTACGAGGCGCTGGGCCAGGACGACGACTGGGGTGCGTGACCGAAGGCCGCGCCGGCCCCGCAGCCGTGCACTTGCAATTACGCAACTTGTGCACATTAGCGTTTTCCAATCATTCTGGCAATTTTACTCACTCATGAAATCGCATAAGAAATAATTCACAATGCTTATTTTGTTTAATATTTGGTGTGACTCACGGAATGCAGTCACATGCTCCCCCCTTCAAAATATATATTTATCTTCCCCAATTTTCAAATTCTTGTATATTCAGTCAGTATCTTCTTCAGTTGTGAAGTTGTGTTTTGAAACTATCGATGCCAAATTTGAATGCTTTATTTTAAAATCATTGAAAATTGTTAGTTACAATTTAAAAATTCTGTGCAAAATGATGTCATACATTTTGAACTCCGTTTTAAAGAGCTTTGTAGTACAAATGTGTAAAATCGAAATAACTTGAAACTTTTCCTTTGTTTATTGTAATCAAGATGTAGTGGTTTCTGTAGATCAATGGAGGAAATGTACCATAGGAAACTGCCATTCACATCGTTATTTGAGATGAGTTGTTATGAATGTATTTAGTTAGGTTTGTTTAAAGTTTTATATATTTATTTCAAAGTAATAATTATAAATATGCAGTTAGTTGTTTTTAATTTTTAAAGTATTTGTTGTTTCATAATTATACGTGTAGTTCATTATATAGTGTTGTTCTGCTTTCATAACCCTGATTCATAACACAATTTAGAAATGTTCGCAAACAATTTTTTTTCAATAGCACGCACACTATTCAAGTACAAGTAAAATGCTCTAGAACACTGCAACAAACGAAAAATTTTAATATCAGTCTTCACTAATACTGCAGTAACTTAGTGTAGTATTTATAGAGTTCTTTACATACCAAAAATAGTTTTTTACATACCAAAATACTGCAATAACAAAGTGTAGTATTAATACAGTATTTATATAGTTCTTGACATGTTAAAAATGTAACAGTTCTATAATGCAACATGTGAGTAGTAAAACAATAGGAGGCGCCGTGTTGCTTGGTGCATTGCTGTCGCATGACGTCAGCTGTGTTGTAAGCAGTGATGCACTTATGCACTGTGAGAATTCATTAAGTATGCTTAGAATAAGAATAAGCGCAAGAACATAATCAAATATTTCCATTTTTGGTGAAAACGAATGTTTCATTGATTTTTGATATTTGCCAAGTTCCCGTCTGTGTAGTAAAGACATTGACACTTCTCACATCGACATAACTTCGTCGCAATTTCTGCGCGCAAATGAAATTAGTAATGTAGATATGTTTTAGTATTTTCCCCGAGTTTCTAGGTTTCAAAAGAAACCATAGACACCACCCACATGGCCGAAGACTACATAGTTTTCTTTTAGTTTTCTTTCAATTTCTGTGTGCATTTGAAATTATTAATATAGATATTATACGATATCGAACCAAGAAAAATCGCTTTCGGAATTCGGATTCATCAAAGCGTATATTTTTGTAATAATCTTGATATGTATATCTTTAGCATTACAACACTGTATCTATACTCTCACACGATAATGTAAATATGTTATATTCATGCATACTGTGTTTCACTAAAATGTGTTTACAAAATGAATAAAAGTAGATAGATAGAAATAAATTGTTTTGATTACATTTGTAACTCTTATTTTGTTTGGCTTCTTGGTATTATGCATTGCGAACAGAGCGGCAAAATTAATGGCAACAATGTTGTTTGCGGATGAACATTTTCCATCTCAATGTTTATTTTCCATAAAACTTGTGACGCAAAAACGAAAAGTAATTTGGTAATTTATAGGTACCATTAGATTTAAACAAACACGAGTAATACAGTAATAATATTTGTATTGTTTATAAAAATTCTGGATACTTTATTTTAATAAATGTTTTTTTCTGTTCCTCTTGTTTTTAAATGAACGATTGAAAATTTGATATAAGTAATTGATTCTACGAAGTGACACGACTCTTGCTTCTTTATTAGCCTCTTCATTATCTGTCAAAAGCAGAGCTTGATTTCTGGCGAAACGGGGACCTCCGGAACAAAATACGAAAAAACAAACAATAAGCATAGGAAAAACACATAGCAACTTCGATTTTTATTCGGCCATCTTTCGTTAACTCAGAATTAAATAATACTTCTCTTAACAGCATGATTTCTACGAATGTAATATAATTATTAGTAAAAATCAGTAAATATTATTATAAACTCTAATTTTTTATTTCCCATTGTTATCGTTTCATTTACATAAAGCCAGTATTTCTTCCGATACTAATTGTTATTAAATGTTATTTACAACTAAGTTATATTATAAACACATAACGCTTTATTTTAAAATAATGAATTGGGGCGCGTTTCGGGACCAAACATTTTATACATCAAGCACTGATTATAAGTTTGGCTTATTCGGAACCCCTTATCTTGCGGCATATTTTCTACTCTGTGCATTGGCAGGACTGTAATTAAGTACTACGTGTTTCGAGAATTTCTTTGGGACTATTTGTATTTCAACTGTATCGTTTTCATATGATTTTGCTAGTAAAAGTATTTTTTCTTCAATATTTATATTTTTAGCAAATTTGACCCATATAGCAAATTACTCCAACGAACACAATGAACTATTTTTAACAAATGTTTTCAAAATATTTTCCCAACTACTGCTCCAATTTGTTTTATTAAATTTTTCCCTTGAGTTGAGAAAATGAAGCTTATAAAAATGGCTCAGGTTTCAGTGTCGTTTAAATCTTCGTATGATGAAAAATTGCAAAAGTTTTTCTTCTTCGGTGTCTTCATACATCATTACTATTGAAGATAAATATTTTCATGATCAAATCTGTTCTTTAAACCTAGAGCAAAAAGAATGTCAATAAAAATCTCTCGATTTTTGAAACTTGCCTACGAAAATGTTCCACTTTGTTTTTAAAATGTCGAGATGGTTGAATCTACCTCTCAGGATCTTGGTGTGGGTGTAATATGTAATGCGTGCTAAATCTAAGAACCTGATTTGCAATCCCAGCGCGGGAAAAGATGCTAGTCGGAAACATTTCGCAAGTTCAAGTAGTATTTTAATATTACATAGCAGTTAAAAATAATACAAAAAAGTATGTTCTGCTGTAGCCCTACTAGTTTCTACTTACACAGCTAGTTTTACCCAGAAATCTGGATTGAAGTTTAGCAAAAAGAAGTTGAAAGCAAAAACAAATTAGATTATAGAAACCAGTGTTCGCATGTGATCGAATATTTAAATAGTAATTTCAATGAATGTTTGCATTAGTATAAAAATTGTACTTCAACTTTTGTTTCACTTTAAAGCAGAGCTAGTTTGTATTCAATCCATTCTTAGGATACATAATATTAACTTTTATGTGATCGCAGTTTGTCTTTCAGCATCGCCAAAGTCAAATTAAATGTATTTTACTTAGTTGTTCGCCTTTCAACGAGATATTTATTTCTCTTCGATGCAAAGAAAGTCTCTTGTACGCGTTGGAACTCTTGAAATAGCTTGCATTGATTTCGACGGGGGTCATGGAATCATTACATGACTGTAATATTCTATCAATTAAGTTTGATCATGGATGTAAGACTAATTTTCCTGAATTGGAGAACTATAGAAATAAATCAGTGTAAAGAGAAGTTGATAGTGATTCTACTAGTGCTTGTGTTTTCTGTATCTAAAATATAAGCTAAAATCTATTTTACTATTCAACACAAAGTAGTGGTGTTTAGTTGTTTTGTATTTGAAACCATTAAAATCAGCATCCAGTCAACAACAAACAATTTAGCAATACTTTTTCTTACAATCTCTGATGTTTCAAGCATCCCTGAAGTCGCCTGAATCCAAATAATCGAGTGAATATAATTGTTTGTGCTCAGTCAAATAAACGTGTTGATTTTTTACTTTCTCGTCTTACGAAGTTCTTCGTCAGGAGAGAAAATTTTGCGACGGAAAACGGCGAATTCTCTTAATTCTTTGTTAATTTAGTTGTATTTTGTAAAATTCGGTTGATACTTTCTTAACTTTTACACAGTATAAATAGCATACTAGTGTAAACGCGTTTGGTGTAGTTATTTCAATTATTAGATTCTGTAAGCAAGCAATACTTTTTTCTATTTCCTGTTACATATTTGTTTATCGTGTTCCTTAAATGAAATATTGAAATTCCGAACAGGCTTAATGTGTTACAAGTGCCGTTTCATGTATAAATTTTATGAGCGTATCAGGTAACAGATAATGCATAAATGAAACCATAATACATTGTAACATAAGTTTGTTATTGCAGTTATAAAGTAGTTAGGACGGAATAAAGCAGTTAGCAGAAGTTGGACAACCTGCCTTGCGTGCTAAGTGCAATACTCCACTTGGACGTCATCAGGGAAGGGTAACATGCCCGCCCTAGGAGGGAGGAAGAAATCGAGAATGAAATACGCTGAGGGGACACGGATTCGTTTGCCAGACACTGCAGATAAGGAGATATAGTGTCTTATGCAAATTAGATTTTGGATTCAATGAAAGATTGTGCACATGGAATGGTGGCGATCGTATTTCAGTTGCGCCACGAAACATTTACATTATATTTATAGAACAAACTGATGAAAATAGAATACTGTTAAATTATTGGCGCATACATTTTATGTGTCATAATTGTCTTAAGATCACGCCACTATTAGAATTAAAAAGCTAAATATTCTTTTTTTCTTGAGTCCCTAGTAGAATATTATATTGAATGCGTGACGGAAAACATTATCTACAGAACGTAATATTGATAATTTTATAATAATGTTTATTCTAATACTCATCGAAAGTTTTAAAAAATCATTAATGACTTCTAGGGTCTAGCACACAATTATTGAGAGTGAAGAATTTGGGTATGTGTGTCTCCTAACAAAGATGCCCTTGAACGCCCTAGGAGTATTAGTGACACGAATTACGAAACTACCGAGACAATTACAAATTTACAGGAGACGAAAAAATACAAATTTATTTATTTAAGATAAAAAAACTAAACAATCTGTGACTTTTTGAAGGATCCAATACTTATCTAGAAGCAAAGTCAATGACCGAATATTTGCTTAGTGAATGAAACTAGACAAAAAACTCATTGTCTATCTTACCATACAAAGTATCGTTGGTCAATTCAGATACAAATATTTCCTTGTATACCTGGAAAAGAATACGCGACATATTTTTCATCAAGGAGGAATTAATTTTCTATTGTAATATATTGCAAAATTAACACTGATCACAATCATTCAAAGTTGCTGTATTGGAAAATGCAAAATGAGGGACGCTCTTCTGATGTTTTTTGATTCGAATTATTTAGTCAAAAAACAGTAAAAACTATATGTGATGTATGATTGAGAAGATAATATGCGCACGTTTTGTTGAGTTTCAGATTACCTTCCCAACATATTAACTATAAATAGTTGAAAGGTGAATAAAAGTTTAAAAAATAATATTGAAATTTTAAAAAGCGAGAGATTGGCAACATTTGCAAACTAAACATTTTTATTTATTTATTTATTTATTTATTTTACGTCAAAAAAACAGTTAAAAACTGCGTATGACGTGCTATGGGGAAAAGTGAATTGTGTGCACATTTTCAAAATTCTGTGATCTCTACACTAAGTCATATACTACTTAAATTTTGAATTTTGAAAGGGAGAAAGAAAAACAAAAACTCCCATGTAGTAAAATCTATTTTCAAGGATAAATAAGCAATAAATTTTGAATTTTGAAAGGGAGAAAAAAACAACAAAAAAACTCCCATGTAATAAAATCTATTTTCAAGGATAAATTTTCGTTCCCGTATTATAGAAAACTTATTTACCACGGTAAACTAACTGCAGATTTGATTTTTCTGCATTGCTAACAAAATAGTTACTCATCCTCAGCTCTGTTCCTACCAATACAAGAGAAAGGAGATTTGAACAAAACGTGTGCATAGTGAAGCTACATTTATGTCCTGAAGCAAAACAAGGGGACATCTCAGCATTTGCTCAATGGATCAGGGAAACTGGACAAAAAACTGATGGAGATAGGAGTCATTAACTCCCATTTTTGAGACACTTGCTTGATTCTTAGAGAATTAGAATAATTAGTGGAGTCCTCACTGAAGGCAAAAAAAGAGAGATAGAGAGAGCAAAAATGTTGTGTTCATGAGTCTACACCGATTGAGGGAAAAAAGCAGTTAGTAACATGACCCTCGTCAAGACTGGTCGGCTACGCTACTTGGAGTGGAGAGGAATGCCTAATGCGTTGCAAGAGAACATTCAGAACGAAGGAATTGGACGAAACAAATAAATCGAACACTTTTCTGGGTAAAATGCAATGATATTCGAAAAATTCTGGCCGGAACCTTCACGTTTGTGTGCCACCTTCTGGAAGAAAACTAAACATGTTTTGTTTCTTCATGTGCATCAAACTTTTCTCCTGCAGCTTTGCTTACCTCCTTTCCCAGAAATAGACTAAAAAACAGAACCTGATTTGCAATCCCTTTCTATTATTGAATTCTGTATATGAATTTGGCATTCATAACGAACCCACTCGGATCCCACAGCTTAAATATTGATGTTATTGACATTTTACGATTTTCTATATTAATAAATGATTTAAGTAGTAATATAGCACAAGATTATTCATTTAGACAAATAAATAAATAAAATTCAAACTCTGCAAATGCAAAAATAGACTTTCTCGCAATATGTATTTAATTTCAAATATATTTGATTCTTAAGTCAAACGAGGTTAACACCATAATCAAGCAAATAGTAATCGAGTAACCTGCGTCCGGTCGTCATTCATTTTAAATCCCTTCTGGTTAATCTTTTGGACACGCGAGGTCTTTCGACGCCTCTCGATCTGCTAGTGGGAAACTGGCCAGTTTTCCCTACCCTTCGGGAACATTTTCTATTTTAGTAAGTTTCAATGCGAATGAAAATTGAAAGAAAACTATGCAGCCTTCGGTCACGTGAAAGCTGTTTATTGTTAGATATCCAGAAACTTGGGAGAAATTCCAAACAATGATAGTTTCCATTTTTACTGGAAAATGAAAATATTTGATTGTATTATTTCATCTATTCTTATACGGTGCTGAGACTAGTATCCACCAGAGTCCTTCCGTCCACCAATCGCCGTTTCATGATTTGTTGCATTTTTTTCAATTATAAATTCATTAGGTAAACGCATCTTTAAAATAAAAAATAAAGGTTGGAAAAGAAAGTGTTGCTCATAATGGAAGGAAATATATAAATCTTAAGGAATATAAGGAAAATAAGGAAATCTTAAAATCACAAAACCCAACTTAAATAATGCTAAATGAGATGTTTTCGCTGTTTGTCTAAGTAAAATACTACGAATTCACTTTTAAATTTTGGCAAATATATTGCGTATCTATGTAGTTTGCCATTGACAGGGGAGTCCGGAGCTTTCGGGATTTATCGTCTGCCTACAGCAGTATCAAAATCAGCGAAACGCTGTTCCTTCCGCAGTACTACTGTCAATAATAATAATAATAATAATAATAATAATAATAATAATAATAATAATAATAATAATAATGACTTTGGATGAGCGACATAGGAATATTCAATGTCATTTTTATTTTAAAATTCATACAATAGTAAAGTTATAATTTTTGTTCGAGATTTTCTTATTTCTATGTTCGACATTTTTCTATTTCGTTTTCAATCAATTCTTCCATCGGTGTGATATCCATTGAATCAATAGATTGTATTTTCTGTAAAGGTGATGAAGATTAATTTCTATTTAGGAGCAATGCATTAAGTCATTTATCTTAGAAATTATAGCCTATGATGAAAATCGTGTTAATGGATGACATGGATTATCTAAACCTGCTTTCAATGCGTGAAATCATAAAAATGCTAATTACATCGTACGTTAAAAGCATATAATCTTAGCAACGAGCAGAGTGGGATTAAGTCAGAAGCTAGGCAGCAAAGTTTGCACAACGCTGGGCTAATACCTTTGTTATAAGGTACGTTATTGTACTACGGACAATGAATACAAAGGACGGACCTCCAAAAGCACCATCTATTTGATACTTCTAAGCACCCCAATTAAGTAGAGGTCATTTCCAGGAAACAATATTGAGAGATGAATGACTATAAAATCAGATTCATGAGCGACAGAAATTAAGCTTCGGTTAAATTTTACAATGTGCTGTCATTCGTATAATTAGCAACTTCTCACTATGCAAATAGAACGGTAGAATGCAATTTTATCCTGTGAATGTAGGTTCTCCGCTTTACTAGCATGTGAAGCGTCCTCTAGGCAGCATAAAACCAGAATGCAGTCGTTCTGAAGTCATGACTTCCTTTTCTCATGAGAACGTACGGCACTCAGCCGTCGATATAATGATCAAAATAAAACTGCCGGGGATAAAGTTGATCGTTAAAATTGACGGTCTCTTTCGGTTACATGCAGTATCTGGTGGCTTGTTTGCCATAATGGCCATAATACAGTCACAAACGTTATGTTTGTTGGTAGCCTATGACCAGAAAATCTCCCAGGAAAAGAGATAGCGTCAACGGGAAGCCAGACATCATTGTAAATTAGATTAGATTAGATTAGATTTATTGTTAATTCTGCAATTAAGTGTAGTAACTTGGTGGCAGAATATCTTGACCTTACAGAATAATTTATTCCCCTTCAGAATAATTTTATTCCCCTCAAGCGTCTAATTCTCATTGATATAATCCATTGATCTAACTGAATTTGTAGAATAGACTTGCTAAACGAAGCTGAAAAAACTTTCCGCTCTTAGCCCTTTGTTTTGAATAATGGACACAGGACTGCTGATAATCTTCATTGTTTGCACTCTTCTTGTCATTATTAGAACAATATGTATGAAAGACAGGAGAAGTAATTTATTTCAAAAACTTTTGAAGGATAGTTGGCATTTCATAAAATGATTATAGAAAAATTAAATAGCTCTCAACAATAATTATGTCCGCATTAAGAGAAGCGTTGTTAAACAAACATGCATAAAGTCTTGGATTGTTTGATATTCCGGATGAGTCAACTACTGTGGTCAGTAATCCCGTACGTGTAATGTGTGTTTTTGCTCGGGAGGTGGCGGTTGTCTTCCCCTGTAATATGTCGAGATCCGGCGCCAACCTACCGTCGGCTAGCGAGATTTTCCCCAACCAGTTATCTTCCACCAGCAGGGCATTGCCCCAGCCAGGACTAGCTCTAAGATCCTCACCGGTCCCCCGGTGTGATAGTGTAGTGCATATTAGAGTGTGTGTGTGTAAGGGGTGAGGATATGATAAGGAAGAAGTAGGAAAGATCGCGCGCGGTCCGTTTGTTAGGGTACTGCTCCGCCATTCGCCTAGTGTCGATCGGAGAAACCACGAAAAACTACCGATCAGAGCAGCCGGTCACTACAATTCTCCTCCAGACAGCGACTGAAGTCGACCTAGCTGACAAGCTAGTGTCGAAAAACCTGTCACCGTTGGGACTCGATACTAGGACTTCCCGGTCGAGGCACTACAGTGGCATCAGTTGATGCACTGGGCCATCTCTCCCGGTTTATGTCTTCGACATTTCGTTTTCTCAAATTACACCAACTAAGAGTACCGTAAAAGATATGTAGAAAATATACATACATTCTGCTATAGTTCACACGTATATTGAATTCACTAATATAATTCAATTAATGATAAGGAAAATATATATTATACTAACATTTATTTCATTATACTGTGCATTTTATGTCCGAAATGTTATCCCTCGGAACGGAAATGATGAAAGAATATTCAGTTTCTATAGGCAGAATATATCTAATGTGAATACAACTGCTACCTCTATGCATTGAATGTGAAATACATTTGGAAAGTTAGCATCTTATTTTCAGAACTTGTAATTTAAACATCCATATTTGAACTTGCTTCTGGTAAATCAAATTTTCCGAAATGGCATTAGTTGAGTGTAACTTTTAACTAAATTCAAATATTAGAATTGAGTTTCCGCGTGTAGAAATTTAAAATTGAATTTACAAATCCTTCCTCGTAAGTAAAGTGACGTTAATGAAGTGTCGCTAAAAGCATCTCGCATTGGAATCAACACAAGAAGAACCTTCTTGATTTTAGAGTGAAGCAATGTACTCTGTATTCAGCGTTCTCAATTCAGATAAACGTCATTTGTATTTAATATTTCATGTCTTGCAGATAATCAGATAAATGAATTTTTCTAACAATTTATCTGAAATTTTCCGTAATTTTTTAGAAATGTCGAATAGATATCACTTGACTAAAATAAAACGTGAATATGATTATTTGGGAATTTACTGAAAAAGGAATTCCTGCGGATGGCGTATGGAAAACGTGAATTATGGGTGATGCTTTGGACAAGAGAAGACGGGTTTATTTGTTAGGTCTACGATATAGACAGTTATTTTGTTAAAGGGAGGGCATTGTGCGGGGAGATAGGTTTCTTTATTAAGGTGCAGAAGGTGATTATGTTTGTATGCGTTGTGTGGTGATTGTTGGAAAAAGGCATTTTCTGTATTTTAGAGTACCTAAATCATTTAGCAGAATGGTCAGTCATTTAAGAAGTATTATAAAGTCATGTATGTAAGTGCTGGTTGTCCGAGTGCCTGCTCCTATGGCCTACGTAGTTATTTTGTGGGAGAAGGTGGAGGTAGGGTGAATATGTCAAGCGGCTGGCATTTCCTGTTGTGTGGGATGGTTCGGTTGATGATATAGCGATGAGGTTCGACAAAAGTTGAGAAGGAAGGATTGTTCATTGCGTCTAGTAGTCGTTTCCGTTCTGTTTCGTAAGATTCTCTCGCAAGAAGTTTAATGTTGTGCTGAGTTTTAATGTCGAGGTAGCAGTAGTCATCAATCTGATTATTCCATTTTCTGGTCTGGTCAGCAAGTTATAATTTAATTGGAAAGTTGATGCCCATGTTTTAGTGCCGTATGTAGCTATTGGCTTAATATACGTATGGTATATGTAAAGTTTGGTCTTGTGTTTCACATTCTTGTTTGTCATGATGGGCAGTAAAGCGTTAATTGTTTGATGTGCTTTTTGAGTCTTGTCCTTGATGTGTCGGGTCCACTGTAGTTTACGGTCGAATGTCAGTCCAAGGTACGTCATTTCTTGTTTCCATGGGATGTCCATATCGTTGATTTGAATGGGGTCTATTGCTGGATCTGCCCTTTTCCACTGTAATATGATCGCTTGACATTTGGATGCATTGGATATAATTTGGTTTTCTCTCCCAATCTCTATGTCAGCGGCTAGTCATAATTTTTGTAATGCCATTTTAGTCGTGTAGTTGGTCACAGTACATACCAGGTCGTCTGAGTAAAGATAGACATTTACATCGCGAGGTACTGGTATGTCATTGATGAAGAGGCACTGTTGAAATCTGTAAATAGAGCTGGGACGTCGTGTGGATATTGTAGGAATGTTGAAACGTGTAGGTAGCCGTAGTGACTGCAGTACCGCTGATCTATTGTCTCTAAAATCAAACTGGTTTTCGTAATACGTTAGTCAGAAGCGGTGTCCATGAAAAGTCATTCAACAAATTTGCTGGCAGTGAGTAGAAGATTGATTGGTCTGCAGCTGCTAGCTTGTTTGTGGCCTTTGGTTTTAGGATCATGATGGCGGTGGCATATTTCCCGATCGAGGGGTAGTAAGATAAATGTATGCATGCGTTGAAGATTGCAGTCAAATGGTGAGTCGCATTATGAGTCAAATGTTTTAGTGCCGCCCTCTGAACTCTATCGGGGCCTGTGGATTTTGTCGGGTCAAGAAATCGAGAAATTTAATTCATTCCGGGTGTATTGGTAAGACGTAATAAAAAATTTAATTCAAGTAAATTTATAGATCTTAAGCTTTTTAGTTGACCATTTATGCTTTTCTAGAATACGATGAAATTGTAAAAATTGTTCATGATGTATTTTCTATTCATTTATTACATCCATAACATAATTTTAAAAATCCGACTGTTTTCCCTTTGCATCGAAAAAATATTAACTTTATTAAGTTTCAAAAATGAATAAATTTTGTTCAATTTTCGCGACACTATCCTACAACTATATTTTTAAATATAGTCGTCTCTACTCCTCACGATTTGATCTGAAAATCATTTCATGTAGATTTTTCGTAAAATAAGTTTTTTTTTCGAATTTCAGTGATTTCTTGATAATTTACCACAAATACAAAATCAAGATTTTCTCAAAAACGGCCCCTAATTTTTGCATTAAAATGTTTGTAAGCACATTGCGTAGAATTCTATAGTACAAGAGTCAGTTTCATTAACCTTTTCCATTTTCAAAAAGTAGGATGCACGTTACAATAGTAAAACAGAAACGTTGGAAATAATATGACAAACGTATGTGTATTTTAGTACCAGTTGTTTAGATATTTGGCAGAATAAATTGGAAATTTTAATGTGTCAAAGTATGATCTATCCGTCTTGATAACTTCTCGAGAAGTATTTAAAATTCTTTAAAGACTACACATTAATGTCAAAAATATTGTAACTTAATTTTCGTAAAATAGAAGATTTAATAAAAATATGAATTTTACCGTTTACTTTATCTCACCGACATTTTCTGGAATAAAAAATTTAAAGAAAAAAATATGCCATGCTTGGGGAAATCATGAAAATAGATTTTGAGTTTCATGTAAAATATGCCTCAAAATTAATATATAGATTTCAAGTTCGGAGGGCCAGATTGATATTTGAATATTCCTCTTGATAAATCCTCGTTATGTTTCAGATTAGTCATAGGCAAATAGGTCATAGGATTAAGCAAAAAATTGGAAAAAATGTGCTAAACATCTTTCCATTTCGAAATAAGTCATTCGTTTATGTTCTAACAAAGTTTACGTTTTTATAAAAATAATGTTAATTACTCGCATAATATATCTTACTTATTTTGTATTTTTATTTATAACGGTTTGAAGCTGGTGCTGGGCTTTGTTATTTCCCACGTCGTTTTTAAACAATGAATGATATGCAAGATCGAATACCTCTTGACAGTACCAAAAATTTTATCTTCGTTATTTTTTGTCGATACTGTCTGCCTATTGGTGGAGGATACATCCAAGTATTAGTTGATATTGACTCTTCGGAGGAGGACGAACGAGGCCGGTTTTAACGACTGCGCTTAAAGAAGATGCTTGGGCGCGAGAGGGATCGGAAACTTCTCGCAAAAGCAATTCGTATATCCCTCAGCCGTACTCCAACCCCCAATGCTTCAGTGGAACTAGACAGCGGTGCAGTTCTGGAGGACCCTTGTGATCGGGGAGTGAATAGTTAGAAAGTTTCAAACTGGAATGCTGCGTAGCTTGCCAGGCAGCAGTATTTGCCGTTACCGAATCTTATCTAAGGGGCCCTTAAAACTTTCGCGCGGCCGAGTGCTAAGGGGGAAAATACTTCTCCCCGGCGCTATCTTCGTGATCGATCATCAGTGTTATCAAGAGATAAGAAATGTGGCGTTCTTCATGTGTTTATTTCGTAGTGTCGTGTATTTGGATATGTGAGAAAGAATTAGACATATGTAAATGTTATGTGAGTGTTATTGATCCCGGAACATTTTCTGAGTATTGAAATTCAATAGTACTTGAGTGAATTATGATGCATCAGGATTTTTTAAATCTTAAAGACGATTTCATGTATTTTATACTATTTTACAAAAAGTATATTTCGAAATTTTTATGAGAGAAAGTTAAAAGTCTAAAGGAAAACTATGTTGACAATCACGTTCAAACAATGCGGTTTTTTGTATAATTATTTTAGTTCACTTTCTCAGAAAATACTCTTTTTGTCATTTGATTTACAATCTATCAATGCAATATAAATATATTCAGTTAAATAAATATTTTAAAAGGTTTTTTCAGTTATTTTAGTGTCTTCTTTCACTTTTTTCCTTTTTAATTTAACTTGACATGCTGGAAATGAGATAGAGCCAAAAGACTTATGATGTCCACAAATACCGTGTGAGTGTTGGAACCATACGCAAAAAATATGAGCATTCACACGAGGTATATTGGGAGATTTACAATACCAAAATCACAATGGCAGTCGCAATATCCAGTGTTTCTTTATACCAGTCAGTTATTTTTCATTAGCACTACCGCAATATATTAGCCAGTGTTGATGACATTGACGAAGGAAAGTTATCCTTTCAGCAGAAAACAATTGACATAAGTTTGACGATCTCTTTCTGCGATAAACCAGAATATTGCGAGTAGGAAGCTGTGTTCGCGCCAATCAGGAGTGAAGCGAGCGGAGGCAGCTGAGAAATGGGCCCTCATTAGGGGCCTGGAACCAGGGCCGTTAGAGTGCGACAGGAAGCGAATGGCCTGCTACGAGGTAACGCTTATGAGAGCGTGACTGCTCGCCATTTGCGAAATTAGAGGTTGTTTTAAATATGCGATACAGCCTGCATCGGACGTAACTACAAAGAATGTTACGGAGAAAAAATTACTGAAGTGGAATAGTGATTTTGGCACTTTCCTGTATATAAAGACAATAAGTTGACTTGTTTGGTGAACAGAGATAAGTCTCGTTTATGGTGAAGAAACTTCTTTGAGAATTTTTTAATAGCTGACTTAAAGTGAAATAATATTAGGCGTTTAAAAAAGTTAATTTGTCCTCTCTAATAAGGAGAACGTGTAGACTTCGAAACCATGGCAGTAGTGACGGGCTGAACAACAGAATAATTATTTCAAATTAGTTTATTATATTTTTCTTATTTCTAGAGAGGTAGTTGTTAAAGATAGAAAGTAGTAATGCTACAACAGCAGCTACTTTCTCGCTAACTTCTGCAATTTTGTTAATTTTAAAGTTCAATGAAAATTAGTATTGCGCCATCCTTTTAAACGTCCCTGGTTTTATTCTTGGAAAATTTTAAAGAAAAAATTTGGGGCGTTTTTAGTATTTTTTTTATAAATTGCATTAACTTCAAGCAGAAATTATGCCAAAACTATTAGGTTTTTCAGAAACATTGTAGTACACAATTTTTTTAAAGATTATTTTTTAGAACAGATTTATTTAAGACAATCTCTACCATCAATTGTACTTTTGCAATGTTAACTTTTTGCAATTTTCGAAAATACAGTGAGTTCGCTGAAATTAGAGTAGCACATTTCCCCCCATTCTTTGATACGTACGAGGTGAAAAGGTAAAGAAAATATTTGGTGCCGTTTTTGAGAAAATAATATTTTGTATAGTTATAGTTGTAGAACAAAATATTGTTTTGCATTTGTTTAAATTTCACGCAAAATTACGCAAAAGCTATTCACATGTTCAAATATTGTACATTATTTTATTTCAGAATCTTTCTTTCAACTACACATTTTATTAAGAAAAACTATCGATTTTCAATCTTGAAGATGAAGGATGACGCCGAAAAATATTTTGAACTTAGCAAATTTCTAAAAATCTGTTATTTCAAAGAAAATGAGACCTATGCCATTCTTTTAAATGTCGTATACGCTATCCGAGGACAATAATTAATAATAAAAGTTCGGGACTCCTTTTTAGAAAACTTTAAAAATGTAATTGAGGCCTCATGTAATGTACCCCAAAATAAAAATATGTATCAAACTCGCATAGCCCTGTTTTCCTTACAATTGATCGGGAAATATCAATTTAGGAGAAAATTGACTGAACGGTTTAGGCGCTAGCGTTGACCACTGACAGATGTTATGTCGTTAATTCACTTGTCGGTATCAAGGACTCACAAAACATGGGTTCTGATCACACAATGTGTTAGAGGAAGTTATTTACACCGTACAGGAATGATATTTACCCACTTTTGTGTTACCACTATTATGCCTGGCAATAAGAGTTTCTCTATGGGAAAATCATACAATTACTATATTTTCTCTTCTTACGACGTAAGGTGAGAAAGTAATAACTAATTGTTATGAAGTGATGCTACTAGGAATCCTTTTATAATCAGATAACAATTCAAGCGTGTTAACATGCATTCCCAAAATTATGTCGCATGAAGAGGCTGTAGTTCTTGTCACATGAAATTCAATTTAATGTATTGGTATTATTAACATTATATTAATTTTGTTCAGTTTCCAAACCACATTATCATTAGCGTCTAATTATTACATCATTTTCGTTTAAAAAAATTATTTGATTTAATTTTTTATTTATTTTTTAGAGTTAATTTCGATGATGAATTGACCTATTTTCCACCATTATGCACGGCAATTTCGATATTCCATATTCATTATTCATTTGCTTCAGAACGGGAGCGACATTTCCTTAAATAGCAATCTTCAGAAAGTCAGTGTTTGTCTGTGTAATAACCATATAATAATTAAAACGTGTGTGCTGAACGTATGTAATATCTGTATAGGAGATCGTGCATGGGATAAATGCAATTACGATATCCATATAGTCTCTATGATTTTATTGTCTTTATCAATAACGTGCTCTTTATTGAATAACCCATCCATTTTCAATCAAGAAAGAAATTGCAATAATAATTTATTACGCAATACGACTGTGAAACACGCGATTTTGTCTTAATTAGCCATGCGTTGAAAAATGGCATTTTAAAATTATTCAGTGTGTCGTTAGCATATTAATATTAAAACCACGTGTTTAGTTTCCCCCCTGATAAATAATAATTTCAGGTTCTCACTTTGGATGTCAGCTTGACCTGCTCCGATCCTCGCGATAAGCCATGATGATGTGTCCTCATTATTCATTGCGTATCTTGTGTGACGTATGTGTACCCTAGCGGAGATCCGGTTTATCCGTCCTCGCTGCATAAGCTAGAAATAATGTACGCGGATGTGCACCGGTTATGGCTCTCGATTATCACATACCTTAATTATGTCACTATCACTCATGTCTACTGGAACTTTCAAGCAGGAGTATATAATACAGGCTTGCGTTTTGAATAAATTCAAGTATTTTAAAATTCAAGTATATAAGGATGCAAAATATAGTATATTCATTTCAATTCTTTGGAAAGGTGGTAAAACGTTCATGATTTTAAAGTGTAAAAATTCTTGTATACGTTGCAGACGGAAGCAATAATGTATTGCATAATAAGTGGCCTATATATCTCTTTAGGGTAGAAGAATCGTTATGGTAGTTATGGTCGGTATGGTTCTGTATGGTAATGGTCGTTACGGTAAAAGAATCGAACAGAGTTTATTGAACTATCCAACAGAAAACGGAGTGGTTGCAATTAATTTTTCACATATATTTCTAAATTTAATGAGTTGAATAAGTTTATAGGTACTAATCTAAATTCATTGCTTGTGTTGCTTACTAAAGGAAGGTAATATTTTTTCTGATTCTTCGTATTTTCAATCTGTTTTAGGGCTACAATAAGCTGAGCTAATATCGGTAACTCAGTTGCGGGAATACTGTACCTAGTTCTTTTCAAATTTTCTTATAGAAAGAGTGATATACGCAATTAAAGACGTTTTCACAGCTTGTATTGGTAAGAACTAGTTTAATTCGGGAGATCTGTTTGACACGAATCCGTTACTATTCTCTTTTACGAGCACGCAAATAATTCACGCCGGTGAAGCAAGGAAAAAAGTGGCACGTCACTCATTGACTTGTGCCTGACTGTAATTCTGCTACCTCTAAACGCTTGTCGCTTTGGGCTCGTTCGGGCCACGCCGGTGCACATCCGGTTGGGACGGGAGGCGACAGGTTATTGCCCAGAGCTAGTCTAGCGACGGAGCAGGGCGGCCGCTTTGCGTTTGACGTCGCGGCGATGACGGAACTAGACGACAGAGCCGGTGGGGGTGTGGGGGGCGGGGCGGTGCGGAGGGGTATGCGAAGCGCTGGTGGCGAGCGGAGCGTGCAGAGCGGAGCGTGTCCTCGTTTTTATGCGCCAGATAGCGAACGCGCGCTGATTGGCAGCGTCGAGATGCGCGGACTCGCTGCCGGGATGCCGTGGCTGTCACGGGTCGTATGCATTCTGATGGTTTTTATCGCTTTTCTAGAAGTTTAATTTAGGGCCCAATAGCGACCGAAAACTGAAGAATGATGTAACAGATTGGATGTGCAGCTTTAGTATTCATATGTTGTTGGATGTGTGGAGAACGTGTGAGTGGTTTATTAAATGAGTATAAATCAATGCCATTGATGGTTTTTGGAGGAAGTGAAAACAGATGATTTGGGAAAATATGAGTTGCTTTTGATGTTCTTATTTAGTTTTATTGTTGAGTACTGTTTGTCCATTCTTTCATGATTTTGTCATATTCGTGAATACGTCACATACTGCTAGATAAGTAATACGTGTGTAAATATTAAATCTTCTTTTTTTTGAAATTTTACCTGAAAATACCAAACGAATGCAGTAAAATTTACATCAATTGATTGATTAAAATTTAAATTACTTTTTAAACCTAGATTTTTGCGATTTAATTCTCTTTCCCACATCAACTAAAACAATTGTAATTTAACACTAAACACGAAATGATTGCACTTTTGTTAAAATTGTATTATAAAAATCATAGCATTCTAAAGCCACCACAATCGTTCATATCACCAGTGTGTTTTCTGCATATGAATGACCGCAATGATTTCTGTGTTCCTCCAATTATTTCCGTTGTGATTGTCATTTTTTGTTTCCCGCTAATGGGAAAACGAGTAGAAAACGTGCAGTGATGATATTGAATGCACTTTTAATTATTGGCGAAAAAAACTGATTGCCCACTTCCAACCCTTGAGGGATCTCCACTCATGTGCTCGGCGAACTTGGTCGCAGCTGCGGATCCGTAACTGTTTTATTGCCCCCAACTCGGGAATGAGCACGTGCCGCCGCTCCGCGCCGCGCCGTGCCGCGCCAGGGCGAATAGAAGTGGGCAAATCCCAGCTACGAAGGCGGCTCCTCCCGGTGCGGCGGCCAGCCCCGGCCGAGGCGGAGCGCTCATCACGCGCAAGGGCTCCTGAGGGAAGCTGCTCCCGGAGCCCCGGGGGCCGCGGCTCCCGCCCCGCGGCGGCCTCCCAGCGGGGCATATCGAGCCAGCGAGAACGCCGCATCGAATGCCGGTGTCCCCGGAAATGGCCTTTGCTAATACGTGGTCAAGCGGGGCCGCGGGGCTCGCGCGCGGGAGGGGGGCGGGGTGGTGAACCGGCGAAGGGGAGCGGCGAAACGGAGGTGCAGGGGAAGAGGGGGGAGACGGGGGCAGCGACGTCGACGACGAAGGGGGCGGTGGGGGTGGCGGTGGCGAAAGGGGAGCGGGGGCGGAGCTGATTTGCACACGAGCCGTTTTCCTACGGCCGGCGCGCCTTGTCGCCCCAACTCAGGGGAGCGATGGCGCTTGTAGGGCTTTGCATACTTCAGTTTCGAAGAGGACCCAATGCGCGTCTATCGGCGTAGGGTTGCTGAGGGGAAAAGCGACACAGGCCGCCTTATGCTCCTTACTGAGGGGCTCTGAATGGCAAAGAAGTACAAGGATTTACGAGTCAGTAATCTATTTTTCTCCAGATTGATCCCTATTTTTGTACATCAACTACTCGTACGAACAGAAAGTGTTGTCGTATTTACCGACCTTCTGCACTATATATAAGAATGTGAAATTTCCATAAAACAAAACGTACCTTTTCGTATTAATAGTCCTTTATTCCGTGAAATAGATGGAGACTCAAAATCTCATTCCATAAGTTGCATCATTCTTCAATGTTTTCCTTTGGCATTTCCAATCACAAATGTTGAAAGTAGCTTTTGACATCTTGATTAGGTAGCTATCCATTCCACGAAAATGTAATTGATTCCTTTCTTGTCCTTTCGTACCTTTCGGTTTCAATGGACGCCCCCCCCCCGGCTCAGTCGTAACTCTAGGTGTAAACACCTGGTTACCTAACTCAGGCCCCCAAACCATGATGCCGATGCTCCCTAAGGGCCCGTGACGCTGCTGGTTGTGCTTTGTCTCCGGATGTGCGTAGTTTTTGACCCCTTCAAAGTTTGATTTGATTCAGTGAAAGGGACTCTGGTTGCACCGTCATAGCACTTACCGCCGTGACCCATAGATCCATTGCGTCACGCGTATTAGTTATTTTACTCGCACCTTTTTACCGGGATAGAGAAGGGATTTAGGTTCAGAGGTGGTACATGATGTGCTGGTTCTGAGAACATCCATGCATCGCAACTGAAATCGCGCAATTGGCGTAACGGAAAACATAAATGTCTTTTATTGGATTTGAACCCACAGCCTTGGTGTACGCATACCTTGCTCATTCTCAAGCCCTTGCGCCAACATGCCGGCTTTTGCGTGAAAATGTATTTTTAGGTTACAACATTCACGTCACTTAGAGAAGCATACTGTTAGCACGCTAGGGATCTGCATGTGCAGTCCTGTCGATAATGACGCTCTATATTCGTTATTACCCAGTATCGTGGCGATAAACGAGTTACTTTAATTTCATGACTGCATAAATTTGGTTTGTACAATAACGTAGTATAAGCTAACGTGGCAGCACATCGTGATGTTACACAATATCGCTTGTCATTTCCGACGATGATAATGTTGAATATAATTTGGATAAGAGGTTAATAGAACTTCCCTGGGAAGTTCTTTATATATTAAAAAAGTTGAGATGTATACCAAAATATTTTATATTACATCGAGCACATCAAGTAATTGATTGCAAGCTATGTAGTACATTAAGGCACCTGAAAAAATCCATGTAAATATGGACAATAAACCGGGATGCACGATGCTGTCATTCTATTTAATTAATTAATCTTTTACAAAAATACATTACGTTGATAATATAAGAGAACCGTTCATTTTAACTGTTCAGAAATCAGTAAATACACTCACTACGTCTATCCCAAAAATTGACTGACCATGTGCCAAAGTGCCAATTGATGGTAAAAGCAAGGTGAATATGTAACATACAATGACAATCAAGCAGATCACATTTTGAAATAACGATATTTCCCATCAGCGGCACTTCTCAACCCTGTCAAATCCCACACGTGTGAATTGACGAACGTTTCAATGTGTTATCGGCTCTACCAGTTCCCATGTGATTTGGCTGCCAATAATGCCTGTTTTCAGGGGAGCAATCTAATAACTATGTGTGTTTGTGAAAACATCGAAATTTCTCTGTGCCAGGGCCAAAACATAACCACATCTAGTTCTGGGCATACACACGTCTAATCACTTACATTCTTAAATAAATCCATTAGATTTTAGGAGTATGATTTCACTTCTAGTGGTCTTCCCTAGCAGAATATTCAAAGAGAATCTCACATTAAATGTTATATAAAATTTTATATAAAAATACTACGATTTATTAACGTCCGTATTCACATCTGTGAATGTTCATCGTTCAAAACGATTACTTTAGCAATGTAATAGTTAATTGATGTATTTAGCCTAAACTGAAATTAAAAAATAAATAACAGGTTGTCGTCGTGTAAGCCGAACTGAAGTACTTAGCTGTGAGACAGTGCGACAACATAAATTAATCACGTAAATTGGAATTTGGGAAACTATAATTATCGACCTAATAAATGAGTATTTTAGAAATATAACACACATTAATCCCCAAGATTAAGTGGTTTTAAAAGACGGCTCTGGGAAAAATAAATGTTTTAAATGCAAAGCAACATCAGTTTAATACCAAAATCTCTCAATATTTTGAACTGTTCTTACATAAACTATAATATTATTATTTTAAGTATTGCCCATTTATTTAAGAATAAATAATATCGAATGCAAAAAATGAGAGAAATTTGAGCAAATACTGTGTTTATTGTAATTAATTGTACGAACGATTTTAAAACGTAATATAATTTTGAGTGTTGAGGTGGATATATTAGAAACTACTGTTAACTTGTTACAAACTATTAAATAGTACAATCATTCTTATTTTATTCAATTATGTGTTAAAATTATAATCTTTAATATCTTTTCGGTTTGGATTGTAACCAGAAAAAAATCCATTTTCTCTAAGATAAACATTGTGCTTTGTTGACTTACGATTTTTTGTGTGAAAATAATAGCTTATAGACAGAAAAAATTGAAATATTGATAAAAATAAAACATTGTTCGCTATCTTTTGACACGTGCAGTTCGATTCACACATTTTCTGAACCTACAGTATGGACAGCGTATTTTCAACTCTGACAGTTCTCCCGCCACGTGCTGTGGTACGTCATGTGACCTGCTTTGAAGCAATCAGCTTGCGAGGATTTATTTACTTTCTCACAGTCAGGGTTTAGCGAAGTCGCTTATCTGGCTCACTCGAAGTCGTGGAGGCGATATGGTTCGGCTTTGGCGAAAGTTATGAACATGATATCAAAACTGTCGGTAGGTGTTAGTGTTTTGAGATTTCATTCATCTGTCATGTACGTGGTGCCATGTGCGTAGTAATATATGGCAACACGCATTGAACTGTCATACTAGCTCGTACGCTGCCGGTACTAAGGTTTGAAGATTGCTTGAGATCAGTGTCGGCGTTAGGCATGGGCGGAAAGGGCGCTCGCCCGGGGCCCTGCAAGTCGAGGGGCCCGATGATGGTACTGAAGGGAAAATATTTAAAAAACGAAAAAGAAATTAGAACTCGAGAAAATCGTTATCGTAATTTTATTAGTCGCGGTACAGTAGTCTTATATTTCATCAATTTTTCAATAATTTTTTTTAATTTAAATGTGTTAATAGTCATTACTTACAAGGTAGAACTCTGTGAAATGAATCAATTGGCGCTAACAATCAAATAGGTTTTAAAGAAATTCATATTTACTATGCCGTATATTCAACAAGTAATTGTATTAAACACTAAATAAACAGAACAGCATTTTTTAGCATTTTAAAATCACCAAGGAAATTGTATTATTTGATCACTAAATTCTTTTACTGAAAACTATTATTTAAAATATTATTCCAAAATATTTTCTAACTTAACCTTTGTTTTTGATATTTGTTGAAATAAATAACTCGTATAGTTCCTTGCGACAACTTCCACGTTTTGAATTTTTCAGGGGCTTCGTTTCAGCCCAAAATTGTGTAGCTCGCGCACTGTTTGAGGTCCACAGGATTGATGGGCCGTGCGCTGTGCGTGCCTGGAGCCGCGTGCCTCTGCCCGCAGGGAGCGCGTCCGGCGGCGTGGGCGTGGTGGGCGGCGGCGGCGTGGTGGGCGGCGTGGGCGTGGGCGGCGGCGGCGTGGGCGTGTGGTCGGAGAGCGCGTGGACGGAGAGCGAGGGGCCGGACGAGCCGCCGGCCACGGTGCGCGTGGCGGGCCAGGAGGCCACCCTGGCCCCGCTGCGCAAGTTCTGCAACTACTCCGTGCAGGTGTCTGCGCAGACGGCGGCGGGCGGCGGCCCCGCCAGCGCCGCGCTCATCTGCCGCACCGCCGAGGACGGTGAGTGACGCGCCGCGCAGGCTGCACGGCCCTCGCTCTGCGCTCCACTCCCTCGCCTTCCTCTCTTCTCCTTCTTCTTCTTCTTCTTCTTCTTCTTCTTCTCCTTCTTCTCCTTCTTCTCTTCTTCTTCTCCTTCTTCTCCTCTTCTCTTCTTCTCCTTCTTCTCCTTCTTCTCCTTCTCCTTCTTCTCCTTCTTCTCCTTCTTCTCCTTCTTCTCCTTCTTCTCCTTCTTCTCCTTCTTCTCCTTCTTCTCCTTCTTCTCCTTCTCCTCCTTCTTCTCCTTCTCCTTTCTTCTCCTTCTTCTTCTTCTCCTTCTTCGTCTTCTTATTCATGTCATTTGCTCTTTCTTCTCCGATTCTCCCTTTTCCTCCTCTTTATTCTTCTTTGTCTCTTTCCTTTCTTCCTTCTCCTCCTCCCCTCCTTTTTCTTCTTGTTGTTTTCCACCTTCTTCTCCTTCTTGTTCTTCTTTCTCTTCCCAACATAACTTTAACAACCCCAGCAACCCCCTTTAACCGCCCATAAACAACCCCTGCATTCCTTACATTACTTTCTATTTGTTTTATTATCTTTAAAAACGTATCAAGTTTGAAGTGATTTAGAAGTGATTTGAAAAAGGTCACCTAAAAAATCGAATCACCTCGCATGTGTGTTAAAAATACTATATTATGACTCGCCGTGTCGAAAGATGTTTCGCACACGCTTTGCTGCGTTTTGTGCACGCTTCGTAATGTTTCGCAAACTATTATTGAAAATGAAAAAATCAGGTGTTTTCACACGAAAAACAAGCACGAGAAATCGTGTTTTGCATGGCGTGAAATAAAGTAACAGGAATAAACATTATTAAATATTTGAGTATAAATTTTCTCTTTGTTAAATTAGAGTAGAAAAACGATATTTTATTTTACAACTTTTCAGCATAAACATAAACCTCATATAACCTGACAGTTCCTTTGAAATAAAATGTCATGAAAATAGAAAGTACGAAAGAACATATTTTCTAAATTTAACATTAATTTTATTTACCGTGTATATCGTGGTTTATTTGTTTTAGTACATTCTGACTTGTTTGGAGTGATTTATGAGTCTCTTTTAATTTTCTTTTTCTCTATTATTACTTTCTTCATTTCAACATTATTTACTTTCATATACGAAATATGATTTTTTTCTAAGTTTTTCTTTGTTGCATTTTTTGATATTTTAATTTCTGCGTTACATTTCTCTTTCAATTTTCTTCTTTTTTATCCTTTATGTACTTTTACTTACTTTTTTCTATTCTGCGTACATAGTTTGACCCCATGCCGAACTTGTTCAATATGTTTCGCAAAAATTGCTGGAGAAATTCTTGCCACGTCAACGTTTTTCTTGACGCAGAGCATCTGTTCTTCCATTTCGTTTTTCTCCCCTTTGTACACCATGCGGAAGTTCAAAGACTCCCCTGCGCCGCCGCTCCTTTAGGGAACTACTCGTAATATCTCCGGGGTTGCTCGTGTTGTCTCAGTTCCTGTGGAAGATTACAGGGAGAGCATTGTGTTTGATCCGGAGCTTGTAACTCTGCAGACGTATGAAGTCGTTTAGCGTTTGACGGTGACAAAATGTTGGCAACGTAATTTCCCAAACTTCAAGATTTGAGGGAGCTGCTATTTACATTTGCAGAAATGCAGGTAATTCATCTCTATCCAAGGATGAAGCGTCAGTTTCTTTTCGGGAGGCTTCATTTTAATTTAAATAAACGTGAAGTGCAACCTTGGTAATCTAAGAAGCGGAAAACGTGTCTAGAGATGATACCCCCGTTTCTAGAGACTAAACGCTTGTTTTTTCAAGCAAAGACCAATTGCTCTGTGTATCTTATAATTTATCCCCCTACTACAAACGTTTCAAACGTTGGTAACGTTTTTCAATGTTGTACCTATTTCTCATTCACATATGTAATGATTGTGATAACTGTTGCGACATGATCTAACATGTATATAAACTTGATTTGCAGGCTCAAAACATGTTTGCAATTTTGTCTCAGTTCCCGTTGTTATGTTAATTTATGGTTTTGTATTATTTACCATGGTAATTAAAATTTAACCTAGTAAGTACTACAAGTCGTAGCTACATTCTCTTATTATTCTAACGGTATCGTAATATTATAATATTGAAAATGTATCCTACGAATCTATCTTAATGAAGATAGTCGTCTAGACATGTCTAGACGACCCATCTTCACCAAACCAAGAGTAGGGAATTCGAAAAACAAACATCTTTAATTTTTGAAAATTGATAAGTTTTGCTTCAATTAGTCGTGTTCAATGTAATCTGGCCTCTCCTAACAAAACGCTCAAAAAACCACTTGCCGACCCGAATATCGAACCTCTCATCTTTCTAATGTAGACCATAACTAAATGGCCACTGTTATCCATACTAGAAGGACGTGAAAGGGCCATTATTATTATTATTATTATTATTATTATTATTATTATTATTATTATTATTATTATTATTATTATTACTATTAAAAAAAGGAAAGTATGAGAAGAAAATTGATATTTCAATGCACTTACTAAGTGATGATTTGAAGTATTTGTATTCAAAATTGCATTAAATTAAAAATTACTCCTGTAGTGTAAATATTAACACGCTAAATTTTCCAATGTAATAAATATGTGCTTTTTGGAAATTTTTAAATCAAAATTACGTCTATGTCATTTGTTAAAACTGACTTACTTAACGATGGGAACACATTTTCATGTAATACTGATACTTATAATTACAGCACACATCGTGGAAATCACATCCATCATGTGTCAGAATCACTTCAAGAAATCCACGTCATTACCGTACAACACATTACCAGATGACATTAAACAATTAAAATTGATTTACAAGTTTAAGAGCAAAGTAAAATATTTTCTGCTGCATTACTGTTTTTACACAATAAGAGACAATTAAATTAAAAATAATATTTCGTTTAACAACAATAAAATAATACATTAGTTTACATTTGTTTTCTATAATTTAAAAAAGATTTAATATACCTGTTACAAGTTACGTACTTCAGCTTCTGGGTCAATGACCCCATCTCGATCCGGTCTTTTCCCAGTTTCCCTAACCCATTGAAAAAATGCTGAGATGGACCTTTGTTTTGCTTCTGGACATAAATATAGCTTCATTATGCGCACATTTTGTTGAGCTCTCCGTTCACTAGTTTGATAGGAATAGCACTGGGTGTATGCGTTAAGATTTTGGTAGAATTACTAAAACAAATCAAGCCTAAGTTTCGTTTACCGATGCAAATAATATTTCTTTTACTCGCAAGCGAATATGTATATTTTCAAATATTATTAACTTCGTTTTGTTGGAAGATTCATCATTCAACTATATATGGTTCAAGGGTGGGAAAAGAGATTCTGGAGTTCAAGAAAGCGTGTGCATACTGTATTTTGGCCTTTACGTCACATACCGTTTTTACTGTTATTAAATATTGTCTATTTGAGGAAATGAAATAAAAGATTTGTAAAGAATCCTCAAAGCCCTAGGAGTTTAATGCAAAGTAACATATAAATTAAAATATCTCTCTAGAATTCCCAGGGTCTGGAGCCTGGCCACGTCCCCATTTCTCCTTCTATATTTTAGGAAAAATCCGGTGTTCCGTTTAGGCGCTAGTGATGTTCAGTCAGACGCAGACAGCCACTCAGAGAGTCTCACTAACTTCTCCGGCTCTAGTCTTCTCAAGCTCGTCTCGACCGCCATTGGTTAATAAATGTTTTGAATTAATGAGATTTCAGTTGCGTACGTTCAACATGAAACAATGAATTCGAAATATTCCGATTACTCTGCAATGAAGTACCGTTACCTTTCCTTTATTTGATTTCCATTTATGTAACCAGAAACAGCCGGACTGAAGAGAACCCAACAAAAAAATGCAGTTAGTAAAGGAAACACAATATAAAAGACAGAAAATAAAGTTTGTACGTTAAGTGGGGGACAAGACTGAATAAAAGATATTCTAGATAGAAATTATTATGAAGAAAAAAAAGAAAAGAACTCTCTGAGAAATACCTTGATAATTGACAAAAAGAATTCCAATCTCAAATGAAAAAGACACCAGAAGAGAGAACAACATACTTCCAACGCAAAGTACAACATAAATATACTTATATTTACTTACTTTCTTCATTATTATTTACTAATTGATTGATTTCCCTTCTCCCTCGGTCCCCAAAATGGAGTCCAACCACGTGCCCGGAGCTTTCAATCGGACGCATTCCGCGCGCGGAGAGAGGCGAGCAAAAAGAGTTGATCCGGCGTTCGGAAGCGCCCCGCAGCGCCGCTTGTGCGCGTGGCGGTCACGGGGGCTGGCTACGCCGCGCCCAGCCACACCGCGCGGCGCCGCTCTCCGCTGGCGGCGCGCGGCTTTGTTGGCGCTCACTCTTTGTCACACGCGCGCCTGCGGACGGGCGGCGCACAGTGGGGCGAAACCGCGTCCGCACCACATGAATCACATTTTTTTGGGATCAAAATTCTCGCAGAAATCTCGATGAACACGAATTGTGTAAGGCGTGTAAAAAGAAATTTATCTCAAATATCGGATGTACTCTCAACGTGCGAATATTTTATAAACAATGAATTCTAATAATTGTTAAGAAAATGTTTTTATAAGACGCTATTTCTGATATTCCAGTTAACATCATAATCGTACACAACGTTTTGTAAAATTAAACTACGTAAAACTGTTTTTCGCGTTTCTTTAACTGAAATAAGATCTGTTTTAATAGTAAGAGATCATCAGGTGTAGTTGTATTTCCATTTGTACCTATTGAATGCAATGCATGTTTCATTCTTTGAAAGGAAGTTCCATTCTTTCCATATCAGTGCCCGACCATTCATCTGACACGACACTCCTGTGTTCTCTTTCGTTTACCGTGCATGAGCTTTTTTTACGAAATAACTTTTTTATATCACTTGTATGAACTGCGAACGATTGCAGTTACCAACAATACTTTTTCACGTCTAACAGCTCAACTCGTGAAGCTATCATTACATAATTGCTTATCTACCAAAATATACTCATTTGGAGGTGACAGAAAAATGTTGAGGAATAATTTTGAATTTTGAAGGGGGACATTTGAAATGACAAAAATTGATTACTTCAATCTGATTTCTAGAAACTATATTATTAATATACATTAAAAATAATATTGTAAAAAGTGTGAAAATATTAACAATAAATTATAACCAACAACACTGCGTAGTTCACTTCTTATAATAGCTTAAAGATTTTATTTTTATTTATTTAGTCAAAAACAGTCAAAAACTGTATGTGACGTATGGGGGAGACATTTAATTATAAATGGATTAATATTTTTAGATAAATTCATTTAATTCAAACTTAGAGCCATTGCCAACTTGAAATGAGAAAACTTAAAACTCACTTTCACTTTCTCGCCCTCACGAAGGTACTTCGTAAGAAGAGCAAGTTATGTAGTAGTGCGCCGAAAAACGGCAAATTTTCGGTAAAAAGAACTGTCATTGCCTGGCCCGGGTTAATATACTTTAATAAACCTTATTTTAAAATCTATAATAGTTAAGTATAATTAGTATAATACATATAGACAATATAATTAACATGTTTACATTATTTACTAAATCAACTTCCTGATGATGAAAAAAATCTCTTACAAACAACTTTATGTAAGTTTTTTCCTCCATAGATTTCTCTCTTCATAGTTCTCTTCCTTTAAGCCTTTCATAGCCTTATTTTGTGAAATTTCTTTTAACCGAGCGTCGAGCGTTCTTTCTTCCCCTATTCTTATCGCATGTCCAAACCAGCTGAACTCTTTGTATTAAATATAATTCAACATCGAAACTTCCTTTTTTGTTATTTGACGAAATACTGTATTACGATTTTTTTCTCACCTTGATATTGTTGCCTCTCTACGTGATAAATCCATTTCTGAAGCCAAAGTTAATTGAAAATGTTTAATTTATTTCCGTTTATCGACGTACATCACAGTAGTTTCCTGTTTACTTTAAAAATACGTAATTTTGTTTTTCTTAGTGTTCTCATCCCATACTCTTTTTATATAGCTCGGAAATAACCGCTCTATCTTTATTTATCCTTTGTCTAATATCATCATCTTGACTCGCCTCTGAATTTTTACCCGTAAACATGTAAATTCAGAACAACCCTTTACTTTTTCTTTCTCAAACTCAAATATATATTCTGTGGTTTATAACTACATCCCATATAAAATGTTTCAGACGTATGTACTTTTAAGCCCCATTTATTATAATTAATTCTCTAGTAATTTACGAAACATTCAATATCTTCCATATTTTAAGTTATCAAACCTTGATTAACTGCAAACAACGAGGAGCGTAACGTGGTTTTTCGAAAGGAAACCCCCATTTCACTAAAGTTTCTTTTCCAAATTTCCAAAGAGTTTTGCTGATACATTTTTTAAATTGTTGGAGAAATACTACATTCTAGACATAAACCTTTCGTAACCAAAATAGTGCCAGGTATATTAGAATTTATCTTTATTCTGAATTTATCTTTTCTCGGCTCCATTTTATACATTCTGAATAGCTCTCGCAATTATTTTATTAATTATAAAATCATTAAAAATATCCCATAACTTGAAAAGGGGAATGTTGTCTTAAACTTTCAAATATATAAATATAAAATGCATATTTTGACCTACAGCAAAAAAATTCGACTGTTTAAGTACAGAAATCGATAACGATACATCGTCGATTTTCCTACATGAAACCAGCTTGAATTTCATCTTTAATTTGAAATTCCTCTTGCTAATAAAATTTCAAAACCGTTCCATACAAATGACTAAATGTATATAAAACGATTATTCCTCTTTAATGTGAACATTCCTCGATTATTCCTTTTTATGTCTCTGAAATTATTTTCCTTTTCATCTTCCCTGGTATATCTGCACTATTTATACATGCACTATTTTGAAATAAAGATCCGATTATAATCTATACTTTCTTTGTACTGTAGTTATTAGCCCCGTCAAATTAGACAAATCGAGTGAAAAAAAATCTTGAAGTTTTGAAACTTTCGCAAGATTGTTTGTTGGTATCTACTGCATAACATACTAAAAATCCTGAAGAGTGGAGGTGAGCCAGGGTCAGGGCGGCCGTTTGAAAGTACTTTTTCGATGTTTTTTGCATGTATCTTCATTACTATCAATCTCACAGAGAATTATGTTCTGTACAAAAATAAAGTAGATAAAATTTCCTACAAACAAGTTCCTATAAGGTTTTGTTGTAAAATAAAGCAATTTAGAGTTATAGGCATGAAGAATTATTGTTTTTATTTACGCCAAGGACCTAGTTATCTCCCTTGTTAGAACGATAAGTTCAGTGCACGGAAGTAATTTGATTTTTGTTCAGCATTTATCAACAATATGTGTTTACATATTTTGCGCGAAAACAGGAACATTTTATACCTTTACAATTTTATTTTGCTTATAGGCTATTCAGTATCCGTGGTCATTGGGAGTCCGATATTACCTCGGGTACGAAAATTAATCATTATAGATCATTGATCAATCCGTAGTTGATTTTATAAGGATCGAGTACAAATATTTGGTAAAGAATTGTGTAAATTGTCAACATACAAATTACATAAAACAATACAAATGTCCCTATTAACCGAGGTATTCATTAAGAAAACAACATAACGCATTGAAAAACTGCCGAAGCCGTTAATGATTTTAGGAATGTTGGGGCTTCCCCCTTACTAATCATTGGGTCCCCTCGCCAAACATTGACGTTCGTGTCTTTCGTTGTGTATCGTTCGTCATTGACACTGTTTTAGTTGTCCCTCATTGTTCACTGTAAACGTGATAATTCCATTTGTATTGTTTTATGTAATTTGTATGTTGACAGTGTACTCAATTTTTCGCCAAATATTTGTACTCGATTCATATCAAATAAACTATGCATTATCAGTTTTCATACCGAGGTAATCTCGGACCCCAATAACCACGGATACTCGCGAATCTATATGCAAGATAAGATTTGTAAAGATGTAGATTGTTCTCGTTTTTGCGCAAAATATGCAAATACATATTTTTGATGTTGAACAAAAATAGGATTACTTCCATGCATTGAACTCATCATAACATCATTTTATAAGGGAGAGAACTAGGGTCTTGTCGTAAATAATAACAGCTCACCCGCACACTTCAGGATTTTTAGAATATTCTGCAGTAGTTACCAACAAACAATCATAACAAGTTTGAAAACTCCGTGATTTTTTCTTCAATCGCTATTTTTTGGTCTAATTTGACTGGGATCTATAAGCTCAGATGAAATCGCTCTTTCCCCGGGAGATTTACCATATTTAAGGGGAATTTTTTTTTTTAATCTTAATAAGTGTATATTTATATTTTAAGTGTCTCATCCTTTTCTTCCACAATATCTTCAACCAAGCAAAACAGTTTTCGATCCTAAATTAATATTCCATCAACGTTTTCTTTCAATCTAATAAAGTAATTCCTACTAAACCTGTTGTATTTTTAACATTTGTGTGTAAACTCTTTAAACTATTTCATGCCCTAGAGCTATGCGCTCCAAAATCTTTTCTGTCTTCTTCTTTGCTTTTCTGTAAAATCCATAATATCCTCATTGACGAGTTTTAATTCCCCCCTAATATTTACAAGTTTTGTTCTTGTACCTTTTCCTTTCCACCAATCAACCTTAAAAGTACGCGAGTACCTTAAAAGTAAATAGGTACTATGAACCGCAGAAGTTGATAAATTCTGGAGCATCTTAGCTTAAAAAAATTATTTAATTCGAAAAACAGGTAGCTGTCCTCATGCGTCTACCTCCTCAAATGGGGAGTTTGTCTTCAAGATATTGAATAGATTTTAAAAAAGTTCACTATGTTAAAAACTCTTCAGTTCTCAACTACGGCTTTCTGAATTCAAAATATATATATATATATATATATATATATATATATATATATATATATATATATATATATATATATATATATATAAATTTGATTCTTTAATATGCTCGGAAGAATCCATGTAAAAGTCATTTCTTTTAAATTCCAATACACGTCAAAAAACCTCATGGCCCCCGAGCTCTCCTTGGAGCTATCCCCTAAGAATATTTCGGTTTTCGCATTATCAGCTCATGTATGTTCCCCGTCGCCTTTCGGTGCGTTTGGGCCCAGTGTGCGAGTGAGCGGCGCAGGCAACGCTCCGACTGTTTCGCGAGCTCTCATCGGCGCGGCGGCGGGCGAGGGGATTGCGGGGGCGGCGGGGAAGGCGGGGCGGCGCGCCACGTCCCGCCGTCCCCTCCCCGCGCCTCGCGGCCGAAGCAAGCAGCTCCCCTCCGACAAAGCTTTTTTCCATATTCCTTCCTGCTCACCAACACACCTGCAATATCTACGCTTGGGAAAGCGTTTGGGAAAGCGGTGGCGCGACGCATGCCCGCGCGCCCCTCGCCGTTCTTTGTGGCGTCAAGGTTCGCAATTTCGGAATTGGATTTTTGTCTGATGAGACTTTAAATCACGGATTAGTAACGAGTGAGGGCTGTCTGATGTTAAGGTGATTGGGCAGAGGTAATGGATACTCTTTATGGATAACCGGCTAAATTTGGCTTTGACCAAGTATTGCGGCTGTCACTGCAAAGACCCTGATCGGGAGGTACTAGGGTTCGAATCCTCACCGTGGCGTTGTTTCGACACTAGCTACGGCGAACTTATCCTATGTCTGGAGGAGAATTCTTGCGACCGGCTGCTCTGATCGGTAGTTTTTCATGGTTTCTCTTTGCTGCCGAAAACGCCTTTGAGCAGTACCGTAGCAAACGAGCTACGTGCGCGATCGCTCCTTCCTTTTCCTTGTCTTATACCTCACACACTTACATGCTCTACGCTACCACCCATCTCCGAAGACCACTTGTGAGCTTAGATCTCGTTTCGACTGGGTCGGTTCCCCGCTGGTGAAAAATACCTGGAGAGGGAAATTTCCCGCATGCTGACTTGTAGGTCAGCGTGAAATCCGATCATACAGCGAGTAAGAAATCACCACCATCTTCCAGAATATACATTCTCTACACTAACGGAAATAATGAACACAGCAATTAATGTGCCACCAAACATCAATTAATCAGTCAATCCTTAAGTGTAACGCGAATAGATCTAATAAACATTTTCTAAATACTAATTAAATATTCTAGACCAATTACTAATACTGTTCTTAAATTTAAAATGTAATATTCTGCCCATTTTTATATTCAAACACTTCAATGTCTGGAACATTCCCACGGCCTCAAATGACCCTCATCACATTTTATATTGAAGTTTTAAAGTTTGTATAATTTAAAACTTTAAAAACCCTTTAAATTTTAAAATTTAACTAATTTGTAACGGTTACGGAACATTAAAGTACAATTTGATCCCACAAAATATTTCCAAACCACAACAAATATTTCACTGGGCCGGGATTCGAACCTAAGCGCAAAAAATCCGCGAAAAAGAGACTTCCCACGTAGCAACTAGACCACCGTATTATTTACCTACAAACAATGCTTCCGATGCGTCAAAAATAATCTTGAAATTTTGCTAAAATCAAAATTTCAGATGGTTTAATGAAAATGTGATATATTCTATAATATGCAATAAGTTGTTTTGGACATTGTATTATAAAAAAAATTATAAAACGTATTTGTATTACTTGATGTTTAAATACAGATACCACATTTTTACACTGCTTGTTTGGTATTTTGTTCTGTGAAGAATAGGGTTGAATTATTTTTCAAAATCACTAATGAACAGAAATAAGTTACAATTTTGGTTGGTATTACCCTCCACATTTATTATGCATGATTCCACTACCAGCTTCGCACCAGTCCTTTTGATCTGAGATTACCTTTACTAATTTCTGCCCATCCCATTTCAGCCTTGAGGATTTTCATTTCTGACCAGGTGATTGAGTGCTGAAATAAAAACGTAACTCCTGTTTCTATATTGCTACTAGAACGAAATTTTGTTCACTATTTTAGAACTGTTGTGGCTCTCAAAGCATACTTTTTGAGTTGTATTGCCATTGCTGCATACAAGCGAGATGAATTTGCGAATACATTTGCATTCATGTAATTTACATTGGATCTGTTCAAATGCGGCATTCGGAGTTCTTCTGCACCGTCCGCGTACTCGGTGCATCTGGAATGCGAACCAGCATCGGAATCCAAGTTATTTTGGTGCAATATAGCAGAGAAACCACTGGATGTTACTTTTGTTGTATCTTTTCTTCGCGTTCGCTTTCGGGTACTTATTTACAGCTTCTACATACACGTTTTATTTATCTTTTTACATCCGAATTGTTTATTACTTATTTTTGTTATAATTTACTATTATTTTATCGAAGTCGTTTATTAATTTTATTATGATTTTTATTTCGGAATTTGGATGGTGCTTGTAACTTATCGAGAAAGAAAATTAATTTTCTTATTTCGCCAAGATGGCAGATTGGGCATAATTCTTGGTGTGGATGGTGAGATTCTGCAATCATTCAACTACTTTACGGGGTTCTAAGGATCTTACCCACAGTTCGTAGGCGTGATGCAAGTCTTGCGTACTGACATCAGAAGACTTCTTCATGACACTACTCACGTCATGCGATGTAAGTGCCTCAGAAATTCCTATGTTCTCGATTAGGTTCCAAATGAAGGGACATGGTTACCTCAAAAGAAGTTGGCAATAATAATAATAATAATAATAATAATAATAATAATAATAATAATAATAATAATAGTGATGATGAAGACATTGGATGAAGTAGTTAAATTTATTGTGCATGGAAGTTAAGGAATCTGATACGGAAAAATTGAAATTGTGATGATGATGATAATGACGAAACTGATGAAGATAAAGGTAGATAAGGAGAGGATGGTCGCGGTAGTGATCTTGGGAACGAACGCATGATATAGCAGCATTATCACTTATGAAGCAGCTAATAATTGCATCAGATATAGCGACATTTGTGATAATGATTGACATTTGTGACAGAATGGAAGTTTCATAAAAAGAGTAGGAAAAACATAGCACTCTTGCTTCCATTGAATTATTACGTCTATGAATTATTAATTATGGAATCTTTTCTCATTCCACAGGAGCTAAATGTTAATATGTAATTACATTATATAAACAATATTTATTTTCTGAACTCTTTGAAAGATCCGTCGTAAAATTTGTTTAGGAACATCTAATAGTATCAGAAACATTTCTTTTTATTATATTATGGTACTTTAGACAGTATTATAAATCACTGTTTTCGAGTTTGTGATAGCACTTGCAAATACTTGCTTCAGCTTTCACCTAGAATACGTCAAATCCAAGCCTCGCACCTAGAACACGTCAAACCTTACTACCTCCGAGTAAAATGTTGTAGATTCAAATAGCGGTCATGGACAAAACAGATTTTCGGCAGATTTCACAGAGTGCTTCCCTTTCCCAGATCTTTCATTTTCCGCCTTCATTGTTAAATTTACTGTTAATCGCTTCATTTACCGGTTTCATTTAACGTTATTAATAATTGTTATCAATTTTCGGATGTAAGCTATTATAAACCAGTAAATACCAGTGATTGCAAATTACACAAAGGATTCCAGCAGACGCAAGGAGGAATATTGGTCAAAATCTTTTCAAAGAAAAAGTTTTTCTTTGAAACATTGTTACTTAATCATCATAAAATATCCGACCAGCATGTTTTGGAGTATAAAAATGTTGACCTATCGACTAAATTTTATTGAGCAACTTCTTTGCGTGAGAGCTACTATTACGAAGCACATTTTTGTTTAAAACATCTACCACTCTTCTGGAACCTCAAATTGGGGAATTGGAAATAGAATTCTCTCCTGCTCCTACTAGTTCCTGGTTACTCCTACTAGAACAGTTTCCTCTTACTTTCATTTGATGTACAGAATAACAATAATTGCATCATATGAAATTGACTGTAAATTCGCATTCGCTACGTGCGTATGTGTTTGCGCGTCTCTTTCACTGCCTGCAATTTACGTACGACACCGCCACCCGATCCGGTGTCTCGTCCCTTCTTTTTCCGTCGCGGCACGTCGCCCTCCCCTCATTCATCCCAACCGTCTCTGGCCTTCCCCCCCCCCCGCTTCGGCCCCCGCCGCCTCGCCGCCCCGCACGCCTCCGCTCTTCCCCGCTCTTCCCCGCCTTAAAGCCAAAACGTACCCCCACGATATCTTTCGCCTCGTGTTCTCCGTTCACTGCAATGCACACATCACATTTTATCTTCCGTAAACTGTATATAAATCTTATCAAGTTCGTTTCCGTTCTCAGTATTTTAAAATTGCAATCTCGTTGTGAATGGCATTGCGAGTTGCAGTTTTCTGAACGTGAAGCTATTTTTCCGCGTTCAACTCTATTACGGAAAGTGATATGCAAATTAAATTTAAATAATGTCGGTGTGTGTGTGTACTGCTGTTAAATGTTGTGACTGGAATGTTGCATTTCCAGGCACTTAAAACAATCCTAAGGCGGTCAGTGACGTTTTAACTACAGTATGTTTCTTAGAAAATTGCATATCATTTTAAATACGGTAAATGTATGAATAAATTTCCATTATTTATTTATTTTCTTAACGTCAAAAACGTGTGTGATTCGTAGGAAAGAAGGCCTGTGCACTTTCATGATACCCGGAATCCCAATCCGTACCCCTCTCTTTCACTATATTAAGTTGAATTATAAATAAAGTTAGCAACAAGGGGTTTTGGGAAAAAATTGATAAAAATAAGTATGTGCTCCCGTGTCATAGAAAATATTTGTACGAGCAAATGAGCTACAAACTTGGATCATTATTTTTGTCGTGTTCCACGTGAACGAATAAAATAAATATTACTACATATATTAAAATTAAAATAATAATAATAAAAAAAAAATCACACATTACATCACGTACTTATACATACATCCATAAATACATATATCTATTACAAAATATTTATGAAAATTAAATTAATATAGAATATATATTGTAAGGAATTGATTATTATTTCTTATACAAAAATATTTGTCTATATTCTAGAATATATTACATTGAAGAACTAGCGCTGCGACGGGGCTCGTCATTGACGGTGGAACGGTTTAACTGTAATATTCCAATCTTGTTTCTTAAAATTGTATATATTGTTCCTTCAGTGTCATAAATAGTTAATTGTTGAAGACGTATGTAATACCTGAGAGAGAATCAAAGTCCCTGTTCGATAAATGGAACGAAAAATTAGGTTCTATAATTACTTATATTAATCTAACAATTTATTTTCTTTCCTGGACAGAAGATATCCTCGAATTGTCGGTGGTATCCACTCTTCTCAATTTCACGAACGTTCGTTACATTGCTGATGGAATTGCGTGAACTAAATTAACTTTAACTTTCATTCTTTTCATTAACTTTTGAACCTGTAGCGCCTATCACTTAGGCAACTTTCATTCAATTCACACGGTAATGTATAGCGGGTTGCATTCCTGCAAGTCACATGACAATGTATAGCGGGTTGCATTTCGCGTGACAGGTAACCACTCGTTCAAATATTGAATCACTTAATCATCCATTTCATGCATAGTGAGATATTTATCATTACTTTTACCATTTAAGTAAAATGTAAATTAGCTACAATTTACAACTACCAACTGTGATCATAAAATAACAAAAAGCTTTCAACCAATTAAATCTTATAATGCTGAAAATCAGAAATGTTTTATCTCCATTGTAGCGTTCTCTAAACATATCGCCCGTTTCAACGGATCGCCCGTTTTCAATCCACAGCGCACTCTGCTACATCGTATGTCCAGCTTGTAGAACAGGCCATATATCGCCTGTCGTGTACCCATGTGCCAAATAAGCGCGCATGAAGGGGTCCTACTCGGAAACTCCATTTCCCGCTATTCGCCGCCCCTCCCCTCCACACCACTTCACCACGCGGTCGCACCGCGCCACGGAGCGCCGCGCGCTGGTCCGCCCGCCGCCGTGCGCGCAGCGCTGTCGTCGCCTCGCTCGGCGCTGGTGGTGTGGCTGCCGCCCGCGCAGCCCAACGGCGTTCTGCTGCGCTACCACGTGTACCAGCGCGAGGTGCGGCGCGGGGACGGCGGCGGAGGCGGCGGGGGCGGCGGGTCGGAGCGCGAGCGCGAGCCCGCGCGCCACGCCGTCAACGCCTCCGCCACCGAGTTCGAAGCGCGGCCGCTCAGCGAGCAGGCCACTTACATGTGGTGGGTCAGTGCAGAGACACAGGTCGGCGAGGGACCCAGCTCCACGGTTGTGGACCTCACGCCCAGCGCCAGAGGTAAGATGCTCAGCAGTAATTGTCATGCTACAAATGTAGCCCACTACACAAAATCTGCAAAGGTTTATTGTATTACAGTAAACCCTCGTTAGCACGAACGTGCTTAACACGAATGCCGCCGTAACATGAACAAAACTTCGGTCCCAGCAAGGGATTACAGAAATACGGACATTTATAATACTCGGATAACATGAATTTTTATAACACGAACTCCGATATTTTCGGTCCCCTGGAATTCGTGTTAACGAGAGTTTACTGTATTATATTTTGTTTATTTATTGTATTATAAAACCAAATGTATTTTAGAAGAATGCTTTAGATTAATAGTGAACATGTATGTTGATACTCGTAATTATGCAATTGGAACGAGTATTAAAATTAATTGGAATAAAAATGTTTCCAACTCATGTTTTGCAGTTCATTGAATAAATTATTATATTTGAGTCAATGCCATTGAATAAAGTTTATTATCAGCTGATTATTATCAAAAGGTTAAACAATAATTTGATAATTATTTATCAGAGATAACAAATCAGTTTTCTCAATTAACATTCATTCGCTGCATAGAGACTTTTTTATGGAAAATTAACATATTTCACTCAGCTGTGTAATGTAAATTTGAAGCTATGTTTGAACTTTTAGTTTTAGGGAAATATTTTTTTGTTTCTCATGTGCCTATGACTGTACTATTTCGTACTACCTGAAAGAATTTGCAACACAGTTTTCGTCTCGTCTTTCGCAAATCCTTTGAGTCTACTGACTAATGTACCCTAACTAATTAGTTAGTCGTATCATTGCTATGTTGTTTTATAGCCCGCGATCATCATTTTGTGACCAAATCTTGTGTATATCCATCTCATATTCATTGCTATTATTGTTTTTCTATCCAGATACCATGAATGTAAACGTTATAACATGACCAACATTGCCTGTTAGAAAAGTGGCATACTTTATGTGTAATAATGTTTTGTGGCAAATATTCATTTCATAATTTAAAAAGTATTGAAAATTAACAGTTTTAAGTACACCATTAAATGTACATAAACAGCACAGTTAAAGTAATAGCGTTAAACAATTATAGAACACGTTAAATTTCACGATTTTTCAAGAAGAATACTTTTTTCAAGTGGATGAGAACCACTGTTTAGAGCTATTTTATTTTTTTTCAGCATTTTCATGAAGAATTGGTACTTTTTACAAGCGAGAAATGAAGATAATTCACGAGTATTTTACTTTCGCGTTAGTTGTTATGCGTTTGCAGATATAGTTAGGATAGAATTGGGTTTCATTGAGTTTATTATAATTATTACATTTATGGTAAATAGATAATTGGAATATGAATGTTGAAGATAATAATTTTCTACAGTATATAACCTACAATTTTACATCTCTAATATTTTTTTAAAGAAATCATTCCCAGTTCTGAGACCTAGACCCAATTTTCTTTCACTGTGCTTTTTTGCTATTGTACGCTTTATGTTCTTTCATAATTAAATTTACATTTTATTGATATACCCAATTATGCAATATTTTCAAGCTATCTGGTTTAACCAATAAATTGAGATAATTGGACTTTTCTTATATGTCTATTACATCTACTCAATACCCCAATATCGATCTGAATTTAAAGTACAGTAGAACCCTGGTATACCGAACTAATTAGGAGTGTTGTGTCTTCAGATTCGGAAACGTTCGGATTATCCGAAAAATGTACAGTACATATATAAATACTTGTATAGGATTACCAGACACAATGCAACGTAGCGTGCGATGTGAGAAAATGGCAACGTGGCGTAGCGATAGCATCATCAAGTAGATTCAGTTCATCAGCAGATTAAGTTCCTCTAAGTGATAATTACTGCTACATAAAGATATGATATACACCGTAGTTACCAGTTCCACAAACGTTTCATTTCAACAATGTGCATTTCAATTATTAGTTATTTAGTTCTAGAGTAATTACAAAATCCTTTCTTCTCACTACAAATATGTATTTTATTTATTTTGTTTATTTTTCTCTCTATCGGAATTTTTTCCGGATTATCCGAAATTTTGGATTAGCGGGGTTCTACTGTAATTGACTTTCCATAAAAGAATGAATACTTTTGTATTCATTCGTATAAGCAAACATTGCCATATGGACTGCGTTCTTTCTCCACGCCCGTAGTGCCGGCCGCCATCGTGTCCTTCCCGAAGACGGTGGTGGCGGCGTGGAAGACGGACGTGGTGCTGCCGTGCCGTGTGGTGGGGTACCCGCAGCCCACGCGCCGCTGGACGTTCAAGTCGGCGCCGCTGGCGGCCGGGGGCGGCGGGGGGCGGCGGGGCGGGGGCGGGGCTCGCGCGTGCACCCCCTGCCCAACGGCGCGCTGCGCATCGCCTCCGTCGCCCCCGCCGACGAGGGCGCCTACGCCTGCCGCTGCGAGAACGTCCACAGGAACGTCAGCGTCGAGCACCGCCTCGTCGTGCTCGGTGAGGCGCACCTCCTTCCAACCGTCTGTGGCACTAACTTCGTATGCAAGCAGAAAGTGACTGATAACTAGCGGCCGACTAAATAACAGCCGGCGGCGCTAGCCGAATTCGTTTACGACGCTCCGTGAAGTCACGGAAGTTAAGCGAATTCGAGACTCGCGGGTTCGTGGTTGGGTGACCGCCTAGGAACTCCGGGATCTAACGTCGTCGAGCCCCTGGCCGAAGGGATAAAAGGCACTGACTGACTGCGACGTGACGAGAGTTGACAAAAAGAATTAAATAAAGCACATTAATGGACGATTACTCCCCGGTGCAAAGCGCTCAACGCTCCTTAAGGTGCTTGGAGACGCGTTGCGTCAAGGTGTAGACGCAACTAAGCAGCCTGTGAGAGGTGTTCATGGTTGCGAGAGATATCTAGGATCTGGGGGAAAATACAAAAACAATAAAACAGTTTCATATTTTTATATTTTCAGTCCCTTTTTAAAATTTTGGACAACCACGATTAAATATATCAAAATTCCTTCATGTCATTTATTTCTTGTTTTTATTAAAATAAAACAGTTTCATTTTTTCTGAAAAATACAAATATTTGATTGTTTTATTCTACTATTCTCATACAGCGTTTACCGACTGAATTCGCAAACTCAGAGTGGAGTCTCAACTTAGAAGACAGCTGATGTTATGCAACAGCAAGGTTCGAAAAGAGAGGCCGCCCACAAGTACATATTTGTTATTCACGTGTATCGTTATGGAACTACTTTCTTGATATTCCTGGTGTGTAAAGCATTGTTGTGCTATGTATCCAAATATACCACACGCTGTTACTGCTATATTCCTGAACACGGTTTTAGAAATCATTAAACATGAAATTATATAATGTAGTAAGAGTTATAAGAGAGTATTTTATTTGTTGTTCTTGAGCAATGTATATGTTACTTTGTAAACCACTACTTTGTACTACTACTGTAAAACTTGTGTATGGTTTTGATCAGAATCTTTTTTGCTGGGGTAGGCTACTAGTATTTGTTTATTTTTTATTTAATTGTTTAACGTCAAAAATAGTAACAATTGCATTTAATGTTTAGGAACACATATCGAACTTTTCCTTGAACTCCGGAATCCTTAAGTTAAATTGTGAGTAAAGGTAACAACCAGCGTTTTTAGAAAAAAAAACAAAAATCGCAAGAAATATTCGCTTCCGTGCAATAGAAACTATTTTCTTCAGTACATGAGCTATATATTTTGAATCTTATTCCTTACAATACCCTGGATGAAGGAATCGACATACTACTGACAGAAAATGGACAATGATGGTACTTTGACAAAGTAATTAAATTCCTCGCGAACACCCCTCTCCCCAAATATCTGAAGAAAACGTGTGTATTGTGAAGGTACATTTATGTCCAGAAGCAATGAAAGGGTCGGTCACGACATGATGTAAGGAAATCTGGACGAAAAATCTCTTCGATATGGGAGATCATCATAAGTATCAGGGGGCGGTCAACTTGGGGAAATGCGCCAAATTTCCGCATTTGACTTGCATATTACATCGTTGCACATACTTATTTTTCATTTTCAGTTCATTTTCAATTTCACCCGGATATGAATATCTGGGATCGCATTACATACTAACAAGCTAACAGACTAACAAGCATAATTTCTTTTAAATTGGAGTCTGAGTGAGCTTCTCTGAACGTACTTGCTTTTCTTCAACATATAACCACGTTTCACGCACGCCCGTGTATGTGAAGTCGAATTCTGAAAGCTCTGTGCTTTGTGAAGACGAGGTGCGTGCTGTTCCTTTGCATGGTAAAGCTATTACGTTACTTGTGCCCGTGAATTATAGTTACGAGCTACGTATGCACCCTATTGCTAAGGTCTCGAAGCGATTACTCGTTTCCTGATTAGCTCTTCGTTCGCAACGACAGCGACGCAACAGCTGTCAGTTAAACGGTTTACACACTATGACTTCACTATTTGTGCATCAATAAATATATTTTCACTATCTGTGCACGTTTTCTTGAGCTCTGTTGGGAATGAAGCTATTGAAATAATCTTTCTCCATTTTCTCGCAGCAGTGAGTCGATTTCTTTATGTAGAATTCTAGGAGGATAAGAGCCAAAATCTGTAGCTGATTTGCCTTTGCAAATAATTTTTATTTCATCGAAGAGAATATTTTCATACCAATTCTTCCCAAAAGCGCTCGTTGCTACCTGTATTCATAACTTAACGTAGTATGTGTATATGTTAGTATTGTGATCCCATAGCTCAAGTGCACAGATTGCACTTCTCCCCATAGTACGTCACTGATTTTAACTTTTTACGTTAAATAAATAATTGTTTCTTTTCTGGGAACAGAGAAGAAACAACTATTATTTTTGGGATTTCTTTTTCCGGATTTCTTTTCTGGGAACAATATTTTCAAAGAGGTGAAATCTTTCTTTAAAAGTAGGAACGTGGAGGCTCTTTTACTTTTTTGCATAGAAAAAAACGCAATATATTTTAACAAACGTAATTGCGAAATTTATGAGACCAACATTTTACAAATCCACATTAGTACATTTTCTGTCCATATTGTGAGGAGGAAACTATTTCCAAATATAAAATCAGACCAGAGTTCTTGAAAGAATGTCAAATACTGTTTTGCTAAGGCTCTTTGCTGGGATGTTTGCTGTCTGTAATCGCAAACACATTGCGGAGATGATCCACGGATCAGCCACTTGCACAGACCTGGATTGCGATTTTTGTGAAAAGTTTCCATTGTCCGGTTCACAACTAATGATAGTAATACATTGACAACGACGCACACACGAACCTCCCTCTTGTATCGTAGGGATTAGGAGCTGGGGGGTAAGGGAAGGGGACTATCGTGCTGCCCAACCAGCAGCGACAAATCCATACGCAAAATATGTTAGCAGTGTTGTACTCTGACGTGCAAATATTACATTACCTAAATATTCCCCACGAATCGAAAATATATCGCGGCGAATGACTATGGTAGCGGTCGGTTTGGAGGGAACATTAACTACCTTTGAAGTGGGCTACTTGAAAGTGGTAGTTATTTGGTGCCCGGCATATATGGAGGCGCACTCTGCGTGAAATGTTCAACATTAATTCCTATTGAAGTTAGAAAATTATTGTAAAATAAAACTTTTGAAAATAGAACAAAACTCAATATATGTATAATGTGTAATATGTATAATAATTGTTAATATTATTTCTGCTTTCTTTTTTCAGTTCCTCCTCCACCGCCTTCCCTTTCTGTCGTGGATGCAGGTTCGACAAATCTTACGATCAGATGGACTGTCACCCGTCAAACGTCCGCGAGTGTGTTGAAGGGATTTATTCTAGCGTGGAGAGAAATAACAGATGACGATTCTGTTGACTGGCACGAAGAACGCCTACCAAAACGATCAACACAACACGTATTGGGACCTCTTCTATGTGGCTCTGAGTATGAGCTTGCTGCCGCGGCAATTAACCAGGTACCTACTAATGGGAGACAAATTATGTGAGGCATCAATTATTACTATTATTAACATTATTTATCTTATCCGATAGACATTATATGCTGTTTACTTACGCGTTCGAAGAGGTTGAAACGGGACATTATTATATCTAGTGTAGTAAAGAGGTCATCTCGTGCGGAGAGCGAAGTCTCTCGCCTTTCACCAAGGAGAATCGTGTTCGAATCCCGTCGAATCTCATGTGAAATTTGTTCCAACAAAACGAGTTTGGCCGCTTCACAAGGGCTAGTCCAACCCCTGTGAAGTGCCGTAAACCCCTTCCCCTATTCTTATTCCTTCCTAATTCTGGCCGCTGTGTAGTGACGCAGGAGTGCGTGGGAGGCGCGTACGCGGAGATTCTACCTGGCGCTCCTCTTGACAACAGACTGCGACGAGACGTGACTCCATATATTAGGAGTACAGGTATAAAGTAACGGAGGAATACTCCAAAGCGCTCAACACCAAACAAGGGGTCGCGTTGCATCGTGATTTGACGCAACAAAAGTATTTAAAAAAAATAAAAAATATTGTTTAGCAAGTTAGAAAACAATACGGTGGATTATGAATAAAGTATTGCTTTATTCATAAACGAAGAAACATAAATGTCAATATTCAATTACTTTTTTTTTTTTTCTCTTTTCCTTCTTTCTTTCTTTCTTTCTTTTTCTTTTTCTTTTTTTTTTTTTTTTTTTATATTTCTTCTTCCTCCACAACTTTCGCGTCTTCATTTCTAATACTTTTGAGAATTTCTTCATTCATCCCCATAGCGCTTTCATCCACTTCCTTCTTTCAAATACTACGCAAAGCTAATGCAACATACACTATTGCTATCGCCGAAGTCAATTCATATCATATTCCGCCGTAATCAAAATTATTAATCATGCATACTTCTAAAAAAGTCAAAATCTTAGAAAATGGTTATTGGATAAGATAAAAATGTATATTATACGTGGGTAATAGGCCATTAAGTGCTCGTTAGTTGTTTATTCACTCGCGGTAAATCACTTGTGAATAAACAACTAATTCCCCCATAATGACCAATTTTACTCACTAGTAAAATAAATATTGTTTGAGGTAAAAAAAGATTAAACTCTCGACTCTTTCATCGCTGAAGAAATCATACAATATGTTTTAACAAATAATGTATGAATATCTAATAGAAAACACATTTAAGAAGAAATTTTACTTCACTAGAATCGTATTTGTCGCGAAGACAGTTCATACTTGTAATGTTAATAAGTGTAAGGTACATTACATTTTATTATTAAGATGTAGAATTGTTCAATTCAATTTAATAGCACAATATCCAAGATTTCGCATATTATTAATGTTGAAATCTCTCACCATTCCAAGAGTTTCGTCCTAAAGGGACGTATCTCCATTTCCATTTGATTTTCCGTATTACGTTTCATTATTGTCTTAAGATGCTTCTTCACCACGCTACCAAATATTGTGAACAAATATTACATTTCTCCTATGATAAATGGTATCCGAAAACCGTTAAACCTTATCGTCAACGATAAGGTCCAATATGAATACTTTTATTCGCTAATAAACTGTTTCATTCAGATACGTCACCTTGGAAATAAGCTCTTCAATTGTGGCCACACGATGAAATGGCGTTCCGTTTCAGGTCGGGCGAGGGGAGTTGGGCCCTACCATCCGCGCGCGCACCCGGGGCGGCCTGCCAGAGGCCCCGTCGCCCCGCCTGGCCATCAGCGCCGCCCCGCGCTCCCTCACCGTCCACCTCGAGCGCTGGAGGGACGCCCACTGCCCCATTTCCCACTTCGTGCTGGAGCGCACCACGGAGTCGGGAGCAGATCGGCATTGGACAACTGGTATTATTAGCGTTCACGAGATCCACGTGTCGTATTGGTGGAGGGGGAGGCAGGGTGGAAGTTGATCCTGGTTGGGGTTGATTAAGGTTTGGAGCGTCATAATATTGGTCGTTTCTCTCGCTACGACTTCCGACCGATGACCGAATATTTAGACGACCGAATATTTAACAATCTGTAAAATATAGATATGGGCCTCCACACAGTTCTGAGTTGATGACTAAGCCGGGAGAGGTTGCCGGAGTTCCTAGACAGGTAATTGCTTAGTAATTACACGTCCACATGAACTCAGTAGCTTTTAATTACACTAATTTGAAATGCTACTCTTGTACACAATGCTCAATGTCTACCTCTTACACTATAACTTACAGATTTCCATACTTTAAACGCTTTATAATATGTAACAACTTATCCATTGTTTTGTTAGACTTTAAAAGTCGTTAATCGGTTCATTTCCAATCTTATAGATTGTCATCCATGTATTGAAATCCAGTCATCCATCACACATCTACGTACTTTGTCGTTCATTTATGTGCGTAGAATAACGCCGATTATTTATGCGCGTGATTGGTGAGATATTTCCTCAAGAGATTGCTTGTGGGGGTCTCTCCTCGCATACAGTTGTTCGGCATCGCTTCGCTGGAACGTCTGGTTCCGATGGCAGTCGGAGAGCAACTTCCTCCGGCGAGACGGTCGGAGGGCACCTGCGATGGCAGTCGCCGCCGTGAGTCTGGTTTCCACGGTCCGGTCGTCAATGGACTAGCGGAGACAAATTATTTTCTATATTAGTTTTCTATCACTTGCTGCTTCACCAAACACTGTCTGTTAACTGCAATCGTTTTTGCTTAATAAATCTGTTGTCAGTAGTGAATGACGTTACAACCCCAGTAGGTCCGTAACTACTGCACTTTAACATTGGTTTCCATTATTTCATATTCCGCGAGTCATGTATCCATATGACTACCATTAGATGGGACTCAAAAATGGTTTTAAAATATCACGCAATATTTCGTCATTGCCTTCTAAAAATCAATATTTGTCAACCGAACACTGTTAAAAGACAGAATTCCGATATCCGAAAGTGAAATATTTTTATTAATTTGACGTTTCAGTCCCGCATACTTCAAATAATGCTCTAATTGATATTATTATTATTATTATTATTATTATTATTATTATTATTATTATTATTATTATTATTATTATTATTATGATGATGATGATGATGATGCTTCATTTCATTTTTATGCAAGAACGACCTTCAAGAACAGCAAGTCGATTCAAACACTAAAACAGTTATATGTAGCCAAAAAAAAAGTCCATGACGGATCTTCGGACTACCTCAGGTAGCCGAGGTGGGGAAGGGTGCCTTACCGGCAGAATAAATATGGAAGTATTGCAGAACGGAGAGGTGCCCGCAACGAGATCTTTAACACATAAGATGGCCTGTGAGCCCGCGGAAAATGGGAGGAGGAACGAGGTTCGTATTGCCCAATTGGGAAACAGTAGCAACATAACAGAAAAAAATTAAAATGTACCTAACAAACTCGAACATTCCTCTTGGTATTCAATCTATTACGATACTTAGAATTAAACCTAAGTACATTATGAATATATTATACTAGTGGAAACTCATGAAATTAAATCGCACGTAAAGTTTCAAGCCGAATCTTTTTACTTGTCTGTATATTTATTTACCTTATTCATATATTCAGACAGGAAAATTAATGCATTTTGTCTATAGTGTCTCCTCCCCCTTGCGCGGTCTGGCGTGGCCTTCTTGGCCTGCGCTGCCCCGCCCTGCCCTAGCCTACGCTGGTCTGCTCAAACCCACCTTGCCCTTTGCTGCCTTGCCTGATCCCGATACCACCCGCCTTGCCGCCAGGTTGTACGTAATATCATTTAAAAAAATATTTTTTCATATCATTAATGTTTATAACATATAAAAAATGTAAACATCACTTGCAGACATCGGAGACTTCCAGCTTTTAAATGACACCTATTTACTGCGATTGGCTGTGTATTTAATGGGAAAAACGAGGTTTACATGACGTTGTACAAATAATATATATGATAATCTAATTATTTGATGGCATTCTAACTTTTTGAAATGATAATTACAAAAAACTTAATGCCCAATGTATTGTAACAAATTATGATCTACGTCACGTAAAATTCACATACCAATATCCATTAAATAAACCCAACATAACAATCTTTACCTTCTAATTCGACTAAACAATCTAGTATACGGCTGTTTCCGCAGCGGTGTGCGCCATGTTAGCTGCTGTACGTGCCTTGTTTTTCCTCCGCTATAACACTAATAGGTTTTGTCCTGACATCCGTGTACTGACAGTACCGTCAGAGAACGTTCTAGAATATCACGCATAATATACCGTTTGGGAATGGCTCTATCGCATTACTCCAAGGATGGAGTGGGACCAGGATGGGAGCTGAAATGTGATACAGAAAGAAGGATCTCGCGCGGTCCTTGTGCGTTATCTCCTCCGGCATCCTCTTGGCATTGATTGAAGGAAACCACGGAAACGACCGGTCAAAAGCATCTGAGCTCTAGAGATCTCATCTAGGCAGAGGTGGGCTTCGAACCAGCTGATAAGTTGATCTCAAAAATCCTACTACCGTCACGACGAAACCTAGATCCTCCCGGTCTACGAAAAACTATTTGCGACTATATACGTTACCTTTTTCTCCGTTCGTCTACATTATAAATCTTCAAGGAATTACTGTTAATGCTTGTGTGTAATTTACAGTGACCGATCATGCGCCTCCAGGAAGCAGCTACATGCTGTCAGAGCTTAGTCCAGCAACTTTTTATTGGATACGAGTTACAGCATTCAACAACCGTGGATCTGTTGTCACCGAATTTAAAGTGTCTACATTCACTGTAAAAGGAGGTAAGTAAATCTGCGTTGGCACAGAAGGTAACTACTAGTGACTATAAGTGAGGCAACGTGCATCTGCGTTGAACTATTATTTCGATTGCTGTTGTACGGGTTCTTATTGTTTATATAGTGTACATTGATTTTCTACAAATATCAACATTACTAAATTTCAGTGCACGTGGAAATTGAAATAAAATTATGCAGCCTCCGGCCATGTGGGAAATGTCTATGGTCTTTTTTAGATACCAAGGAACTTGGGAAAAGTTTAAAAACAATGACACAGTTTCGATTTTGACCGAAAACTGCAAATTTTTGATTGTGTTATTCCACCTATGTTCATATTATGCGTACCGACTGAATACTCATACTCAGTGCGTCATTGCTTTTGTCACACCTATTATGCGACAGCAAGGCTCCGAGAAAGAGGCCACCCGTCATTAAATATTTGCTTTTCACGTGATATGTTATGAAACAACAACTTTTTTGATATTTTTTTCGTTGCACTGGGTATCCCCTTTACTATGTTACGGCAGTATTCGTGGAGAATTATTATTATTATTATTATTATTATTATTATTATTATCATCATCCTATGTTTTCTCAGCTATTTTTGCTGGTTGAAATGCTCACCTTCCCCGGAGTTGTTTTGGGAACAGGTTCGGTCACAGAAGAAGAACTTCATCTTATATCTGGACCTAAGATAAAAATTTTCTTACGATATGGGCAGTTTGCAACAAAACTGCGCGCTGTCCCATGTTCAGAACGTTTTTAGGTAGTTTAAGTTCTGTTAAGTTTTTAAGGAAGTTTTTACTGACCAGGCCTTCCGCCGATATCACGAGTGGGTATGTTTTGGTAGAATTTAATTTCCAAATATGTTTTAGTTCATAAGATAAGTTTTCATATTTCGAAATTTTTTCTATTTCTTTCTGCTTGATATTGTGGGATAATGGTACTGCGATGTCTATTATTACTCCTTCTTTCTTCTTTTTATCTATAGGAGAATATCTGGCCTATTGTAATCGACAGTACGATCAGTTAAAACTGGTCTGTCCCAGTACAAAAGGGTGGAACTTGTTTCCAGCACTGGAGGAGGGTGTACTTATAGAATGGCGGTGTTGATTCATCCAGTAATTTATGCTCTATTGCAATTGCCCTGTGCACGATTTTCGCAACTTGATTATGCCTTCCTAAGTAAGCACTGTCTGAGAGGGAAGAGCATGCAGCTGTGATGTGTTCTATAGTTTCTCCTACTGCTCCACACTTCCTACATTTATCCACCACATCTTCTTTTAAACAATACTTTTGATAGTTTCTAGTCTTGATAACTCTGTCTTGAATTGATATTATAAAACCCTCTGTCTCAGGATATATTTGTTTCTCCAAAAGCCACTCCACCGAGGAACGTCTGTCTACATCATCTCGAAACAAGAGTTTTGGGTATCTTCCATGTATTTCTTGTTGTTTCCATTCATTAAAGTTCGACTGGGGGGTAGAGATGTTTAAATCATAGTTTCGTTCATGGAGGTTCAACGGAGTGAAGCCGCGGTCCTCATTAACTGTTAATTTCATTAATGTGTCGGTGGAGTTTAAAAGGACCTGTCGCATTTTTTCCTCTTGTCTCAGGCAAAGTGTTTTTATATTAACCAACCCTCTGCCTCCCATCGTTCGAGATAGATATAATCTTTTTACTGAGGAGTTTGGATGAAGACAACGGAATTTATGTAACAGTCTTCTCGTTGATCTGTCCAGCTCCTCCAGGTCAGATTCAGTCCACTTAACGATACCAAACGAGTAGGTAAGGACCGGCACAGCCCAGGTGTTGATAGCTGAAATCAGATTACCCCCTGATAAATAAGTGTTTAACAACTTTGTTAGCCGCTTTTGATATTTTATTCGAAGTTCCTCCTTGATACGCTTATGGTCCAGTCGATGGTTCTGAGGGTTTCCCAAATAGCGATATGTTTCTTCAGGTGGTATCTCTTTAATATCACAGAAAATTTGGTTTGTTGTTTTGTAATTATTATTTTATTATTATTATTATTATTATTATTATTATTATTGTTATTGTTATTATTGTTGTTATTATTGTTGTTATTATTATTATTATTATTGTTATTATTATTATTATTGTTGTTATTATTGTTATTGTTGTTATTATTGTTATTATTATTATTATTATTATTAGTCTTCGTATACTTTTTTATCAAATCTCGTATTTGAACATTGCTCTTTTTGGTAATGGAAGTTTCTTTTCAAGCATGGTTTTAACGGCTGTGAGATGTTTGTATTTGTACGTTTACAGTAAATGTTGATTTACCTTTCCGCAACAGTCACGCGCAGCGTGAATTACGAGGAGCGTAATGTCTTGATTTACACTTTTGTGTGCATACAGAAACAACTTACTAGTCATGAAAGAATGGCCAGACGGAACTGTGGAGTTTTGAGTTGTGTCATCGCTCGCAGTATATGTAGAGAAACATAAACGTTTCAGATATCATCGATGACAATTTCTCCTGAACGGGTGCAGCGTTGTCATCTGTTTTCTACATTAAAAACGGGGGCGTATTTGAAGGCTCAAGATAAACAAGGAGAATTCTTTGAGCACTAAAGATAACAGCGTCTAAAGATTCTCTGAAGATGTGTTGAAAATGTTTATTAGTAGTGGAAGAACGTAATAATTTCAAGTGAATATATTAATTGTAAGACGTGGTGTCTTGAAATAAATTAGGTATTTTGTTGTGTAAATATTATTTTTCAAGACTGGTTGGAGTAGTTGGCGGGAAATCAACTGGACATTTAACGAGTAAGGTTTCGAAAATTGAGATGTTACACGGATTCCGGTAGGGATTACCGGAAATACCCTAATTAAAGAGTGGTTAACTACTACTATTGGGAAGGGGGAACTAGTAACTACTAGACCCCCTCCTCAAAACTCAACCGTTTAAAATATCAAAATACAATTTTTTGCATTAGATGGGTGACGTAGAAGCGCACTTACCGGACTAGTGACCTTAGCAATTGACGCCCCCAGAATCACTAATTAATCAATCAACAACTCGACCGTGAGCAGTTTCGTAATGATGTGTGACATCTAAGCGTAGAAATGGGACGCCACGTTACACGGTGCGCTAAAAACAATGTCATGTACAGCTATAATACGTGCATTCAATAAGCGACGCGTCGCGGCTCGGCGAGATTTGGAACAATTTGTTTTTTGTTCGTTTGTTTCGCGCTAATACACGCGATCAGTCACAGCCAACGACCTGCGTCTGACCAGCACGTTGGAGGAGGAACTGTAAGTAAGTAAACTATTTTCCAGACCACCGATTTGGCAGAGCACAAACATCTTAATAGAGGTGTTATTAACAAGATAGCTGAAAAGGTATAAAAGTATGTGAAGCACTAGCAGTTATTGAATCACGCCTTAATGCTGGTAGGATGACCGGTTTAGCAGAAATTGGCATCGTATATCTAAAACCCTTGTATTTATATACACAATGTAGTTAAAATTGAGAGAGGTGAATGAAACGGGGGTGGTTCTCTACACTACATGAAAATAACACATACAATTAATAGTACATTATGAAACGATGATGTAATGATGGGTATTAATACAAGTGTGAAGTTTACGATACTCGCTCGTTCCTCGCTCGTATCGTAAAATTCACGCCAGTGTATTAATACCCAATACATCAAGTTTCATACGGTACTTTTTCTACAACTTTTATAAGTTAAACTTTTACATTGAATCGTTTCGTGGCAGTTGACTTGCAGGATTCAGCCAAGGCCACCTAGCGGACAGCTATCCTCGCATACTGCCGCATCATTACGATGCAATTTATTTTAAATAATTTTACTCGAAAAATTACTACTAATAAAATAAATTAAAACTGACAAGTATAATATATCAAATGCAATTTTAATGTGCAAAATCGAACGAAACATTTATTAGAACGATTCTCAATGATCAATTAAGTGTCAATACTTGGTTTGTACGCTTCTCTGTGATTGGTCAGGATCCTGTATCATTATGAAATCTGTATCATAATGATTATCATTATGCAACTGGTTGCAGCCATCAAATGACAGCATACAATAGGCGTAGAAAAAAGTTAGTTTTTTTTATTCCAGCATTATAAACGAGCTTTTCTGTTGCAATAAATCGTTCATAATAGGGAATTTTACGGCATAAATGATGACGTATTAGATTTTACTGCACGTATGATTGCGTCATCACACATTCAGCCAATCGCAGCGAGAGAATTGGAGGGAGGTAGAGACAGAGCTTGATTTCTGGCGGAACGGCGTTCCGGTACCTCGGGAATAATTATTGTATTATATATAAATAACATTTCTATTAAATTCATAATTAATTTGAGGCGCGCTCCGAGACCTAAAAATTCTAAAAATCAAGCACTGGGTAGAGGTAAACGGAACAGCCGACCACGTTTTCTCTCACAGATGTCAAATATCCGAGACGTCACAAGAAAGTTGTTTCGCAAAATTGAGTTTAATTCTCATGTAAATTTAAAATGCTGTGTCTAACGTTCTCTGAGTGCAAATTGTTTGTTCTTACAATGCCTGTTTAATGTATCGTAGATCTGCACGTCCCGACCCTTGGAGTAGACTCTGATCCCGGCCCTGTGGAGCAACCTGTGCTGTCGGACTTGCGCGTGAGCCTGCCCATCGCCGTGAGCGCTTTGGCTCTTGTGCTGACGCTGGTCACGGCCGCAGCGTGCCTCCGTCGAAGTGAGTTACGAGAATTTTGTGCGGGCAGTGACGGATCCACAAACTATTTCAACGGGGCCAATTGAAGTTCAGACCCTCATAAATATTTTTATTCGAGACAGTCTGGAAATTAGCTCATGGTTGTAATGTTTTGCAGCAAAAACGTTCATTACACGACGATTCTGATAAAAGCGTCCTGTAGTAAAGTTTTCTTGACTCCACTGTCACCAACTTATTTGACTTTTTGACTGCTTCCAACGAGGAACCAAGGAGCTTTGCATTACAATAAACTTTCATGACGTTAACCAGTTATAGATCTCGTGCGTCCATGCATACAGCTCCCTTACGTGCAGCACCAGTCACGTCTTCATATAATTAGCTAAGCGAAAAACTACAATCAGAATGCCACGTAGCAAAGGTTCCATGTCAAAATATATTTAGTTAGCTTTTAATACATTCAAAACATACACTTATCAATTGATATTTTATTTGGAACTATTTACATTTATTGTATTTGAACAGTCTATTAAAAATCTCTTTCATGGTACTCACTCATTTCAGAAAACAATTAAAGGAGCACGTTTTCTAGGACACTTCTTTCTCATCTTGCCACTTACAAAATTCCCTATATTCTTACACTTCTTCCTTTCCATCTTCATCTTCATCACATCATCTTCAATTCCCTACATTCTTACATCTTTTGATTTTAATGGAAACATGTCAAAAGTTGCTGCTCTTGCTTTTTCTAGTATATCGTGCGAAAATCCCATTACTTTCACATTATCTTCCATTTCAAGATCCATTACATAGATACAACTCTACATTCTCGTCACCATTAAAGAAAACACAAGAACGACAATCAATATGTATGTGGCCATGATAGTAGAACGAATTATAAAGTGATTACTACACTATATTCAAAGTCAGTGATATTATTTAATTACTGGAAAGCACGCATAAAAAAGGGTCTTGAATAAAATAGTATATATCACATGGCTAAAGACCCTTTTCATGACACAACAGGATTCCCCGTCTCGGTTTACCAGCCTTGACGGGTGATCTCTCTTGTCTGGTCATGAAAAGGTTGACTTACTTGCCTTGTGATGTAAAATATTATTGAAATAATGTTTTGGTTGTTTTTTCAATAGCATGAAATAAAAAATGCACAAGTATATTCATAATATGAATACTGTTTTGGATGTAATGAGATCTATGTGGTAATTATTTTGAATCAATTGAGTAAAATTACAAAAAAGATTGACTGGGGGGGGGGGGGATTCAAAGCCCTTGTGCCCTGTGGATTCGTCACTGTGTGTGGGATTCTTTTATTTTTCTGATAATAAAGTTTTTGGTATCACGTGCTCCTTAATCAAAATTTCCGTTGATGTATTGTTAAAAGGAAGAGAAATTCATAATATTACTATGAAATTTGTAACTATTTTTATTTGTATTCATTGCGTGCGTTTCTGTGCAGAGCCAGTTTCTTGCCCAAGTACAGAATTACCAGTCGCTTCGGATGGCGGTAATTTTCTTAACAAACCTGATTATTTTAGCGCCCTACGTAAGAAACCTGAAATTCCTCCCCCGCCCACCTGTGAGAATTCTGGGAGAATACCTGGTAAGTAAAATAAAAGTACAGCTTTAATTTCATAGTCACCATTAAAGAAACACTATGAACACTAAAAACACTATTAGTGGTGAAAGCAACCAAACCTTCATTATTTCCAATATTATTCCACAATAGTAAATAATTTATTACTAAATAATTTTTTCCTCAAATAGATCTTTGCTTGCCAAGTTTCATCAAGCTGGTTTCATCAATAAACTCTGAATCTAGAAGGCCAATGCTTGATGGTGTCTCAAATTGCGTCTTTTCCCTGGGAAGTCAGTACTTTTTCCCTCAAGTTGTACATGTGGCCTCTAAGGGGGTATGACAAATCTTTAGGCCATAAACACTGCAATAGAAGTCGCCAAAGAATGTCGCATTATCCCTTAAACTCTGTTTGGGGTCATTTATGATTTCAGGTGCAAATAATGCATTGCAACACTGAAAATTATTCACATGAACTTCTCCTTTTAGATACCTTTTTATGTCCTGTTTTACATGTAAACTTTTCAGTTTTTTTTAAAGTTTTTTGGTTTGAAATAATTTGATTTTTCTGCCACTAGTGTCAGAAATGCTCCAAAATAGATTCCACATTACAGGCCTAAATTATAAGAAAAATTATAAAAGCATGTTCCTTACTATTTTATGATATTATGTTGTTGATTCTGAATGAAAGTCTGGCATATTTGTCTATTACAAGTTAGTAGCTTTGTATCAGACACTCTCCTAGTGGTATGGTAGACACCTGTGTATAGTTATAAGGATATGCTAGAATGTTCTTCTGGAAATATTATTCTTTGTTGTTTTTTTTTAAGAATAATATAGTAAATGAAGCATACATACAGCATCATTTTCTTAATTAATAATTTCAAATAGCATCCATGATTGAAATACAGGTAAACTATTGAGTAAAGCATGTGGGATCAGATCTGACCCCAAACAGATTCTGTGTGATGATGGAGAAACCCAACGGAGAAACAGAGTTCAAGGATTAAAGAAAAAGGGTATGGAAGTGCTGGAAGATAAAACAATTCAGTGTTGCATTTTATTATGCATTATAATTCAACACTGTTATTCAGTTATTCCTGTCAGGAATAATAAAGCCCCTGAGGTTCAAAAAAACTGTAGACTCTGCAGTGATCACATCAATTTTTCCAATTTTCCTATCCTTTGTATAATTAAATGATTCTTTGATTTCAGAATATGTAGAAGACATTTATCCATATGCAACATTTCAAGCCCAAAAACCAGTTCCTCAAGTCTCAAGTCAACGAGGATTTCAAACATTTGTGTATCAAGGCTCTGGGCTATTAGATGTTGATAGCTACGCATCCAGAGAGGTATAGTCGCAATAAGTTTTAGTTAATTGCACTTATTCTTTCAAAGTATTTTAATCTATAATTCCTGTTTCTAAGGAGCAGCCGGCAGAATATGCGCATGCTACTGCAATGCGATCGGACACAGAAGAGTACGACTCCTTGGGGTCAGATTCTGATAGTCGAGTTGATGATAGATCTACTCAATTTCATCCCACCTATCATCACAGCAACATTCGACACAGTATGATTTACTTTCCATCTTAAGTAATTATATAGATATAATGTGTCTCATTCAATCAAATGTCGCATGGATTGGATTAAAATGGAGTGCGAGTGAAAATGAAATAATTCCATGATTGGCAAAAGATATAAAAAGAAACTAATGTTTTATTTTGTATTGGCCTGTAATTGTATCCAATATTCCTGTGATATCATTTAAAACTGCTATAATATTGACACCTATTAATTTTCCTTTTGAAACAAATACATTTTATTATGATGAAATAAATTTCATTGCACTCCATTTCTATTCTATTTATCGAATTTACTCAATTGATCGTAACGAATTATAAGACATCGAGACAACGTATATTTGAAAGACTGATTTATTACTTTATTATAGTAGAGGATGTTTATCAAAGTTATTTATAAAATATCTTTAAAAGTAAGTATTTGGTTAATCAGTGTGTAATGTTAGTAAACAACAACTAAAAATTCTTAAATGAACAATATCTAGTTGTATTTGTGACAGGCTACTCGAAAATAATTCTTAAGATGTGCTCTAATTCATACTGCTCTATGTACAAAAAATTTTAATTAATAATTCAATGGCACTAACATAATTTTTTCTCCAATAAATGCTAAACAACAATTTTTATCTACCCAATTTCTAAATGTGGAGTGGCCTGAAATAATTATCTAAAAATAGTTAGTTGTAATTAGTTTTCGTAGTACTAACAGAAATATTGATTGAAAGTTATAAATACTATGCAAGTTTCTCTCATACATTTATAAACTTTTGCTTTTCCAACTTACTCATTAAAAAAAAATTGGCTTTGGTGCAATACATATGTTTTTCTTTTACACACTCTTTTGTTTTTTTGACTGATGTTTTCATATTTTAAATTTGCATGCACGATAATGGCAATATTTGAAGATGAATATTTGAAGTTCTTGGAGTTAACATTGCATTCTGAAAACATTTGTATCTCGTGAATGTTTCACTTATGATACAGTGCACACTTCAAATTGTTTGAATGCATTTGAAAATAACTAAGAAGTCTATCATGCTGAAATAATTCTTAAACACCCACTTTTAAAATTGAATTTTGTGGTAGATTTATGTCCTAAAGTAACACTTTTTCAAACAAGTCCATTAAAATAATATATGCCTAGGACTGTTAAAAATGTAAGCACTAACTGGATCAACACAAACTTCTTCTTACAAGGAAGGGAAAAAAATTAGTTTCAACACAAGATATTCAGTAAGAAATTCTGTAAAGTTTATATTGAAATATTGAAATTAAATGTACATTTGTGTATTTAAAATATTAAATGTGGCCGTTTCCTTTACTATCTTTATTTTTTGATATTACTAAACTATTCTTTGATGTTTTTAAGCTGATATAATAATATTAATTGAAATGTAGTTAGATACAAACTGCTATTTTGAATGACAGAACAATCTGTCTCATACCAATTATGATAATTACTTCCACAAAAATACAGGTAATTTCTGAAAACATTAAAATTTGAAATATATCATTATTATAAAAATACAATAGATGTGAGTATACAAAAAATAAATATAAACACTTCAAGCAAAAAGCTTTTTGAACTCTCATTTCCACCACACTTGGCTATGCATCAATTGGTTTACCACTCTTCAGAAAAAAAGCTATACCTTTTGGCTTTGATACATAAATAACCTATTTCTTTAGACAAAGAAATCATCACCCTTTTATTAATAATGACAGAATTACCTCATTTATTATGTCCCCAAGATTCTTGCCACTTGCTGGATGCAGTTTTTGTAGTGTTTTTGTTACGTGTTAATGGTAATCAACTTCAAAAGATGTAAGTCAATTTCTTTCAAGATTCATTGTAGTTTTTATATTTTTTTAAAAATTTTTTTTTAAAAAAAAAAAAAATTATAGATACTTTTCTTTTTAAACATTTATCTTTCTGAACAATTGAATAAAATATATATTAATATAAAAATGGAATAAAAGTAGAATGTGCCAAAGAAAATAAAATTTATTATGGAAAATATTAATAACTTAAGTTAAAAGGAGAATAAAACAGTAAATTTCAAATGAAATAAAGATGTATATAGTAAGCAGAACAAATATATTTTTTTAATTCATAAGTTCAGTGAATTGTTTTCATGAAAACAATTTTTTTACCTCACCAAAGCGGTAATCAGCAATGAAAATACAATGACAATAGTTGTTGTTTAGTTCATTTACATTCTTTCTGTTTTCTCATTTATTATTTTTTTTTTTAATTTTAAAAGCAAAATTAAAACAGGTGAAAAAGGAATGTTGCAGGTTGAAGGCAATAGTGCTGCACCTTACAATTTGTTTAAACTGCACATCACCGAATATGTGTTGAACTATTTCTAGTTGAACATCGGAATGTCAAGTTGCCAATCTCATCAATTTAACACATTTATACCTCTCTTGAAAAGAGCACCAAAATGCGAATACACTCATAGTAGCTAGAACGAACCATTTTCATCGCTGATTACGGTCTGTGGTCTAATGGCCATGCACATCAATTCACATCCATCTTTCCAGCACAGTGAAGAAAGTTTGTTGCAACATGAATGTATTGGAAATCAGAACGGTGAGAAACTGTTTGTCGCTTGGTTACAAGATAATTAAAATAAATTATTATGAAGTATTTGAGAATATAATTTCACAAAACTTTTGTTTCAGGATGAATTATTGAAAACCATGTTTTTCACTATTGTTTTTCTGGCTTGTGACTATTGTGCATGGTCATATCCAATAATTTAATATCATATTTTGTTTCATATCAAATTATTTACAAGTTATTATTAACAAAGTTTTCATCAAATTATTTACTTGTAAAAAAATAAAGATTTCAAATTTTAGTCTTGCAGGATTTGCCTTCAATCCAAGTTCAGTGTCAAGATCTCCATTAAACGTAATTGTTCACTTGACAATTAACGAGTATAATACATTGGTAATTATGGCTCAAATTATATTCAGGACAAGTATTTTATAAATATCATTGTTTGTAAATGTTACCTCTCATTTCATAAAGCCATAAAGTATACAGGTGGTAAACGCAAACATGCTGTATGACAATTTGGAAGCATACCACTAACATATATTATTTATAAATTGTCAGTTCATTGCTGGGGATCAATAAATGTCACTATTGTTGCTGATAATTAAAAAATAGAGTCCAAATTCCATTACTGAAGATTCAAATTTTCTTGATATAATATGTTGAATTTCATTACGAACAATTGAGAATATTTTGTCATAATCACTTCAATGAAATAATTCTTCTCATTTTAGTTATTGGAGCTTTGATTTGTGAGAAATTTATTAATTTCAGACCATCTCTGTCTATGAATATTCTGTTTTTCTATTCTTTGCTTAGAATCTTTGCTTTTTATCCTTCAATTTATATTCTAAATCAAGACAAATTAGAGACAGACAACTTGTAAAGTATACTGAAACATGTTGAAATTAGATGATGTAACATTGTGAAAATGCAAATACTATGATTGATGTGGTCATAGGCTTTTGTAGACCAAATTAATCCAGACATTGTATTTTCTTTACTCAACACTTTACAAGCAGTTTTCCAAAACTTGCATATTAGTTCTATTTGCTGGTTCATGAACAAAAAGTTTGCTGTCTTTGAAATGAAATTAAAATATATCATATTTTCCTTGGGTCTATATATACAGTAGAACCTATCTAAAGAGATTATTGGTTTCAGCCGAATTTTCCCCCCAATACTAAGAGTCAGAAGTTGAAATGAAAATCATCCCACTCTATGAGCCTGGTGACTCATTGTTTTTTCTCTCAAGTACCTTTGACAAAACTGCAGGATTTCCATCTGTGGAAATACCCTTTCATAAATAGCCCAGCCCATCTGTGAAAGGTGAAAACCTGTTGCCACTTTCCCATGTGTCTTGTTTTCTGAAATGAGCTAAAATGAACAGTGATAATTGAGAAAGGGATATTTATGCCAATTTTCTCATCATGTTTAGCAAACAGGAACAGTGAGAGCTGTGAAAAATTTGAAACAGTGCAAGTTTCATCGTCTTTATGTACTGACTTGTAATGTATTGGTATTGTATTGAGATTTTCAATTCTAATTTCAATGGGGAAAAACTTGACATCATATATCAGAACTGTAAAACACGATAACTTTAGGTGAAGATATATGAACTTAAATTAGATTTTCCACTTATAAGACTTTCCCATTTTAAAAGTCAAGAATCTATGCCCCCAGAAGTCTCTAATAGCAAGATTCTACTGTATAATGAAAGTTAAACACGCACTAAACTCGTCCACAAAAAAATTTAAAATTTTTTTAAATTACAAGTCAAAGAAACAAAAGTTTTGTGGGGATTGAAATTTTGTTGATTGAGGGAGCTTATCAGCAAGATATGGCAAATATTGTAAAACTATTTGGCCTATTGAATTTGCATTCATAACAGTTTTACTAGATCTGCTTCAAGAGTCAGGTGGACTCAAGGGCTTCTAAATTTTGTTTTCTTTTGCAATTTTCAAATACTTAATATATTTGGATAATATATTTATTACTTAGAAAAAAACAAACAATTCTAGATTTAAACCAATAAGTGAATCACATAATTAATACTTTCTAGGTTTCAGAAAAGTAAATATATAGAAGACCATCATTGAGTAATATGAATGCACATTTATGGTACGTTATGTAGAATATGTAAAGATTAAAAATTTAAGCTAGAATATGGTTTCATTAGAAACTACTGTCATCCAAAATATTTTGGAGACCTGTAAGTGCTGGATAAATTGAATTAGTTAAAACAAATACAGTACATGTGATTTTTTCTTTTCTTTCTTTTGTTAGAAATTAATCCTTATGGTTCGCTGATAGATGCATCTTTCATTACAGAAAGATTACATGTATAAAGTCTCTAAACAGTTGATTTTAATCATCATAATTTAGGGAAAGTGCAGAAAGGATACATACTTATCACATCTCCCTTTCTTGCACTGAATGAATTGAATAAAGGTTGTTTGATAATGATAGCATTTATGTGAATTAGATTTTGGTGCATGAAATCTCGATATGTATGTTCAGAGCGAAGATCAGAAATGTATTTTCCAATAGAATAAACTTATTTTAAGAGCATGTGTTATCAGAGGTTTTACAATAGGCTAAATCATACAAAAGATATTTTATCCTTAACAATGTGGTGGCCAATAAAATATAAGAAAACATGCATTAATAATGAACCAATTAGCAAAGGGGTACCCCAAAAGGAAAGATTCAAAATTACCAGCTATAAATATTTTGCTTGTAGCCAGAACAAAAAAAGGGAAAGTTTTTGGCAGTTGATTGATTAGTAAGGGTTCACCATTTACATTCACACTTGCAGCACAATTTACCATTTTTCCTCTGACACAAGATTCTGCCTACCCAAGAGGATGGGTATCAATTAATCCCAAAAGTAAGCAGAACAAGCTAAAAGATGACAAACTTAAAGATAAACAAACTTAGAGATGGTTATAGCTTCTATGATGAAAAGTAAAGATGGGCAACAACAGTCAATGAAACAAAGTTCAGTGTAACAAAAAAGAGGGTAATGAACATTAGGTGCTGATATTTATTCTGAATTTTGGAAAGAGTACTTTTGTTGATATTTATTTAATAATTTAATTTAACATTAAATTATTATTCTTCAGTTTCTTGTATTTTAAAGTTGTTTAGATTCTTGTTTACAAGTACTATAATTTTTAGTACTAAATATAAAAGTAATCAATATTTTCATTTTTACAATCCTTCATATATGTTTGGGAATTAGCAAATTCAGTACAGAAAGGGTATGTTTGAAATGTTTTCCATTTCTATGTATGAAAATAAAAAATGTTTAAAAATATACTGTTAAATAAAGGGCATATCAAGGAGTCCCCTCTTCAAGGCACACTGATATAAAAGCTAATAAGAGATTCCTATAGGCTCTAACATAGTTTGTTTTTTGTCAATTTATTTATTTATTTTTTCTCCTCAAAATCATTATTTTGTCATGTGTAACATTTTTGTTTTGACTGATTCAATTGTTGGATTGATTGTATTTTACATTCTGTCAATGTAATTTTAAATATATATTATCGATGTTTCCTGCAGAAACAATTGTTGAAATTTAATCCAATAAGTAATTTCGGATCATATTACATCTTAACATTCTTGATTTTTAAAACAAAATGTTTCCCTAAATTACATTTTTATTTTAAAATGTCTTACAAATGCATACCCCTTCCAATGAATGTGAACCTAGACCCAGGCCTAGCAAGGTTTTTAATTAATACAGCTCTGATTATCGTCAAACTGCACCAATGGTTCATTTATAAGAAGCAAGGAAATTAAAGTAATTGGAGGTTATCACTGGATATTATATAAGAAGATATAAATTGCAATAAATTTTTATAACAAAAGTTGTTTGATGTTATTTTCTTTCCTTACTCTGTTGATTTCAATATCCTTCCATCTTCAAAATCCTCTTTTCATGCCCAACTAATGTTGAAATCTTACTCACATTTTACTCTTCTTCACATTTGACTCTCATTTCTGTTAAAAATTATTATTCTAGTTTGTAATAAGATAATTATTTTGCTTTCATGTTATTATGATTACAAAGTTAATATAATGATGAGAGAAATATGATTGTGTAACTTATGTTTATGAGCACCTTACGATGTTTGGATATCACGTTCAACTACAGGAATAACTAATATTGAATTTGCTATGAAGACATCCCCTGAAGTTACCAAAATTGATTTGGTAACAAAACAGTTGCTGGAAATTCAGAGTTGGAACAGGAAAAGTGAATAGTATTACTGCATTATTTGTTTTTCATTTTTAATTTATGATTATCTATACACTCTCAATTTATATATCATTTTCAATTTAATGCCTAGTATGTATTGGGAGTGCACAAAATTACTTCTGACAATATTGAATAACGTGTTATATTTTTCTAGTAAAATAAATCAACGCAGTGACACTAATGGGTTTTTCAAACACTAAATTTTTTATATTATATATTATCTAATACAACATGTGTAAATGGATCTCTTTACTTTCTTGATTTTAGATATAAATTTCACTTTCATGTAAGACTAAAACCTCTCTTCAATTCTCACAGGTCGCCTGGTGAGCATGTTAGAATCCTCTACATCAACGGAACCATCCCCAATGCCTGACAGACGACTGCAACCCAAAAAAGGCAGACTAAAGTAAGTAACGCACATTCCAATTCTAAGTTATTAGGTTTGAATATTTGCTCACTTCCTACACAAACTTAATGTATAACCAAAAGCAATGGAGCAGAATTGAAAATTTAGGTAATGTAAACTGCAACCATGAACTCTGAGGTAAACAACTGCATAAGCACAGGCTTCTTAAGAACATATCATGAAGTTACTCAATTTGTATTCTGTCTTGGTGCAAAAACCATCAATGTCATTCTGTGGCTTGGTTAGAGATTGGTATTTGTCTTTGTTTTTGCTTTTGTTTATTTCGTTTTTGTATTACTTAATGGTTCTTACATCACGTCACAGAATGACAACGATAGTTCTTGTACCAAGGCACATAATGTGTTTGATTAAGATTGCAATCGGAAAATACCATTGGCATTGTTTTATTGCTTATTTTCTTTTATTGTACAACTGTTCACATCTCACACATACATCTAACTGTAAATACTTCTGAGGACATTTCTGTAATCTTTCCGTAAACTCCATAAATTGAAGGGCTTGGGGCAAGATGAAGCAACACCTACACCCCGCAGTGTTTTCCGGACTGCTAAGTATTATACTAGAGTTTTCTTAACCTGGGAGTTGACGTAAATCAGCTTTTATGGTGTCATCCAATCGAGAACTTAAAAAAAAAAAAAAAAAAAAAAAAACACCTGACTGCTGTTGCGGAAGACTCCTCTTTCAAGCTACACCACACCTGCACAATATTTTTTTCAATAATGGCTCCAGATTTTTATTTTTCATATACTACATATGTATATATGGAGTAATATATGAAGTATTGAGAAAGTTATATAGTGCTGCGGAAAATCGATTTCATTATCAATCGATTCAATTCATCAATTGATCATATTATTATATTTATGAGTACTCGTGCTTTAAATAATGTCAAATAAAGTTTCTAGAAAACTCAACTGTTTTCTGTAAAAATGAGTTCAATATTTCGCATTTTCAGAAACGCTCAAACGTCATTTTCAAAAAAATTCCTCCAAATTTTTTCTTCAAATTTTTCCAGTGGATAGTACTAATTGCACCGTTTAATATGACGTAAAGTTCATTTGGGTGTGTTATTTTGTTTTTTCAAAAATTACCAAATGTAATTTTTTAATCCTTTAAAATTTTTTTAAAAAGATATTCAAATTTCGCATTTACAGTAATACTTAAGCACCATTTTCTTTAAAACGGCTTGAAATGTTTCAATGAAAATTTCTATTTAGGATGAGGTTTTACTCTTCTGCAATATTCTTGAGTTAATATTTCGGTTGTACTATTAGAAAAGCAAAAAGTTGAAAAAAATGTAAAAAAGTATGTACTCTGGGCGACAATAGATGGCAGCAGGCTAGAGAATGGAGCAAGACCTTCAAGCCAGATTACACCAAGGAAATTAGAAGAATTTGGTACGATAAAGCCTGTGCCATTCTGTAGCATCACTAGTTTGATTATAAATTGTCCTTGGATAGCATAGAGAACGCTTAAAAAATGGCGCTTTTCGAAATTCGAAAAGTCAAAATTTTTTCGTCGTCTTCCTTCATGTACAATATTGTAGAGATTTTTTCTTGAATGAAATCTGTTCTTCAACAACAATTATTTTCTCGAAAATGCCTCCAAATTTTTCTTCTTACTTTTCTCTCGTATGTAACAATGGGCGGTAAAAAAAAAACTGGTGCTGGTCTCATTTTCGGTGCTCTGTATTTTTGAAAATTGCAAAAAATAACATTCCAAAAGTACAATATTGATGATAGTTTTTTATTGCTTTCTCGCCACAGAGTAGAAATTTATGTAAGGCTGTGCGAGAATGGTGAATTTTCGGCAGAAAACTCTTATTTTAGGGCTGTGATAAAGAAAAACTGTGGCTAAATCCAGTTTAGCCTCACTTTTCCTAACTTTAGAATTTTACTAATTCCTAAATTTAGAAAAAAAATCCTCTATCACGTGGTGTATACAGAATCAATGTTTGTGGGTCCTTGATACCCAGAAATCGAATGATGGCAAAACATCTCTCCGTCTGTCCATTCGTCTGTGAACAATGCTAGCGGCTAAACCGTTCAGCCGATTTTCTCCAAAATTGATATCAATCTGGCTAATGTCACGGTCCTTTGAATTTGAAACCAATATTTTTATTTTAGGGGGTACTTAACATGAAGCCCCTGAGACATTTTCAAAATTTTCAAAAAAAAGGTTCCATCGTTTTTTATTAAATTTTGTTGTTGAATAGTGTGAAGGACGTTTAAGAGAATGGGGCAGATCTCATTTTCGTTAAAATCCCTGATTTTTCGAAAATTGCAAAAGTCCAAAATATCTTCGACGTCTCCCTACAACGACAATTATGAAGATAGAGATTTCTTTCCATTAATGAAATCGTTTCCTTAAAGATAGATTTTGAAATAAGGTCATGTACAATTTTTCAAAAAGTTGAGTACTTTTAGCGTAATTTTCTTGAAAATACAGGTGAGAAAGTTCGTACTGTTTGAGCACCACTAATTTCTTAAATAAAATCTGTTTTTAAAAATAATAATAATAATAATAATAATAATAATATTATTATTATTATTATTATTATTATTATTATTATTATTATTATTATTGTTGTTGTTATTATTACAATTATTATTATTCACGATTATTCCCATTTAAAGAGAGCGTTTGAACTTGAATTCCTTTATGATGATTGTTTGTGTTTTCTCTGGGCCCATATTTTCTTCATGTGTTCACTATGTTGTTTCTTCCGCTCTGCTGTCCATTTACATCCTGGCCTCTTCTTGCTTTCGGTTTCAAATGTATGTTTTTTGATGGTGTTCCTGAATTCTTTTCTATTTTCTGCATCATTTATTGTAATGTGTGCTTGTCTGAGATCCTCCTCGACTTCTTTAATCCATTTTGTTTTTCCCCTGCCTGAGTTGATGACTATGAGAATCCGTTTGAAATTCTTGTTTTCATTCATCCTATGAATATGTCCGTAGAACTGCATTCTTCTTTTTCTGAATGTGTCCGTAATCTTATCAGTGTGCTTATAAATTTCTAATGTGGGCCTCTTCATCCAAATCCCTTGCTTTTGTACCGGTCCAAAAATTTTTCTGAGAATTTTCCTTTCTTGTTTCTCTATTTCTTTTATTTTTGATTGACCACCGATTTGTGTCGTTTCAGCGCATATAGTGCCTCAGGAAGTACGACAGTGTTATAATGTCTTAATTTTGCGTTAATGGATATGGACTTTTTGTTGTAATAGTTCCATGTGAGTTTGTATGCTCTCTGCAATTTTCTTATTCTCTCCTCATTCCCTGATGGTTGGATGATTTCTCCTAGATATTTAAAATGCGGCACTTGTATGATTGTCCCGTAGGTTGTTTCAATAGGCAGTTTGTCTTGTGGCACTCTTTCTATGTATTGTGTTTTCTCGTCAGAAATTTGAAGACCAGTTTTATGTGCAATTTCGTGTAGTTTCTCTATGGCGTCTGTGGCCTCTTTTCTATTATTTGTGAGAATTGCAGGTCATCCGCAAAGGCTAAGCATTTCACATGGAACCTATTCTCCTTTTTATACCAATTTGGATACCTTTAACTTCTTTTCCCAAGTCCTGATAATTTTCTCGAGAAGGATATTAAAAGCAAGCGAAAGTCCGTCACCCTGTCGCAGTCCAGTTTGGATCTCAAATGGTTCGAAACTTCCCCATGAATTTAACTTTGGAAATTGTGTTAGTTAAAGTTTGCCGGATGAGTGTTCTTGTCTTTCTGTCGATACCGAATTCTTCTAGTGTATTGTAGAGTGTTTCCCTGTCTATGGAGTCGTAGGCCTTCTTAAAGTCCACAAATGTGACCACTGTGTTTCTGGTGTTTCTCATCTGGAGAAGCATTTTCAGATTCCAGATCTGTTCTATGCAGGAGTATCCTTCGGAAACCAGCCTGGTATTCTCCTATCTGTCTATCAGCTTGTTCTTCTAACCTATTCAAGAGGACTTTTGAGAGAATTTTATACGTGACTGACAAGAGTGAGATTCCCCTGTAATTATTCGGATTGGTTTTGCCCCCTTTCTTATGGAGTGGATGGATAATTGCGCATTTCCATTCAGAAGGGATCTGTTCAGTTTCCCAAATGTCTAAAATGATCCTATGAATTTTCCCCGTTAATCTTTCATCATTTAGCTTCCAGAGTTCTGCAATAATTCCATCTTCTCCTGGGGCTCTATTGCTTTTCAGAACTTTGATAGTCTCTACTATTTCCTTGATGGTTGGTGGTTCAGCGTCGGAAATTGGTGTGGACGTTTCAAAGAAGATATATTCTGTGGGACCTTCGCAGTTGAGAAGTTGGTTGAAATAGTTAGCAGGATTTGGCAGTTATTCTTCGTGTTGGTTTCTATCCTCTGAGATGTTCTTTAAAAGTTTTATAGAAATTTCTGGTGTTATTCTTTTTAAAATCTTGTTCTATTTCATCTAGTTGCCTTTTATCAAAATTACGTTTTCCTCTCCGAATTGTTTTTGATGTTTGTATTCGGATCTCCAGAAATTGTTGCCATTTGTCCGATGTTTGGTTACTATTGAAGTTTTTCCAGGCTTTGATTCTTTCGTCTATTTTTCATTGTGGATTTGAGGACGTCCGCTAGTTCTGTCCAATTTGTGGTGTTTGTTTTAGCGATTTCCTGTAAGATGATTTCCTTGTTGAGTTTTAAATATTCGGGGTCTGGCCTGAACACTTTGTTTAATTTTGGTTTTCTCCTATTGGGTTGTAACCTGGTCTTTATCTGTAGAAGGTGGTGATCTGATTCAAAAAAGCCTCTTCTGGTTTTCACATTCAGAATTTCTGTTATGTTGCTCTTAGAGATGGCCACATGGTCAATCTGGAATTCTCCCAGCATTGTGTTGGGCGACATCCAACTGAATAGTTTTTTCTTGGGTTTCTCGAATTGCGTTGACATGATTACAGTCGAAATTTTCGCAAAAGCTTATCAATCTTTCTCCATTCTTGTTAGTTCTCTTATGAGCTGTATGGATTCCTGTGATTTTTCTGAATTTTTTCTCTTTGCCTAATTGTGCGTTAAAGTCGCCTAATAGTATTATTACATGGTGCTTGGGAATTTTTTGGTCATCTCTTCGAGCTCATTCCAGAAGTCGTCTACTTTCTGGGGGGTTTTCTTGTTATAGTCATTTGTGGGTGCGTGTGCGTTGATCAGGGTATATGCTTTGTTAGCCGATTTGACGGAGAGCGTTGATAAGCGTTCTGAAGTGGAATTGAAGTCGATAACCGAATCTTTGATGGATTTGTGGACTGCGAATCCTGTACCTAACTGTTTGAGACCTTTCTTGTTAATTTTAACTGCTGGTTTTCCTTTGTAGATTCTGTAGTCTTCCGTGTCAAAATGGTTTTCGTCCGCAAATCGCGTTTCCTGGATTGCAAGAATTTTGATGTGGAATTTTTCCAGCATGTCTGTAAGTTGCTTTATCTTGCCCAGTTTGAAGAGTGTGTTTGCATTAAGTGTGCCGATGAAGTGTGTGTGTTTTGTACGTAATACATTCGAAGAGTTCTGATTCTCAACAATAGACTTTACATGATGCTCCTGGTCCCCGGAATCCGATGACCAGGTAGATCCAGCCTTGCGACTGGTGCCCGGGGTAGTGGATTCGTTCCTTGTGTTCCCATCATGTTTGGTATTCAAGTTGAAAAATAGGATTGGTGGTGGTCTTTCTGAGGAAAGACCACGAGTAATACGACTTGATTGTTAAGATCAAGAAGGTTTTTCTGTAGGGGTTTTCTCCCTTAGGGGGTAACCTTCACCATGGCTTCGACGCCACCCTCGCCGGTGTCACCTGTAACCTAGGCAGGGGCCCTTACAGGGTACTGACAGCCGGAGCCAGCTGAGCCCTGGTTATTTTATAGAGGTATACTCCTCTGTAGACTCTTCCGCGCCTTGAACCGTTGGGACACCTGGTTCCTCTTCCGCTTCTTGGCCCGTTGATCTTCACAGCGGTCCGTTGGCATCTATATTATCTCTAATATGGAAGGTCCCAGGGGGCACACATTATTACAATTATTATTATTGTTATTTTTATTATTATTACTATTATTATTATTATTATTTTTTTTTTTTTTTTTTTGAGAGGAAAAAATGCATTATGCACCTTTAGGGATTCAGATGGTATAATCCCTGGTGTGTGGGACTCCCATTCTCAGTGGTATACCCACTAAAAAAACCTCTCTTCTTATGCCCATGCGCCTCTCCACGGAATCGTCGCGAGACATTACTTCATGGAGAGGCAGGCAGGTAGCTGAGCCTTCACTTCATTTTACGTTCGGAGTCGCTCTTCTTTCCTTTTCATCACAAGGGTCAAGAACTCTTGTATTGTTGTCTACCTTTCCTCCGATTGAAGCATAAGCCGAACTATGTTTGATGGAGAAATGTCTGCCTCCAAATACTCGTTCAATCTTCTTCTCCATGTGTCCCATGCTACGCATGCAAATATTGTGTGCATGGCGTCATCATCCTCGTAACCACAGAATTCACATTTTGAGTCATATGCTCTTTTAAATCTAAATAGGTAGGATTTAAAACAACCATGACCTGTGAGCACTTGTGTGAGGTAGAAGTTTACTTCTCCGTGCATTCTATTGAACCATGGTTCGATATGCGGTATCAAGAGGTGTGTCCACCTTCCTTTAGGATCCCCATCCCACCTCTCCTGCCATTCCGCCAGTAGTGATGTTCGGGCGCTCTTCTTAATGTCTTCTTTCGTCCTACTCGCCGGTTGTTTCCCGCTGGAGTCAGCAGACTTTTTCGCTTCGTCATACACCGCTTTTCTTTCTCTAGCCAACATATCAATGGGGGGTATTCTGGCCAGTACTCCTACTGCGCTGTCGGATACTGTGCGATAAGCTGACACTATTCTCAGCCCCAATCTCCGCTGCACTTGCGCGTACTTCAGTCCCACGCTTGCTTTACCTAGTTTGTCAGCCCACACCGGAGCCGCATAAAGCATTTGTGAGTGGGCTACGCTGGCAATCATACGTCTCTTCGCTTCTTTTGGTCCTCCTATATTTGGCATAATTCTGGGAGGTTGGCTCCAGTAGCTGCTGCCTTGTCTGCCATTTTGCTGATGTGGGGCCCGAAGCTCAGCCTATGGTCTATTTCGACACCTAAGTATGTAATTTGGCGTTTCCAGGGGATATTTACTCCGTCCAAAGTAATGCGGGGGAATTGGATAGCTCTTCGGTCCGTTACTAGTACTGCCTCTGTCTTTTCAGCTGCCATTTGCAGGCCTCTTTGCGTCATCCATCTTTTAACCCCGAAGAGAGACTCATTTAGGTGCATCTCTAGCAGTTCTGTGTTTTCACTGTGGCTAGTAATCAGCGTGTCGTCTGCATATCCAATCAGCTGGGTATGTTGTGGTAGGTCGATTTTTAATAGGTCGTCATACATGACGTTCCATAAGAATGGGCCTAGTTTCGAACCTTGTGGTACTCCACATGTCATTTCTTCCTCTAACCTGAAAGCATCCTCATACGTAATCTTCCTTTCGGATAAGTAATTCTCTACGATTCTAAGTAGGTATTCTGGGACATGCTTCGTGACCAGGGCCTTAATAACATCGCTCCATCTAGCGGAGTTGAAGGCGTTCCTAATGTCTATGGCCACCAGGGCGCAATACCCCTTTTTCCTGTTCGTTCCTCTTTTAGCTGCTTCAGCTATACGTACTACTTCCAGAATAGCATCTGTGGTCGAGCGACCTTTTCTGAAGCCAAATTGTCTGTCAGAGAAGTTCATTCCTGCTGTTATGTGTTTCTCTAGTCTTTGCAGAATCAAGCCTTCTAATAGTTTGCCCATAGTGTCTAATAGGCATTATGGCCTGAAAGATGATGTCCGGTCTGTTGGCTTGTTTCCTTTTCTTAGTAGGATTAATTTCTGTTTCTTCCAGTTCTGGTGGAACGTACCATGTCTGAGACAGCAATTAAATGCTGTCAGTAAGCATTCTGGGTATTCTTTGGCAACAAGCCTAATAATTTCATTTGGGATTCCATCGGGGCCAGTGGCTTTTTTGGATTTTAGTTTTCTCACCTCTATTTGCAGCTCGTCGTTCGTAAAGATATTGTTCTCATCAAATGTATAGTTACTCTATACATATAATAATAATAAAATGTATTATTATTATTATTATTATTATTATTATTATTATTATTATTATTATTATTATTATTATTATTGCACCCGAACAGTGGATAAACCACTTTACAGGTCTGAAATTGGATACAAACACTAAACAAATAATAAAATAACTCAAAAGCACCTAAGTACTTGCAAATTAAACTAACTTAACCCAATAAAATCTGTTCTAAAAATTAGATCTTTAAATATGTCAATGTACAATTTTTTTTTTAAAAAAAAAGAGTTTTCCCGTACCTAATTTCTGCTTTAAATTCATGCCATTTACTTTTAAAAAAAGTTTCTCAAAGTTGGCTCAATTTTTTTCTTAAACTTTCTTTCCGAAGAATAAGAACGAATTCAATATTTTCCCCGAAGAACAAAGGACGCTTAAAAAAGGACGCTCAGGTCTCATTTTCGTTGCTCTCGAAAGTTTCGAAATTTGTATAAATTAGAAATAATGCAAGAAATCACTTTTAAGTGTTAACTTTTTTAAGCGTCGGGAAAGTTGATTTCGCGCTGCGGCGACTAGTGGTGTTATGGTAACGCACCTAATATGTAACTAGATGGACCTGTTTTCGAATTTCGGCCCAGGGAAAAAAAATGTTTGCTAATTGGTAACACTTTTGCAGGTTCATGTGGGGTATAACGTTGCGTAGCCGTTAGAAATAATGCGAAAAAGCATATTTTTTCTCAAAGCTGAAGTACCACTTGTCTCCCTGGCGGAGTTAGAGATTTATAGCCTATACTACTTTAGCAACCATTAAATTGAAATTCGTATCGTTAAATAATCGCGTGATCAAGTTGTGAACTGGAAACTCGTACATCTTCGTACTGGCGTTCCACAGATAGCGCGACAGCGAGCGGCAATTTTCCAATCTTTGGGATTCTTTTTGCTATGATATTTCTATCATTCCGTCTGTTAGATGTAGAAATGAATATATTTTTATTTTCGTTTTGTATGTGTATGTGTATTTCGATCTCTTTCAAAAAATAGATTTGCAATCGTCTGGCGTCGAACCGTGAATCTGCATAGCCTCATCATTTTCAAAACAAAATTACCCGTCACATGGCGTCGGATCATCGATAAATGCGAAAGAATTAGATAATCAATATATAATCATATTTAAACAATATTAGTTACGAAGTAGCAGAGAAATAGTCATGAAATAATGAGATCTTAAATGATTTGGTGATATTAGCGAATCGAACTAAGAGCTCGCCTCCTGGCGGTAAGCGTGTAAGCTCAATATGCAGAGGATCTCGGCTGCTTCTGGCCATACCTGCCGAAACGCGCCATTCAAACTCTCGGTACAACCTTGTGAGATACAGTAACATATTCATCCGTGCTTGTGAGTGTAACGGTGCGGTGTAAAGGCGGTCAAACCAGCCTTCATTCTCTCTGGTATCTCATAGGAGTTGTGAGTCATAGTCGCTGGCCGAAGAAGGGAACAGGGCCGTGGATGGGGAACCGCCCACGCAAGGTCGAGATAGTGCTCTGGTGAAAGCAATGGCGGATTTATACATGGGGCGTCCCTGGGCACTACACTCCATGCCTTTTTTCTGTTCTTTAATTTTTGAATACAGACAATAAATTTCCAATAATTGCGAAATCGTTTATTCAATTAATAAAAATACAACTTTTGTGTGATAAAATGAATAACATAATACAAAATTAACTAAATTCTCTCGCGTCTTCCTGATTGGACACCGAATTGTCGATTACAGTATATTGATTTTAAAATTTCGCATTCTGTTGCCAACAGCGCAAGCGCATTTTATCAATCTTCGGTCATTTTTAATCTGAGGTAGTTTTTCACACATTTCAATCATGAATAAGACGTTTCAGTGTTCAATTACGTTGTTGCAATTACGTATTGGTGTGCAGACAATCATCCAATATGCAATATTAAGATTGGAATATACCATGTACAAGTCATTTTCACAAAGAAACTTCATCAATTCCATTGGAGACCAATTTTCAATATTTTTGTAACTGCATTGTGCATGGAAGTGTAACATTTCATTCCCAACATGCTTTCAAAATCCATGTTTAGGAAGCCTCGCAATAAGTTGGATTTTTCTTGTACATTACTTACATTCAAATTTCAAAGTTTCTAAATTATGAAGAACTGTCTATAGATTTTCTTATAAGCTTCGTTTCTTCGACCTCCCAAACTCATTATCTAAAATGACATAGAATGTTCTGACTTTGAAGTGATTGCTGGTTAATTGTTTGTTAAATAAAAGTTACACTTTTTGATAGTTGCATTAAAACATAGTCATGTAAACCACATATTTTTGGGTAAACAAAAATTCAGATGATTTCTTTGATTATTAACAAATGCTACGAATTCAAGCAAAAAATAGCTATGAAAATGTATACGATACAAATGTTTACTGTTTATTATTTATTTCAATTACGGTAATTTAATAAACATATTTATATAACAAACTAGTGGTGCCACAAAAATACACATACTTTCTCGTACTAGTTAGTTTTCTAATTTCCTTGGCTTGGGCTAGCTTCTTGGACTTGTCACTCTTGCCAGGTGTCATTTATCGCTGCACAAATTTAAAAAAATTTTCTCAATGTTTCGTTTCGTAATAGAACTGAAATATTATGTTAATAATATTATAGAAGAGTAAAACTTTGTCCTATAAGGAAATTTTTTTTGAAAATTTTGAAGCCGTTTTTAACAAAATTAAATTTAAGCGTTACTGTAAATGTGACATTTGCAGCTCTTTCTCATAAGTCTTTTGTTTTTGAAAAACTTTATTGGAAGTCATCTGAAACACTTTCACTCACAAATGAAATAATGTATACAAATTACTGGAAATGTGCATATTAACAGCGTGAGAGGTACTTAAAAAAATTAATTTTTTGTGTAATTTTTAAAGAACAACAAGAAAAGAATACAGCAAAATGAATTTTATGTCATTTTAAACAGTGCAATTTGCACGATCCATACGAAAATTTTGAAGAAAGCATTTGAAGCCTTTTTTATGAAAATGACGTTTGAGGGTTTCTGAAAATGCGGAAATTTGAGCTCATTTTCACAGAAAACTTTCAAGTTTTCGAGAAACATTATAAGACATAACTTAAAGCAAATGTACTCATAAATGCAATAATGTGGACAACTCACTCCTAATTTAAATATTAACGATGTGAGAGACAAATCAAATAATTAAATTTTTATATTAAAAAAATACACAATAGAGCAGAATGGTGTTTATATAATCTTATAGAGTATATTCAGCACTATCTCTCCCAAAATTTTAAAGAAAAAACTTGGAACGGTTTTTGATAAAATCTTGTTTTTTTGTTATATTTTATTATTGCATAAATTGCGCGAAAACTACTAAAATTTTCAATAAATGTACAGGACCTTAATGAAAGAACTAATTATGGAGAAACAAATTTACTTGAAGGAAAAAGATGCTGAAAACATTTTAAACTTTTGCAATTTTTTAAAATTCAGAGTGAAAGAGTGAAAATCGGATCTATGCCCCCTTTATAAGTGCATTTCACTCTATTCTTTCAAGAAATTTAAAGAAAGAATTTGGAGTGATTTTTGAGAAGATTTTGAAAATACCTCAGGGTTTCATATTAACTACACCCAAAAATTAACAGATGTTTTTCAAAATTGCTGAACTTCGAGTGAGGCCAGATTGACAGGGATGTATTCAGTTTGGAAAAAAGTCCTACATATAGTTTAGGCGCTAGTGTTATTCACATACACCAGGTCGGCAGACAAATGGACAGTTGGAAGGATGGATGTTTTGAAAAAAAAAAACACATCGCTTTTCGGTACCAGGGGACCCCAAAATGTGAATATTCGCTGAAATCTGGAAATCAATTTTCCACAGCATTACATTAACTCTCTCTAGAGAATATATGTACTCCGTATAGAGAATATACGTACGTACATATACAAAAGTATATAAAGTAAAAGGATATGCTTTAACATGCTGAAAGTTATAGTTCTAAAAAATTTAACTTTCATAATTTTGTTAAAAAGTTCTACGATATTATTCTTCGCTGGCCAGCTAGCCAAGCGTAAGCGTGTTTCTTAAATCAACACAGTCAATTGTAATTCCTGTCAATAAATAATTTTTCAAATAAAAAAAATTTGGATTAAAGAAAATTTGCCGCCAAGAGGCCAGTGTCCACAGTACTCATGCCTAAACCCACCACTAGGTGAAAGAGATTCTCTTTCTCTTGAGGAGGCAACTAGAATAGTTGATTAGGCAATATATAAACATATATTTTTCTCACAGATGACTCCAATTTTTTTTTTTTTTTTTTAATTTTCTCCTCATATGTATCAAAGAAAAGGAAAAATAAGTCGTGTTAGGCTCATTTCTTGTGAACTCCTGGATTTTTGAAAATTGCTAAAAATTAACATTCCAAAACTACAAAATTGAAGAAAGAGATTTTTGCCTTAAACAAAATTTGTTTACAAAAATCAGCTCTTTAAAAAATGTAATGTACACATTTTTGAAAAAGAGTAATTTTTGCATAATTTCTGTTTGAAATTAGTACAATTTAAAAACAAAATGTTTTCTCAAAACCGCTTGAAATTTTTTCTCTACAGATAAAACAAAGGGATGCTTAAAAGAACAGTGTAGGTCTCATTTTTGTTCAACTCAATGAATTTTCAAAAATTATAATGTTGGAGATAATTGGAGAGAAAATTAGTGTTTTAAGTGTCTGCCCAAGTGGTTACAGCAGAGTAACTGCATGGTGTAGAGGTAAAATGCACAACGAGTTAACTTGTTGGACCTGAGTTCGCACGGTAAAAACAATTGTTGATTGGAAGCACTTTGTCAGGTTTCACGTAGTTGTATAATATTATGAAGCAATCACAAATAATGCGGGAAAGTGTGTGCTGTAGTAGTACCATTCGTTTCGAACGAGATATTTTGGAAAAAACTTCTCTTCTATTCGGGTAAGTAAGGGGATTGCATTTCATGACTCGCCATTTTCATGGGTATTAAATATCTATTTGTATTTTCTGAAATATCTACATACAATTTTAATAAGTGTATGACTCTCAGCCCTGATATTTCAGTTTTCTGTAAAGAATTAATTAAATATTTCAAAAACCACAATGTTCAGCTTTAATCACATAACAAAATAAAAAAACAAAAAAAAACTTTGTGTTCATTAAGGGATGTTTTTGTAAAATTTTCACAATTTCTGACATGTTTACATAGATTTGTCATTTTTTCTTTAATCTTTATGGGTCTAAAATAAGAATTTCACAATATAATGTGCACAATCAATGTGTGACTAACAACTTGTTCTTATTTTAATGTATCTTTCATGACACATTTGTCATTTAGTGTATATTTTTTATATGTTGCACAAGTTATCATATTACATTTCATTATTGAAAATTCCCAACATGAAAAAAATAAATTAAAGAAAATTCTACTGTCTTAATTTGTTTTAGGAGCCACTCTCCAAAGAAGAAACTAGGTGTTCGCAGTTCTCTGGTGGATGAAGCTATGTGCTCAGGCTCAGGTGGCTCAGGCAGTGTAACTAAGGAGACAGCCTTCAGTTTTCCAACCCGTCACAAGAAGCGTGATGAGCTTAGTGAAGCAGAGTGTGATCGCTCGTCTCCTCTCCATGCTCCAGTTTATTACAGAGTCTAACAGTTGTGGTTACCTGTACAGTCCAAGCTGTGGTGAAGCATCTAATTCTCACTAGCAGTTTCCATCAACTAGCACAGTAGTCTGGGTGAAGTGCCTGCAAGAGTAACAGTAGTTCTAAATTTTAATTTTAATCCTTAGCTTTCATAATACTTGTAATATTTACGGGATATCTCTGTAGTAGTATTGTGCATTAACTATTTTTGCAAGTGAAGATGCATGATTTGTACTAATGGTGTGTGAGCTGTAGACATTGTTGAAATGTTATTTTCATTTGAAATTTGATAAACATGGATATTCAATTCAGTTTCTGTAACTGAGGGTCTCATTTCTAATTATGATTTTCATTTTGCTGATCACATTTTCTTCATTTGAGAGAAATACTTTACTGTCATTAAGAATATTTCTCATCTGTTATGAAAAATCTTAACTCCTGAGCTACATTACATGACAGATGTGCTTTGAAAGTAAGTCTTCTTGAATGTCTTCTTGTAAGAATTACTTTGGACTGAAGGGCAGATAATCAAGTCAAGTGAAAATATATTTTTTCAGAATTTGAAAATAAATATGAGGAACATGTCTCTTCAGGCTGGGCATTCAAATATTAAAATGCACGATTCCATCAGTAATATTTTCCAACCCTGATAACTGAAAGTGAATTACTCTTGCATGTTGAAATAGATCCTAATGGGAGAATCAATATTTTCACATATTAAATATATAGGGCCCATGCATTATTTAAAAAAAATGTAAATAATAATTATTTCTTGTTATGTGAATTCATGAAAGTTTCCAATGAAGAATGAGTTGTTGGCTGAGTGAGATAATTTCATTGCATTTTTCGAAATGTTACTAGAGAAAACTCCTAAATTTTCATTCATTATGTTTTCATAAATTTTGAGATCCCAAAGCACTTCAGTAAATAAATAATTGATTTATGTGCTTTTTGTCACATATATGATGTAATTTTTTTCCCATGAGATTAATGTAACAGTGCTGTTGACATTATAGACATATGATGTTATTAATAATAGCTGTAAATCACATGAACAACAAAACATTACCTGACAACAGCATTACCATTATCTAATAACATTTTCGGATAAACTTCTTGGGGAAAAAAAAAACTGAAGATATTTTTGTTCTAACTTCTAAAAAATATATCTTTTAATTTACAGTCAATGGAATATTTGAGTTACATCATGTTAAGAATTTATGTTATTCTGATTTTCTCCAATCATGTATTGTAAAATGTATGTATTGCAGAAGATCCTAGTCCAGAAACCATATACATAAGAAGTTTTTCCATTTCACAAGTCAAATGGTAAATTCCCACTTATTATTAGACTTTCACTCCTAAAACTCTGATCATATGTTGCTGAATGTTTGAACGGTATATTATATATTTTTTATCAATGATTTTAACTAAATTTGAAACTCCAATAGTGGAATGCAAAACATGATATAACAATTTCCAAATGAAATGCTCATTCTTGAACCCAAGATCAGTGGAGAGGCAGTGAACTATAATTCTGTTTTACACAGAGCTGAGGTAATGTAGGTTAAACAAGTCCGAGTCCAAGATGACAAATGAAATGACAGATGAAAAAATTCCAGTTCAGTTATAGTGCTGTAGGTTGGGTTCCCCTTTAATTGAAATTTTCATTCCCTTTTGTTGTAAGTGAACAGTTATTATTCAATGTTTTACAATCTTGATGTCTTCACATACAAGATGATAGGAGGGAGTGTCAAAATGTGCTCTGCCCACAACTGTACCAGTCCAAATTCATGTCTGATTTAATATCATGAAGGCCCTGCCATGTCACATCCATATTATCTTGTAAATCAGGTCGAATTGATTTTGAAAAGTCATAAAAAATAGGTTAATTTCATTATGATTTCTTTAATATTGTAATAATGAATTAAAGTGAGAGAAGTTAATGAAGATGAAACAATACTATTAATAAAATATAGGGGCCTTTTTTTTGAGGATCTGGAATTACCTTTGAAACATCTTGTCTTCGACACCTTGGAATCTTCTTAAATTAATTAATTTCATTACCAAATTCTTCTATTAATTTCATATTTTTGTTCTTTCAAATGCTATTTATTATTAATTTTAAACATTTTCTTTTTTAAAATTTTTCTCAAAATAAAACTAAAATCTACTATCTCAAAATAATATTTTATTTGATTGAAATTAATTTTGAAATTGAAATTGAAATTTTGAAATTGAAATCGAATTTGATTGAAAAATTTAATGAAAATATAAAATAAAATTCATCAAATAGTCCAAACACGTACTAGAATAATACCAACATTAATTAAGAACCATAACTTGTTAAGTGATTTTTCACACAAATTATCTTTTTATTCAGATTTTTCTTTAATTATTCTCTTGTTTTTCATTAATGTGCGGATTTTTAACCTGTAGGAAATGCTCTCTTGCCAACAACAAACTCACTCTAAAACTGTTTTTTTTAATTATCAAATATAATGATTACTTTAACACAAATTATGTATTTTTATAATATTTCAGTACTCTCAGTATAAAACACTAAAGGCTGGAAACTTTAAAATGTCCTGGTGTTGTACTGAGAAAATACACACGATATTACACGAGTTGAGATAAATTCAAATAAAGAATATGCTAACACAGGGTCTGGTCTTGAAAACTTTGCATATTAACTACAAATAATTTGTAGTATTAAACCTGTCAGCAATTCATGAGTGACTTATTTCATGATGCTTCACCAAAAGGTGCCTCCACCAATATTTCCATTGCATCAAAAAATAAGGCTCTCTAAGTAGATATAATGTTGCAGTTGATGGTACTGTTGGAGTATCTTTCATATGTAAAAAACAAGGTTTTGTACAGATGCTTTACTACAGCCACTAACTATATATGAACTGCTTTAAGAGTCCATTCAATTTGCAGACAGTCTGATTTCAGATTGAACAATACTGAGGTGTCATAAATGTCACAATACTTTGGGGCTTCACAACTTTATTGGAGTTTGTCTCCATCCAAAGCACCCATAATCTTCCTAAGCACAGTCCTCCACTATGAGAACAATCAGTATTCTATGATATTTGTAAATGTTTCTTTCGCCATGTATAAAAGATGCGACTGAACAGAAATTAGTGGTATAATATATACCAACATACAAATATAATTTTCCATATTATACTTATTCAGTGTTTTCATGTCTGCTGAAGAGTACTGGCTGTCTTTTGATAAAACTGTGTATTAGAGGGACATTTTAGATAGTGAAAAAGAATTTTAAAAAATATTGGGGGTCACTGTGTAGATGTAGCATCCTAAGCCTTGCACCTACTTGTGAAGCTGCTCATTTGCTATGTACATGTGGACTAAATTACTGATTACTTTATTATGCAATCTTGTCTGTTGGCCCAGACTACAAATTCAAGAAACCAAAGAGAAAGAGCTTCCATCAAGGCCAACAGAGTTTATATGATGAATAAAACTATAATTTTTCACTAATACTTTATTAGGTCTTTTTTAAAGTAATGTTCTTTCTGTAAAAGTTTTATTTTTTAACCATCCATTAGAGAAGTTACAATAAATATTTGGAGAAGATTACTTGAATTAAAGCCAGTTCATTTACTGTTTCAATGCACAAATTGAAAAAAACAAAACAATGATAATTATGTATTCTGTATCTACAATTCTTCTTGAGAAAGGTCAGTATCTTCATGTAATAAAAAACACAATCCTGAGAAACCTGATGTGGTTCTAATTACACTATCAGTATTTTAAGATGTCCTTTTAATATGATGAGGTTTTTGCAAACGTTTTTGAAAATTTGAACAGAATTTCAATTGAGTGAAAGGAACAAAAATGATCCTAGATTCAACTTCACAAGAAATACTTTGTGATTCAGGATTTTATATGAGTCATTATGTTTTTTCTCTTGCCCTCTCACTCTGTTGTTTTTTCTACTAATATATGAAGAAATAATGAAACTTTTGTAGTTACGATAGTAATACCTTTTCTTCAATTATAAACCTTTTTAGCAATGAATTCCTAATTGCCATTGGAATGACATTAAATGTCTTTTTCTCCAAAAACCAATCATAAAACTTATGTATAATAAAGATAATTCATAATGCTTCCTTTCACATCTGCATGTACTTGGGTTTCATCATAGTGAAAACATAATAGATGTTATGTTTCGTTTTTGACCTTTCAGAGGGAGGGTGAGTGATCAACTCGAATTCTTAGAATGTCAATGATAGTAAATGCTCTCATTGTGTCTCTGTTAACATCTTGTGATGTCCACACAATTCTATGGACCATTTCTGTGTTCTGTCTTGTTACATTACAGATGTGACATAATGTAATCACAATTCTATAATTTAGGTGATAAGATTTGTGCCTTTGAAGTTAATCAGGCTTAGATATTTATAATTTTTGGGTTTATTAATACAAGGATATTTCAGGTGGACTTGGATTATGGCAATTATCATTATGAGTAATTATTCAATGAGAATATATTATATAGAATAAATTTTAAATATAGTTGAATTGACTGTTGTTTCATTGAATGGTTGCATAACATTGGTAACAGTTCTCTTAAGCAAATGCTGTGTAAAGAAAGTAATCCAAAAATTCTGTGGCTACTATGGTGAAATAAAATTACAAAACAAAATAAAATTAGATTTCACCAAGCAATATTATTTATTGAATGATGGGTGTCGCTTGCCTAAATGAAAATACTAAGCCTTGAAGTACAGGGATGCCAGGACAATATGTAATGTGATACAAGGATTTCTAACCATAGTATTCTACCTGCAGGCAGGCAAATCTATTTTAAAAGCATATTACTATTCTTGAATCCCAAACAACATTTCAATTTATTTATTATTTCTCCCAACTTGATTCACTGTTTTGAACATTCTTATTCTTTTGTTCTGCTCTTAATATTGTTTGGGTCCTTCCTCCTAATTTTTACTTGTCCCCTTTTCCAGAAATAATATATATTGTTGGTGCTTCATTTTCTCTGTATATGCTTTTGAATTTTCTTCATCATTCCTATATTTGTGTTCACTCCCTAATGAACATTTACCCATCAACTCCTGAACTTTACACACTTCATAGTTATGTACTACTATTTTTCTTATTCTACTCTCTATTCTTGTGAATCTCATTTGGTCAAACATGGCAATTCAAATGGGTCTTGAAACTACAGAAAAAGATACAAAAAGCTATGTATCTATAATGTATGAAATGTTTGTAATGTAAGGGTTAATATGCATATTTTATTTACAGTGACCATGTGGAAACTTTGTTTGAATAAAAATATGGAGATTCATTACGTGTATTACTTTTTACAACTCTATTAAACTGTGGATATGGATAGTGTTAAGAATGAATGTGACTTTGAAAATTGTGTGTGACTTCAGTATTAATTAATACACATATTTTCATTAAAATAAGTTTACTTCTGATAAGTATGACATATTTCTGGAAAGGGATAACTGATACTGTCTCATTAAGACATATTGCCAAGAAAAATTCAAAGGGAATATATAAATTAGCAGAGGAAATGTCATTATACATGACTTTTCACCTTTATATGAAGTAATTATGATTATCATTTTTACTTCTCATCTACATTACATGGTTTGACTGTTGTTTTGACATACATGATTTCAGTGAGCAAAACACTAGTTACTTGCTTCTATTTCACAGGTCTACAAAATGGAACATTATTTTGCCCAAAGAACTTTGTTGAGTGGTCTGTAAAAGATTTTCTATACTGAATTAAAAAACGAAAACCATGTCCTTTATCCTGTAAAGTTTTTCTGTGACAATGAGATTACTAATATTTTTCCGTTGTTTACATTAAGGAATTATCAAATGTCAACATACTCAAAATCTTCAATATCAATGAACCCAGTACATATTAACCACTGGTTTCCTTGAATATTTTCCAGGACAGATGATGGATATTGTTTGTCCCAAGCTCGGAAAAGGAGGAAGGTCTTTAGTGGGGCTTTTGCTTCCACTTACTTGTGCCACACTGCTCTCTACTATCCTATTTTATGACTCTAGATCTCTTGTGTTTTTGACCCTGAGGCTATTAGGTTTTGAGGGCTAGGGAGTCATTCATTTTCTTTTCTTCTCTTTCCTCTGACTTTATCTCCTTACTTCTCTACCATTATCTGCTATCCTACTTTGCTTTTCCTTCGCACTTAGGGGAGGAGAGTCTTTTTAGTCGTAGAGAAGGCAACCTTCCTAGGGCATGGAAATTCTGAAGAAAAATTCCCTGGGCCTCCAGGTTGTGGGTTTAAGCATTGGGCCTGTCCCACCTTCTTTGTAAAACCCTGTGTTATCACAGTCATTGCAAAAATTCCTAGTAATTTGCCTCGGAATAATCCTAACAGATGATGACTTCAGCAAAGGAAAAGGAAAATGAGTTTTGAAAACTGGAATATTCAAGGTCTACAAACAAAAAGGAGTACTTGAAGATACAGAGATTTAAATTTTTTTTAACAGAGACAAAAAAGAAGGGAAAGGGATGTGAAAAAATGGAAAATTATATCAATGTATTCAGCAGAGTTAATAAGGAAGAAAGAGCAAAGGCCAACATATCAATACTGATAGATAAAAACTGGTCAACCAGCATTAAAAATGAAATCAGAAAAATGAGAGATTGATTATTGTGGAATTAAAATTGAAAGGATACGATGTTGTAAAAATTGATACATATGTTCCGACAGATGATAAAAAGGTAACAGAAAAATTAGAATTTTCTCAATTGATTGCTGTTTTAGAAGAGATTGGAAATAGAAAAATAATTATATTAGATCTGAATGGTCGAACTGGAATAAATTAAAATAGCAACATAATTGGAAGATATGGAGAACCAGTCACACATGATAATGGGCATAGATTGATAGAATTATGTAAAGAATACAGTGCTAGATAACTGAACAGGCTGAGTAGGCTGCAGCCTGGGGCGCACAATTTTTGGGGGGTGTACAAATTTCAGTGGATGCAAAATTTCATAAGGTAACTTTTGAATGTTTTTATAGAAATATTTCTTTCCATATTTGTATCGAAAGAAAGTGTTAATTAATTAAATATAGTTCCAAATGACCCAGATCAGTGGATGATGGTCTTAGAGAAATGGTGGTCAAAGATGGATTTAAGCAAAATCATGACGTTGATTTTTCTACCACAAAAAGTCATTATACAGATCAAAGTCGATATTTATGAAAATCATATTTCTCAAAAACAATGGCAAATGGTGAAGTTGTTAAAATGTTATGGTTAGTGTATTCGGCATCTATAGGACATGTCTTTTGTGCTTCTTGCAAGTTATATGGTGGAACTACTTTGCTCGCTACAAAACAACAGAACTTAATGATGGAACAATAGCAACAACATTTCTCAGCATTATAACAGTTCAGAACATCAAGATTGCCTAAGAAAGTTTGTATGTAGGTCTGCAGTCTTAGAAAGAGTGGATTCAGAACTTGTGAAACAGCCCAAAAATAAAATGGAATATTGGAGAAATGTCTGGAAAAGAATTGTAGATCTTGTTAAAATATTTGGCAACAAGAGGATTTTCTTTAACTTGGGTAACAACAAGATTATTGGTTACAAAATGAACATTTCATAGGCTGCATTGAGTTGATATCCAAATTTGATCTGTTTGTGGCTCGCCATCTTGTTCGATATGGAAATAAAGGGCTGCATTTGAGAAAAAAAGTTTTAGAAAACGATAATTCGGAGGGTATTCTTTAGTAAGGAAATTGTCGATACAAGATTTATTTCCAAATGACGAGCTTATTTTAAAACTATTTAATTATGTCTGTGACTAATGCAAATGGCGAATGATCTTTCTCTCCTTTGAAGAGAGTAAAAAATTATCTGAGATCGAGTGTAAAACAAGAGGCATTGAATGTATTATCTTTGTTATTCATAGAAAGTGACATTTTGAAACACCTAGAGTTTGAAGGCACTGTTAAGAAATTTGCCGAGACTAAAGCGAGAAAACGAGATTCTGTATGGCAATGCATATTTTTTATGTACACTTTACAGTTATTTTGAATTTAATATCCAAATTTTTTGTAACAAAATGTATATAATACTCAAATATAGAAATTATTTTAGAATCATCTTATATTTTTAGTTTATTGATGTAAAAATTATGTTAAAAAAATGCAAATATATAACCAAATATTGATATTTTCATCGTTTGCAAATATTGTACATTTTTTAATTCAAAATATTATAAATATCTTTTATGCCAAAAAAGCAAATTAAAAAAGGTGCACCAAAATATTTGACAGCCTATCATGCACATATGTCGAAGTCAGGCACTGGAAGAATATCATTTTTTATTGTAAAAGGGTTTTATAAACATAAAACAAACACAAGTTTACTTGGACGCAAACTACCAGACAGTTGAAGTCAATTATTGTTTATACCATTTGTAAAACCTCCACTAAATTAAAATTTGAAGATATCAGAGTATATCAAGGAGGAGAACTTGCTGAAAGTAGTATTGTATTTTCCATTCTCCAGTGACAACAAAGATGCTTCGACAATGGATGAAAACATGCTTCAAATTGATACAAAAAAATATAATTCTAAAAAATAAGGAAATAATTGAATTAAATTTATTTTTAAAATACAACTTTCAATAAAATTAAATTAAATTTCCAATTTTTTCCACTTTCAATATGTATAAAGAAATAAAAAAAATCCATGAAGTGGCAAATGAAATCTAAGGAGAAAAGCAAACAATAGAGGGTGATATCAATGACCTGGTGGAATGAAGATATTAAAAAACTAGTAGATAGTAGTAAGAAACTCAACCTCAAATGGCTTTCAACGAAACAATATGATAAAAACATTACATGAAAGTAAACAGAGAGGTAAAAAGAAGAGTAACAAAAGCAAAAAATGATGGATTGAAAAATCAGGGTGAAAGGATAGAAAAGTACTTAGGCACTTATCGATCTCTAGAAGCATAGAAAAGACTCAAAACCATACAGACAACTGGAACAAAAAATAAATAAATTATAAATTAGGCTAAAGAATGGAAAGAATATTATGAAAATATGTTCAGAGATGCTTGGGTGGAATTTTTTAATATAACACAAACTGATGTAGATAGTGATGAAAAGATAAATGAAATCAGTAAAAAAAAAGTAGCCTCTGGGATGGCTCATGGGCAGCATACTAGCTTCCCGTGCTGTGGTCCCCGGTTCGATTCCGGTCAAGGCAAAAATATAGTTGTAGCTTTCCTTTAAAATTGTCCCAGTTTCTGTAGCTGTGTGATAAAGAAAAGCTCAAGCAGGCGGATCTTGCTAGTTAGGGTGAAGAGAATATGTCATGTTCACCTTATGTTGCTCTTACCCCCAAGCATGGGAATTTAACTAGACCCAAGCAAAGTGGACACAAAAAACTAGCTGGCAAAGTTGGACTACCAACCCAATAACACCAAATACATTCAGTAAAAAAGAAGTCCAAGAAGCTGTAAGATTAATGAAAAATGGAATATCTGCTGGACCAGATGGTATACCAATAGAATTAATAAAAAGTATCTCAGATATATTATTCAAGAAATTAGCTTTTAAACTATATGATAAGAGGTGGAGATGCTCCTACAGAATGGAAGAAAACATATGTTACAAAAATACATGAAAAAGGAGATCGTAAAGAATATACAAATTATAGACCAAGTAGTGTGACAAATTCTGTTTCTAGATTGTATGAAAAAATTATAATGACCAGATTGGAAAACACAATCAAGGATGTTGAAGAACAAAATGGTTTTCAAGCAGGAAGAATTTGCATTAATGGAATATTTTGCCTTCTTCAAATAATAGATAAGAGACTATTACATAATTTAGAGACACATATGGTCTTTGTAGATCACATAAACAGCTATGACAATGTTCCAATGGAAAAATTATGGGAAGTTCTCAGGTACTATCAAAACATAAATATACTATTAATAACAGCAATTCAAAACCTGTATAATGAAATGACTAGCTGTATCAAAATTGGAAGAAAGGTAACGAATCCTTTTAAAATATCCGAGACAAGGATACTGTATAGTATATGCAATTATTGTAACAAAAAGTTATTGTACTGAATCTGGGAGTATTAAGGAATGTTTGAAGTCAAATAATGTGGCAATTTGTTTGCATAATAACACCCACTGGGAGGAGAAAACAAAAACAAAAAAGAAATTTAATAATTGTTATTTATAAAATTTTAAATTTATAAAATAACAATTATTAACTATTGTATGAGTTAAATATTTTTAGCAATAACAAGGATTCAGTAGTAATTAGTGGTGATAAAACAGCACATATTTTTCTCGCCCATAATTTCAGGCAAAATTACGCGAAAAGTACTCAAATTTTCGAAAAATTGTACCAGATCTTATTTCAAAATCTAATTTATGGAACAGATTTCATTAAGGGGAAGATCTCTATCTTCATAATTGTAGTTGTAAAAAGAAGCCGAAAAAATTTTGAATTTTTGCAATTTTCGAAAAATAAGGGTTTTCAACGATGATGAGACCTGCACCATTCTCTTAAACGTTTTTCACACTATCCAACCACAGAAATGAATCAAAAGCGATGGAGCCAATTTTTGAAAATTTTGAAAATGTCCCTGGGACTTCTTGTAATGTACTCCCCCCCCAAAAATGAAATATCGGTTTAAAATTTAAGGGGCCGCAAAATCATCCAGATCGATTGGGGAATATCAATTTTGGAGAAAATCGGCTGATCGGTTAGCCGCTAGCGTTCACCACGCGGTGGTCTTTCCACCATGAGGTGAAACATTACAGCAATGGATAGCACTATCGGTCTTCTGTACATGCGCCGTTCCAGTTTCACATCACTTTTGTGCGTGGTGAAAGAGTCTCTTTCCATCATGCTTTGTGCATCTGCGAATGGGCAGAAGATCAAGATTGCAGTTGTTTGCGTTACACTTTGCCGAGCAAAAACTCTCGACTGTAGGGGAAGGTCGTGTAATATCGGATAGCTATAACTGTCACTACCACCAGTGCCCAGTGTCCTAAACTACTTTCGTTCAATACCACTATAGCCCAGCACTGTCAGTGTGTCCCTGGAAACGAATTAGCTTTGCAAACGTCATATGGGGTGAGCACATCAAGCAGTTTGGTTAGTGCAACACGTGTTTTTTTATAAATTAAAAATTAAGACAGAAATAAAAATTAGTTGTAATTTTTTGTAATAAATACAATTTACATGTTTATGGATGTTTATATGTTTCTGCAATGGAAATTTTGCATAGAAATATTTTTTCAACCAACTTTTGAGTGTTATTGCGGCTCAGCCATTCGAATATCCTACACATATGTGTATTTTTTAATGCGTCAATTTTCAAGTTGTTGATAATTGTAAGAATGTGTGCATCATGGTCTTGGTATCATAACTCATTCGTTATTATTTCATATCTAGTGTAAATTGAAGTTTTGTTAATTATGGTTTGGTCTATTGCTTTCTTTAACTCAACTGTAGGCCTATGTCTAAATTTACCGTAATATCTAAAGTGAAAGTAAGCACAAGCTGATGCGTTGTGCTGTGGCCCGCGCGAAAGCCAAACTGCTCCTTATTCATTAATGAGTTATCTGAAACAAATTTTAGAATTCTTTTTAAAATTAGCTTTTCACACAGTTTTCCGAGTGTATTTAATAGGCTAATATGTCTATACGACTCGGGCAGTTTTGGATTTTCCCCCTGCTTATGAAAAGTTAGTACATGAGCGTGTTTCCACTGACTCGGAAAGTGCTGAAACATAAAAATTGAATTAAACAGTGCGACTAAAAACACTATAGCTTGCTGCGGCAGCTTCTTCAGGACGTCGTTACTGATGCAGTCTGGGTCGGGAGCTTTTTTAGCTTTCAGCTCTGCAATGGCCGCTTTGACTTCTGCTTCATCTGTAAAACTCGGCTCGTCGGCGGGCGCGTGCAGTGCCGTCATCACCGTTTGTTTGCACTTCGACAACGTGCGGGATTGGCGGCGCCTCCTCTACCGGCTGAAACTGACATTCTAAAGCATTAGCAACGAGTTCCGCTTTCGCCTCGTTCGACTCGGCGAATTCTCCTGGGCTGATTTGCGGCGGCGGCACTGTCACTGGATTCCTGGAAAGCAGGCGGGAAATTTTACATAATGAATTATCTTCAGGTTTGAGGCCTGATAGAAATTTTTCCCATTTCTGATTGCGGAATTCGGCTAGTTCGATTTCATAATTGAAATGATTGAAGGCGTTGTCATTGTAAATGTCAACTACAACTCACCACTGAATCAATAGTTCGATTTCAACTTCCCGCTTCAATCGATTTAGCTCTCACCCATCAGCGTGCTCTGCCACACTCTGCGCGCTTTGTTTTTCCTGGAAATTAGATTAATTAAAAAGTTAATGGCTGCTTCTTCTTATAGGAGTGTTGCTTCTCAGCTGCGGCGTTGAGGCTGTCAGTCACAGCTTCGGCGAATTTAGCTGCTCCAGTTTCTATCTGCTGCGGATCTGAAAGAGCGGATGCGTCTGGAATGCGCTGCTGCAGCTCCGTCTGAAATTGTTGCCAATTTGTGCGCCGCTTGTGCGTCGTAGGTGAAATAGACAGTGCAGCGCCGCCGCGTCTCATCTCTGCGATTACTGGGAAGTGGTCTGAGGAAAGTTCATAGGTAGTGGTTACAATAGGTGGGTAGTGAAGTTTATGGCAAAGCGCGATATCTAAAACATCGGGCTTGCCATTTGTCTGGTTGGGATAAAAGGTAGGTGATGCAGGAGCAAAAATCTCGCAGCCGTTTGCGTCGGCAACTGCTTTCAGCTTACGGCCGCGAGGGCAAGTGATGTGGGAACTCCAGGCCGTGTGTTTGGCATTGAAATCGCCAGCCACAATTCTTGGAGTTGAGTGTGCCTCTACTAGTTTAGCAATATCTGCAGCTAGTTGGGGGCACGTTTCCGCGGAGCTGTCGGGACGAGCGTAAAGAGAGACGAGCCGCAGCGGCCCGCGCTCCACCTGCACGACAACAGCAGTGGCCTCGGCGCGCTGCAGCTGTGGAAGAACTGAAACATAATGATTTATGTTGCGTCTAATTAGTATTGCTGTTCCGCCTCCTCTATGGGCGTCCGTTGTATTAGCTGCTTGTGTCGCTCTGTCGTTCCGGTAGCAGATATAATATGGAATATGAAGAGAAAGATGCGGGCTTAGCCATGTTTCGCCCAGCATCATGACAGAAATAGTGTGCCGAGTGAGAAAGCTGTGTAGTTCTGACTGCTTCGCTCGCGCGCAGATGCCGTTGCAGTTCCAGAAGGCACCGGTGCAGCTGTTCCTATAAAAAGAAGGAGAAGCAGCCATTATTTAAGGTGCGGGCGAGGACGAGGAAGAGCTGGTTCCGCCGCTTCCACCGCAGCGGCCGCCGTCACCCTCATGGGAGTGCACAAGAAGCTGTGTCACTACCACCTTGAGGATGGTCGCTGGCCACTCAGCTGGTTCGCAGTCGGATATTGCTCGCATGAGCGCCTGCGTCACACGCACCAAGTCGATCCCGTTGCGGGCGAGAACGTCGATGGTGCGGTGCAGCACGTGCTCCTGCTCGCTCAATGAGGAGGGAACGGGGATTGCCTCCGCCGACCTCCTCCGCCGCTCCACGTGAGCGGTGCGCTCCTCGCGGGCCGCGTCGGCGGCCGCCGGCTGGCGCTCCCGGGGTTGGGGGCCTCCGTGGCGGCTGCTGCCGCTGGGCGCGTGGGCGTTCGCGTCGCTGCGAACGCTGAGAGCGCGGTGGTTGCGGTGGTGGCTGCGGCGGTGGGGTGGTGATGCGGCGGCGCGAAGGTTCGCGCTCCCGTGAGGGAGAACGCGACGCCTTCGACCGCGCGTCGGCCGCTCGCCTCTCTTGAATGCCAGCACGCCGCTAGCGATCCCGCTGCTGCCGCTCGTGACGCTGCTGCTGGGCCGGGTTTCCCCTGAAACAGCGGCGCTTGTACTCGGAGCAACCCTTGCACTTTGCGCCGTGGTTATCGCCCAGACAGTTGGAGCAGTTACGCTCCCCCACCGGGGGGTTTAGCCCCAGCGGGCACTGCGCGGCGTCGTGGGCGTCTCCACAGTTTCTGAAGCGCGTGCGGCGTTTGCAGTTGCATGCCACGTATCCGAAATCCAGGCAATTGTGGCACTGCGTGGGCCCGCGCGGTGGCTGATACACCTCCACGCGGACGCGGAGCCCACGTATGGAGGTTACCTCCCGGAGCGCCCGGTGGCGCTCCGAATCCTTTAGGGTGGCGATGATCAAGGGAAGTGGTCTGCCCCGTCGTCACGGCCGCTGGCTGCAGATGCGCTCCAGTCAGAAGATCGAGTTGTGTGCGGGCGCGCATTTATACCCTCTGACCCGGCTGACGGAACAGCGTCATCTCGCTGCTTCCGCCAGCCGCGTTTACCAGACAGCCGAACTACGGGGTTCACAAATCTGGCCCCGTGGCAACGCACGTCACGGCAGCTCCCTGGGGTTTTCCGCCCTAAAGCCTCCCCTTGTTCAGGGAGGCGTCCCTTGCATGCTGCCCGCTGTCGCAGCCTAGTAAATAGTGCCAAGTAAATATTGGCCACGTGCATGAAAAGCACGTGGCAGATATTTACTTTATATGGCGACTGTTATGACACCACAATAGTATGACCACGAGCCGCCACTGGTAAACTGCCAACCGTATGATATGATTATCAAGCATTTCTCCCAGGTTAATGGACGGCAACAGTTCTAGTGTTGGGCATGATAATTTCTTCAATCTTCTTCGTTGGTTGTTCTTATTGTGTTTGAATGTTATTTTATTTGTTTGTTTGAATGTTTGATCTTATTTCATTCGACACGTTTTCAGAGGGAAGGTGTGAGGAAGCTGCAAATTGGGGCAGCAAATCATGAAAACGTTTTAGTGAAATTTTACGTTTAAACAGAAAGCACATGTCCTTTTATAGCAAGAATCTAGAAATAAACTGAGGAGATACTTGCGATCTTCTGGTGATGAGCGGAGCATGATGTTCACTTATTCTAAAACTCCCCTCTACTAAACCAACCTAACAAGCGAAAGGGTGACAAAGCACATAGGGATGGAAATGCGTGAAGTTAAGGAAATGAGACGAATTTACGCGAATTCATTCCAGAAGTAGCACACAATTCAACAATGTTTGTATGGACCAAAGTTACAGGCTCTACGAAGTGAAGGAAGTGGTTCACTGCCACTCACATTATTTTATTGCGCACACTAAGGCCCGCAATAAAAAAATAGTTTTTTGCGTGGAGATCGCTATGAATTGTTACCCTCCATGACTTCCCGCATTTGTTTTCTGGCATGAAAATATTCTAAAGAATTATTTTCAGTTCGAGCAGCGAGTATCGCGCACAGAATTTCTGGATTTCCGTCGGAACAAGGTTTATTTATTTATTTTACGTAAAAAAACAGTTAAAAACTGCGTATGACATGCTATGGGGAAAAGTGAATTGTGTGCACATTTTCAAAATTCTGTGATCCCTACACTAAGTCATATACTACTTAAATTTTGAGTTTTGAAAGGGAGAAAAAAGAAAAAACTCCCATGTAATAAGATCTATTTTCAAGGATAAAAAGGCAATAAATTTTGGCTCTTATCCATGTTGTCCTTCAGAATAATACTTCCTGGCGCGACAACATGGAAACGATAATTTGAATAATTGTATTTCCCACTGAATTCTAGAAGACGTGCACAGAAAATGAAGTTACATTCATGTCCAGAAGCAAAACAAGGGGCCATCTCAGCATTTTCTCAATGGATCAGGGAAACTGGAGAAAAACTTGATCGAGATGGGGGTCATTGACCCGGAGGCTGCAATACAATACTTGTTACAGGTTGTTTATACACATTTATACAGTTCAAATGGTAAATAATGCATTACGTATCATTGTTAAAATTAATGTTACTTTTCTTGTGATGCTCAGTATAGTCTGCGGCGCAGCCGCAGTGTGCGCAGACCGACGCACTTTCCCGCAAAATGTGACGCTTTTCTACGTAGTTCCAAGTTGAGGAAGAGGTTCGGGGCGTCGACCCGTTAACATAAACCGTTCGTGAGTCTGCCCAACGCATAATTACCAACGCATTTTATGCGAAAAATCATTTGGCGTATATGTTCTTAATGATTTCGAGGAAAGCCTCCTTTTTCTTGCCTCCTGTTTGCCTGACAAGTTTTCTCCTCCACATTACTTACACAAATAAAAAAAAAAACTATTCGGAAGCTGCATAGCATGGCAGTTTCCTCTTGGTATCACTCCACTCCCATTTACATTCTCCATCACACACTCACACAAAAACAGCTCTACGCACTTCCACTTATAAAACCCTACACAAAGAAAGAAATAAACCTTCCCTTTTTGGGGGTTCCCCTCAAGATCAGTTCTGTCTGTTAGTCTCATATTAATTTTTAATATAATATGTTTAATATTTTGGCACTATAGGGGGCCCCATTGTTTGGTCATTTCAGCGCCTCTTGGATAAACTATTCCAGATAATAAAAACTTAGCGGTCCGGAAACGTCACTTCCTAGACATAGTTGCCAAAGTTTCGGCCGTCATACTGCAACCTTCCTCAGGGCGAAATACATTTCCCAGTGTCTCTCTGGCAGCCAAGTTCCTATAGACTCCGGTCGCGGAAACCTACGCTTTCATATTCCAGGGGTGCTGGTAACACTTAAGGTACAGTGTCAGCTTGTCAGATGATTGTGAAGTGGCAATTCACTTGCTTTTTAGAGTGATTCACACTCCACTTTTTTCCTTGAATTTATTTTGCTTTCTCTTTTACTCAATACAGTAAATCCGATTTCTTGCTTTTGAAATGATGTGCGTTATTTAGGTTAATTTTCCGTTAATCCCACCAACTGGCTAGCTGAGCTTAACGCCGAACTGAAGCATAGCGCAAAAATGTTCACTGTAAGCGAAAGGTTGTCATGGAAACGGCACGTTTGGACTGCCTGGACTAAGGGTCTGTGTCGACGATAGGATGAATATCTTTGTTTCCTTCCTTCCAAAGTAATTGTTTTACCAAGATCCCATGAAAGGATACGAAGCAAAGAAAGCAACAAGGGCATCGGCCTTACTAAACAGACAGCCCAGTGTATGATGCAATAAGGCGATATCTTCTTGTGTTAATTTAATAATTCGTTAACTGCGTCGATCTCATTATTACTCATGTGTTATGTAGTAAGAAGAATTATGCAGTGCAACTAAACAGTCAAATGAAATCGGTAGCATATTGATAAATTAAAAGGAAAAGCACTTAAAATTTGCAATTTTTTTTTTGCCAGATCATTTTCGTAATTTCACGCTATGGCGTGGGAGATTTATGTGGGAACTTTTCAATTCGATTTTTATTATTATCTGATATTCTTATGCATTTAGAAGTACTTTACCTCCATTTTTGATCATGAGCCGCCACTGTAAAGTTAGAAGATACAGCTGATACTGATATTATATAAGTGAAAAATAATAATAATAATAATAATAATAATAATAATAATAATAATAATAATAATAATAATAATAATAATAATGTTTGCTAATAATAATAATAACAGCTGCTATTTCTCCCCAAACGACCCAATTGATAAATTTAAAAAGGAAATAGGAGAACTAGAGAGGAGCATAAAATCTGCCAAGAGAGAAGTGTTAGTAGCGGGCGACTTTAATAGCAAATCTCCAGAATGGGGGGAATGGAGATCTGACAAAAGAGGGGATATTATTTGCGAATTTATTGCAAGATTTATTTTATTTATTTATTTATTTTACGTCAAAAAACAGTTAAAAACTGCGTATGACGTGCTATGGGGAAAAGTGAATTGTGTGCACATTTTCAAAATTCTGTGATTCCTACACTAAGTCATATACTACTTAAATTTTGAATTTTGAAAGGGAGAAAAAAAACAAAAACTCCCATGTAGTAAAATCTATTTTCAAAAATAAATAAGAAATAAATTTTGAATTTTGAAAGGGAGAAAAACAAAAACTCCCATGTAGTAAAATCTATTTTCAAAAATAAATAAGCAAAAAATTTTGAATTATGAATTTATTGCAAGATGTGATCTAGTCATACTAAACACGGGAAAAGTGAACACATTCCAGAGGGGAGAAGCGGCATCCATACTGGATCTGACGATAAGCTCAAATGGTTTTGCTAAGAGAGTAAAGGACTGGAAAGTACTGAATGCTGAGACACTAAGTGATCACAGCTACATTCAGTTCTCATCCTCCAAAGGCGTGGGTGGTAATAAATGGGAGCACAAACAGCGCTTGGGACGACTACCCTGGAATACAAACAAGCTGGTAGAAACGGAAGCAAAAAAGTCCCTAGAAGAATCAAAGCTAGTTCACAACTTAGGATGGTGGCGAAGCCCTACACACCAGAGACAACAGTAAAAGAAGTGATGGACATATTGAAGGCTGCGTGTTCAGCTTCTATGCCTAGACGCAGAGGTCCAGGGAGAAGGCAACAGGTATATTGGTGGTCCGCAGAGATTGCAGAGCTACGGAAGAAGTGCATCAAAGCCAGGAGACTTGCTACAAGAACCAAAACTGATGAAGCACTAAGAAGAGCACAAAGAATTGCAAAAAGAGTTGAAAAGAGAAATAAAAAATAGAAAATTAAAGTGCTGGAAAGAGCTACTTGAAGAGGTGGAAGATGACCCATGGGGTACGGCATATAAAATTGTAACAAAAAAATTTGGTATGAACAAGAAGATTCCCGGATTAGAAGACCTGAATGGGTGAAGAAAATTATAAGAGATCTTTTCCCTAAGGGAGACTCATGGAGAAGGAGTAAACAGAGTAACTATACATTTGATGAGAACAATATCTTTACGAACGACGAGCTGCAAATAGAGGTGAGAAAACTAAAATCCAAAAAAGCCACTGGCCCCGATGGAATCCCAAATGAAATTATTAGGCTTGTTGCCAAAGAATACCCAGAATGCTTACTGACAGCATTTAATTGCTGTCTCAGACATGGTACGTTCCACCAGAACTGGAAGAAACAGAAATTAATCCTACTAAGAAAAGGAAACAAGCCAACAGACCGGACATCATCTTTCAGGCCATTATGCCTATTAGACACTATGGGCAAACTATTAGAAGGCTTGATTCTGCAAAGACTAGAGAAACACATAACAGCAGGAATGAACTTCTCTGACAGACAATTTGGCTTCAGAAAAGGTCGCTCGACCACAGATGCTATTCTGGAAGTAGTAGTATAGCTGAAGCAGCTAAAAGAGGAACGAACAGGAAAAAGGGGTATTGCGCCCTGGTGGCCGTAGACATTAGGAACGCCTTCAACTCCGCTAGATGGAGCGATGTTATTAAGGCCCTGGTCACGAAGCATGTCCCAGAATACCTACTTAGAATCGTAGAGAATTACTTATCCGAAAGGAAGATTACGTATGAGGATGCTTTCAGGTTAGAGGAAGAAATGACATGTGGAGTACCACAAGGTTCGAAACTAGGCCCATTCTTATGGAACGTCATGTATGACGACCTATTAAAAATCGACCTACCCAGCTGATTGGATATGCAGACGACACGCTGATTACTAGCCACAGTGAAAACACAGAACTGCTAGAGATGCACCTAAATGAGTCTCTCTTCAGGGTTAAAAGATGGATGACGCAAAGAGGCCTGCAAATGGCAGCTGAAAAGACAGAGGCAGTACTAGTAACGGACCGAAGAGCTATCCAATTCCCCCGCATCACTTTGGACGGAGTAAATATCCCCTGGAAACGCCAAATTACATACTTAGGTGTCGAAATAGACCATGGGCTGAGCTTCGGGCCCCACATCAGCAAAATGGCAGACAAGGCAGCAGCTACTGGAGCCAACCTCTCCAGAATTATGCCAAATATAGGAGGACCAAAGAAGCGAAGAGACGTATGATTGCCAGCGTAGCCCACTCACAAATGCTTTATGCGGCTCCGGTGTGGGCTGACAAACTAGGTAAAGCAAGCGTGGGACTGAAGTACGCGCAAGTGCAGCGGAGATTGGGGCTGAGAATAGTGTCAGCTTATCGCACAGTATCCGACAGCGCAGTAGGAGTACTGGCCAGAATACCCCCCATTGATATGTTGGCTAGAGAAAGAAAAGCGGTGTATGACGAAGCGAAAAGTCTGCTGACTCAGCGGAAACAACCGGCGAGTAGGACGAAAGAAGACATTAAGAAGAGCGCCCGAACATCACTACTGGCGGAATGGCAGGAGAGGTGGGATGGGGATCCTAAAGGAAGGTGGACACACCTCTTGATACCGCATATCGAACCATGGTTCAATAGAATGCACGGAGAAGTAAACTTCTACCTCACACAAGTGCTCACAGGTCATGGTTGTTTTAAATCCTACCTATTTAGATTTAAAAGAGCATATGACTCAAAATGTGAATTCTGCGGTTACGAGGATGATGACGCCATGCACACAATATTTGCATGCGTAGCATGGGACACATGGAGAAGAAGATTGAACGAGTATTTGGAGGCAGACATTTCTCCATCAAACATAGTTCGGCTTATGCTTCAATCGGGTGGACAACAATACAAGAGTTCTTGACCCTTGTGATGAAACGGAAAGAAGAGCGACTCCGAACGTAAAATGAAGTAAAGGCTCAGCTACCTGCCTGCCTCTGCATGAAGTAATGTCTCGCGACGATTCCGTGGAGAGGCGCATGGGCATAAGAAGAGAGGTTTTTTTAGTGGGTATACCACTGAGAATGGGAGTCCCACACACCAGGGATTATACCACTAATCAAAATCAAATATTTTCTCTAAAAAAAGTTGTGTGAGTAAAACATAAGTTGTGTGAAATAAATTTGTGACAATTGGCGTCCATTATCAACACAGAACTCCAAATAAAATAGATTTTAGTGGTTGAAATAATCTATTTACTTTGTTAGTAGTGTTGATGTACATCAAACAAATCTAAATACCCTTTCACAATTGCCTTCTCTTGGAAGTAAGAATATGTTTTTCTAATTACATTTTTTGGTGAGGAGTTCACCTTTGTACCTTACGTCTCTCTGAATTATCTTGATCTTTACAGAATATGAGAGAAATTCAGTAAATCCATTTTTGATGTTTCTGAGTTATTTGCATAGCTAAATCACATTTTGTATTTTGTTTGAATTAGTAAAATAACTGAAGTTCTGAAGTTTGGTTGGACTAAATTATTAATTTCCTTTTGTAACTTTGTCACAGAACAGTGAGAAATATAGGAAGAGTCCATTTTTGAACCCGAGTTTTGTTGTCATTGTAGTTTTTGTTGCTAATTTTCTTCTAAAAACAATAGTAAATATTTAAAAAAGAATAACTTTAAGCTCCTAATTAGCAAAAGATAACATGTTCACATATTTAACAGAATCAACCTCAGCTTTGTTTATCTCAAAACAAAGATTTTTAAACTTAGTGAGTCTCTCTTGTACTGACAATGTGTTTGTGCTGTCTTCAATTCATTTTCATACTTCTGACACCAAGCTCATAGATGATGTAGAAGATGCCATGAAAAGTAAACAGAGTTAAACATTAAATTGCGTGTTTAAATGTTTTACATAATTATTGCTCGAACCAATGTAAATTACTCAATATTATTCTGGCATTAATGATCCTTTCCAATTACAATCTACCCAAATGCTCCAAAGGAGTAAGTGCTCTAAAATGCCCTGAAATGATTGTAAAAGCTATTTTTTTTTATATTCATCTAAAAATGATTTAATAAATCTAAAGATGTATTTTCTTAGTTGCTTATTTACTTGCTCAAATATGTTGGTCGTGCTGAATAATCATTCCCGGGAAATTAAAATTTTAAATTTAAAGCTTATTTCCAGCACAAACTTTCAATTGGTAGGATAATTTTGGTTATCAATAATTTGGTAAAATAATGCCAAAAGGCAAGAGTGAAAAATATGCTAATTCCAAATACCAGAATGTCTGCACTTCAACTAAGAAGGGAGAGTAATATTTGCCAGCACAATCTATTATTTTTTCCACCTTTTTTTTCTGTGTGTCATAAATTAATTCAAATTTCAGTGACTTTGTGTAGAATTATCTTATTGAAGATTTTTTGTAATTAAAACCCAATTAATCAAGTCTGGAGTCCATTTTAAGCTCTAAACCTTCTTTTCATCACTAAAACTTTTGTCGTGAATTTGATGCCTTATGATTACACAGTGTTTTTAAAATCTGAATCTTCACTAGATTAAAATTTTCTCTAGATAGACCAAAATTGAAAACCCCTATGATCCATTTCTATAATAACTATGAAGATTGTTTAAACCCAAGAGAGAAATATTTTTTTCTAATACATCAGATATTTTCTGTTTTTTTTAGGGATTTGTTTTATAAGATTGAGTGGCCTTTAACTTTATACTCAACTAAACACTAAATGCAGGAGAGATGCAGGCTTATTAACATATTCCAGATTTTCTCAACTAGGCCTGTATGTTTACATTTCAGTTTATTCATATTCCGAATTTACTAGTTATTTACATGTTCTTACAATTTGATGGTTCTGGGTTTTCTTTTTTTGATTTTCTGAATTATCTTTCTTGGTTGATAGTCTAAAATTATGGTTATTTATGTTATGTTTCTGTTGTCATTTCATTTTTTTAAGTGTCTATGGATTGTATTGTATACATGTCAGAAATTATTTAGTTGTTTATCCAATGCAAAATATTTCTCATATGTAATGTGACAAACTATATATTTAAAACTCTGTTGGCCTACTTGTTCTATGGTCTTAATGTATACTACTGTTTTGGTTCCTACTTTTTTTCCTCTGAAAGATGTGGTTTTCATTTTGTCAGATAATAATTGAAAACCATACTCCATTACCAATTGATTTAATAAGTACCTACACTGTTTTCTTTAATTTGTCCTCATTATTTTGTGTAATTACTTTGCCATCAGCCCATAGAGGAAGTTAAAAGTTATTTTTATAATAAATTTCTGGATCTATGAGGTATTTCTATGTTTTAAACATGTCATCAATTTATGTAATATTCAAATGTGTCAACCATGTACAATAGTCTTCTTATGCTTCTTGGGTGATGCAAATATCTTCATTTGCTTTTCCTCTGATTATAAATCTAATGCTTGTTTGTAAAGAATTAGGGTGTTTTATAGGGTTATTCCACTGGGTGTTTTGGGTGCATTGTTATAAATGCAATTGATTGAATGAAATTAAATTGTAAGTAGAAAACATACATATTTAATATTGTTGTTCATCTAATTTTTTTAAAGAAAAAATGAATTGTCAATTAATATTTTCAGACTCATTAATTGTAAATCAGAGAGCAATTGTTCTAAAATTCTTAACTTTTTAATATTATTTTTCACATCAAGAGAAAACTTACAGCCTATATTTGCATTAAGTAAATTAAATGATTGTTGAGGGATGAAACAACTGTCTATGTCAATAAAACAGTTTATATAAACATAAAACAAAACTGAGCATAACAATATTTATCTGTTAAGTAAATAGATTTTGCTCTGAAATATATTCAATATAAAAATATTGTTTTTGTGTACCATAGTATTCTATTCTCAGTAGGGAATCTGTATCCCGTAATATTGGTAAATAAAAGATATGGAGAATAATAAAACAAGATTTTGATGTAAAGTGTTTGTCAATTCTAATACATAATTCCCATTGACCTATTAACCATTTTGATTCTTATGATTATGATATTCATACCTCTATCAAAAACTACAAATAAAAACAATAAAAGGTCCAAAAGCAATATAAAATATGTATAAAACACAATCATTAAACATAAATCTTTCACTTCTATATTGAATATGAAACTAAACAACTTACTTTTCATCTCATTAAATATTTATCAGAGAATCTATTCAATTTGTAAGCCAATAGAAACAAAAAAAAAATATTTCCTTTTTCAAATTTACCTATCTTTGACACAGCCAATAACTTACAATATTTTGAAGAGAGAATTGCTTCCTTTCATTCAGTAAATTGAGAAAATAATTTCTTCTTTTTTGATGGCTTACATCAAATTTTGGTATGATTGTAAAATCATAAATGATTTTGTAGTAATGTATATATAAATTAGAAAACAGAAAATTCTTTTTGTTTAAGAGATGAATATTACCAGTATTGCTTTTAATATTAAATAAGGTGATCATGGTTAAAAAAGATGGTTCATTAATTGAAATATATAAAATCTTTTAAATGTGTTTTCTGGCAATGAAGAATTTTTTCAAATTTCTCATTAAATGTTGCCTTTAATGTATTGTGGAGGAATCAGAAGAGAAATTGGTGAAACATTTCTTCCTCCTCTATATTAGGTTTGATTTTCCAAATTAGGCACAATGAAGCCTAATAATGATATTATTATAAGGTACATTGGAAAATATAAGGATGGATAATAAAAAAAAAATATTTAAATTTTTAATAATAAAGGGATAAAATGATTACAACAGAGTAGAAAATATATTAATGTATGTATTTCAGTTAAGATTTACAAATATATTCATTTTGTTCTTGAAATACTGTCAAAAGGTGTTTTCTTAGTAGTAGTGAACATAAATCATGTAATTAGTGAATGATAACATTTTTTCTTTAGTTTAGCCCAGTTTCCATTGCAGAGAAAAGTAACTAGTATATTAGATATCCAAATTACATTCTTTTAAGTGTTATTTTGAATCATTGTCTATTTAATGCATAGTAGTCCGCATTAGATCTATCATATTAGCAAAGATACATCACAGACTCAAGATGCATTTTTGGCAGTACAGTATTGTTACCCTGAATAATAGAGGTTGTAGTTTTTCATTATGAAGCAAGACTCGGAATCAATTAGAGAATAAAGTAATATATTAATCAAATGATTTTGAGAAGACTTATTTCAGCAATAGTGGGATTCTTTGTATATAATATTTGGCATGATTAGGTAACATTTTATGAACAAAAATGAATTTCACTTAGTTGAATCAAATTAGTTTCTTACAAAATTAAGAAACCCTCAATGACTTTTCAGTGTCCACTATGACCCTGTTTTTAGAACTTGTATTTATCATCTTTCTATTTACGTTAATATGTTGTATTGTCTTCTCATTCGGTCTACTTTAAATGTCAGTATTGCCTCCTGGTGATCGGTATCTTTAATGGGTAACACTGTGTACTTCATTGAAGGTTGCATGGGGTGAATCCAAACTACAAAGTCAATACTGGTATCTGCAATGAACATACATCCATTACTTTAATTTTAACTTGAAAAGATAAACCTATAAGACATTTTACAACCTTTTAAGCAATATATCACATGAGTATGTACTACATTTATTTCAGAACTAGGGAATGTGACAAAATTCCAGTATCAAAAAAACATGCATTTAAATAATATTAGAACTTGATGTTTATGATAATAATAGTACTTAATGTTTTATGTTTAAAAAATATTTTTTTTATGAAATTTCATGCATTAATTTTACAATTTCTTCTACAAAAATTATATTCTCAAAACCAATTGATCAATATTTTTCCTTAAGATGATATGTTTCCAGAAGAACTTATACATAAAATAGTAGTTAAGAGAAATGTTTTTCTGACTATTGAAGTTACATTGGTGGTTCTTCATTTCAGATTTAATGGAATAGTATCTTTAATGTTATAAAAACTCATTTCAAGACATCTGAAGCAGTAAATGTCTAGCTGAGCTGAATCGTAAGACAAATAATGTCCAATAACCAAGAGCCTTTGCACATTATTTTTATTATAATGGTTTGCAACTTTTCAATGTAAAAGGTATATCAGATACAAGTGTTTCCATCTGCTTTTAGAAGATGTTAAGTAATAAAAAAGTGAGGAATAAATCATGTAGGCCTGTTTCAAACACATGCTAATCAATGTTACATTGATTTTCACTACATTATTGAATTGTATAGAGAACTATTACAGTGTTATTAAGTATTAAAATATGTAAACATCACATTTTCTTCAAGTATTTTATTTCTGCATTTCTGGACCAGAGATTCATAATATTTCAATAGACTTGGATGAATAATAGAAATAATCATACATAAAAAGAAGTAGAGTTTTTTACTACAGTTCATTAAATTAGAATCAACTTTCCCTAGCAATGAAATTGAAACCAGTTTTTATTCCAAGCAAATTCTTGAAATAACTATAAAAATGATTAAAATATTTGAATAATTTATACTGCTCCATGATTTGGATTTTGGAAACTGGGCTTAACAAACTATGTTTCTCATATTATGGAGAGTCCAAATATTCTTGAAGCCATACTTTTTATCGCTCAATACAGAACAGACTCCTCGGTATGTAGTAGTATGTTCAGCCACTGACTGGGTGAAACATATGGACATTGTTACATAAATAAAGCACGCCTTTTATATGAACAGCAGATCCAGAAATCTGTATAGATTACACTAGTAACATCCATAAACAAATAATAGATAGAGATTTATTTTCATAATTTTAATTTAATATATTAAGTTGCAACATCAGAGACATTGTAATAGTAAATGTTGAAGATGGGATAAACAACAATTTTAAGTCCCTCAGACAAGGATCCAACGAACAATCTGTATTTAGAATGTGTATCAGAACTCGTATGTTCTCCCATCCAGCTTAGAGACTTCAATCAAAAATAGGAATTTCAGAGCGCGCACCCAGTACGTTTGGCAACAAAGTGGATCCGCCACGTCGGTTGGGACGCCCGAAGCGGTAGCTGCTGCTTGTCTGGGCGTCTCGACTTGGCCAGTGCGCCGGCGGCGGTCGCGGGACCGGGGCCGTGGCAGGAGGGGCGCTGCGGAAGGGCAACGCCCACTGGAAACGCGCGCGCTCACCGGCCCACCGCAACAGGAAGAGGCACCGCCCAGGTAGGCTTCCCGCGAGCGTCCGCTTCAGCTGAGGGCCCTCCACCTTGCGGGGCCGTCCCGCTCCGCTCCAGCGCGCCGCGCCCCGCCCCGCTCACGCCCCGCGCACGCCGCGCGCGCTCGAGCGTCACACATCTTCGCGTTCGTCGGCGACGCGCGGGTGGAGCGCGGCTGCGTGTCGGGACGCGCTCGGCGTCGCTCGGCGTCGCCCGGCGTCGGTCGGTTTCCAAAAAAATATAAAGTATAAAATGATATACGGTCGTACTAAATTATAAAAGTTGTACACGGAGGCAACGCCGTTTTCGCAGTCGAGTTCGGGACTAGCACATTATCAAAACGCAGGCGAAAATGATATACGGTCGGCTGAGGAGAGGTGGCGCCGGGGGCCGTTTTGGGAGGCGGCGGCCGGGGGCCGGCGCGGCCGCGGTCACACGGCGATGGTGAAGCTGCGGCAGCCCGGGCGGGGTCGCTGCTCAGCTGGAAGGTGGCCTTCTGGCGGCGCCGCAGCGAGTCCATGTCGCACTCCGCCTCGCTCAGCTCCTGCCCGTCCGAGAAGCCCGACGGCGGCTCGAGGCGCGTCGCGAACGGCAGGTCCGCGGGCCCCGCGCCCCCCGCCGGGCCCTCCTTCCGCCAGGAGCACGGCGGCGCGCTGAAGGGCGGCGGCGTCGCGCGCGACACCTCCACGCGCCCCTCGGACCGCGACCGCTGCGACCTGCGCACGCACGCGGCGATGCAAGGCTCGCCCGCGCTCCGCCGCTACTGCCACGTGCTGCTGCAAGCATTTCACGCGTTTCACACACATCGGGCGGATGAGGCACAACGCTCACATTCTCAAAGATTACACTCTTTCTGAGACACCCGAGGTTTGGATGGTCTGTGTCACACGAGCGTTGCATGGACGCACGTCATCTAACGACGATGACGTCAGCTGCGTCGATGGCTGCGCATACGAATCGCTTAACGCGCGTCGTAGATTAACCCTGAATCTTATTCGAAACGGCACAGGTGCGCTCTTAGTGACGTGCGTTGTGCTCACAGTTCAAACAAGACGCTTAAGCAACAACATAAGTCAAGATGACGCTCAGAAATTTTTAAAGTACACATCTGTTTTTGTAGACAGGATGGTTTCGTTAAATAAACTATTTATTTAAAGTCATTCATGTTCATAAACTATTTTTATGAATAACCAGTTACGGCACAACGTTTCGAGACGCAGTGTCGCCTCATCTTCAGGCACATCTGCAATGATTTATTACATAATCATTAACATATATATTGCTAATAATATACATCTAAGACCTGTTAGCAATTTTCAATGACAAATTAGTTGACAATCAGATTAAATTCTAGTGTAGTTAACATCTACACACATGTATAAATGTATTAAACAAAACTAGTCTGTCTAAAAAATGGAGAAACAATTTTTTAAAAAATTGAATGTACTCGTATAAAAGGGACAGATAATCATTTTCAAAATATTCCAAGATAACGCTAGTTTTCTAACTTTCATTGCGCCACGCCCGCCAGGCGACGCGCGTTGACAACAACGCACGTCGCCATGAGCGCTCGTATGCCGTTTCACATAAGATAATTTTAATCTACAACGCATGTTAAGTGACTAATGTGCGCAGGCATCGTCGCAGCTGACGTCATTAGCGTTTGATGACGCGCGTCGATAGAACGCTCGTGTGACAGGCATAAAGGGTGCGGCTCGTCAAATCGGGCAGCAAAATCAAGAAACCTTCGAGCCGCCGCATGAGATAGCAGGGGCGGAGAAAAGACCTCCCCTCCAGTACATTAACATTTTTTGAAATATTATGAAAGAATATTTTCTTAGAATAAAATACATGATGTTTATAATGAAAATAGTCCTTTGGAAAGTGATGCGATTAAAATGTAGTAACTGGGCTCGTGAAGAAATCGGATCGCTCAATTTTCTTACCTTGCGAGAACATGGAAACGAAAACTCGAACTCGCAAACGAAGTGACTTCTTATTCCAATAATTATATGGCCCAGTCGATGCGCGTGTATGTTGATGAGGCTCCAGTCCTTGACCTCCGCGATTAACATAAATCCTTGAGTTTGCTTAATTCATAAGTTGCCACGCATTTTATGTGTAAATGAATGAAATGTGTAATGCAGTCGTGTCAAAATGCGCCCGCACAAGCGCACATGAATGTATTTCATTATTATAAACAAATAACTCGGGAGTATTTCAGGAATTTTAACAGAAGATATACCGCAGTTAGTATAGAGAACTTGGTTCATCATTTCTATTCTCCAGTACTTAATAACATATATGTAATGATAATTTATAACCATTTTCTCTTATTACTTAGACTGTAGTAATAATTCATAATAGCTAGAAGGATTTTGTAATGAAGATGCTGTAACTGAATTTTCTTTCTCTATAGAGTTTCGTAGTTACGTGGATCTGCGGAACTAATTAATTAACAGCGTTGAAGGAAGCGGGTGAAAAGTTGGTAGTTTTGATGAGAGTTTTCGAGGTTTCTTCAGCCGCAAAAGGTGAATATTGTTAATGAAACACGAAGAACTGCTTTCATACGCAACTATTTCATTTACAATTCTTATTCTCAAGGTATCTATAGCGCTGTATATATCTGATAACTATTTTTCTTACGCGATGTTACATAGATTTCGAGTGTTGTGCCTGCTTATTTAAAAATGTTTTATGATGAAGCATGAAGTTACATTATGTAACAAAATCCATTAACAATATTTAAAAACAAATCTTGTATTATTTGCTCATTGGGCGAACTGTCGAAGTATTCCATCGAATATATTGTCTTTACGGTAACAATTTCAATTCTAAAAATAATCCCAAGTAAGTCCAAGAGAATGTTATGGTGAGTTTTCTTATTCATTTAAAAAAAAAAATAGTTTTTCAATGGTAAACCAGTTATTCTGACAATTTCATTTTGTACTTTGTTTCAGTGCTTTGTTGACAAATCTTGATGTTTTTACATCAGGATTTGTCCAAGAACATTTCCACAAGATGCTTCCAATCCCCGGTAGTACTCGGTTTCAGTTCATGTGCTAGATTGTACGTGAATAAGCCAACACCCGATTGAGGGTGGTTTGTTTGAGTTATGCTGCTATAGAAATGGGATGTTACGTTGTCGAAATAGTAATGTTAATGACAAGGAATTATTATTATTACAATTTCTTTCGCGGTGTCCTTCGATCACTGACAGAAAACTCTTTATCCAAGCGAGAACAAATAAAGGACACTGAGAATTTCACTTCAGTAATGCCTCTTGAAGTAGTATAAAACACCTACATTGGCTAAATGTCTTATACCATAAAAAGCTGACCTAGTGGATATGTTTATGGTTTTGTTATTTATGTCAGCATCCTAACTTTCTATCATTAATCTTGATAAAATTTTGATACCTAACCTCACCAGTTTATGACTCCACTAGCCGCTACTGCTGCTTAGTTATTTAGAAAGATCGCTATTCTTCACGCCCCAGTTACGACCTACCATCTTATCGTGTAATACGAAGGGCCTCAATCCTTGAGCTTAGTTGTGGATCACGCTTTAAGAATGCAATCTGTCATATTTTTACGACCTCCTTTCTCGGTTAGGCGAAGATTGAATTTCAGTCTAATTCTTATCGTAATCTACAGAGTGACCTAAACGACACGTTACCTCTTAGTGAGGTGGTTCCAAAGCATTGCTCATTTACTCTAAAACACACTGGTTTTGAATTCAAACTTCTACTATTCAGAGTCGAGTAAATTAATGGAAGTTTATTTAAAAAGTGAATTGCCTTGTTACAAAAACACAGCTTTTAACATAAAAAGAAATAAAAATGAATCAATTTGACCATTCTCCTAAAAAATTATTCAATATTTCCAATATGCACGATAAACCTTTAATCTTTCACGGAAAGAAGAAATTTGGAGTAAATAAGTTGTTGGAATCAAGAGCAAAGTAAATTGTTTGTAGAGTCCGTTTTTTATGGGACGACGATATTTTCAAGCTCTTTACTACTATTATTGTACGTCAAACTTTTTGAGAAGTCTTCAAGAATCAACAAATGTAAACAGGGATCTGGTGAGCGTTTGTTTTGATTTCTCACGTAACTTTCTGTTTACAACGAAAACAGATTTGGAAACTTCTTTCGCGTTTGTGGCACGAACAACGGTTGAGTATCGTTCGCGCGGAGAGAATATCGTACATTTCCCTAACTTTCAGACGGCCAGGAATCACTGCATCACGCGAATTAGCAAAATAACTTTTGTATTGTGGTAGGAAAACGTTTTCTGTCAAACTTTCCGTTTGTCGAAATATTACCATCGTTGTCTCTGTCATTGTTAGGTACAAAATATAACTCCATGTGATAAAGTTATTTATACATGTTTGTGTGTTGTAGTGTGTACCAAAATTTATTAAAATTATTAATAACAATTTTTATTTATTAAATAAAAATTATTATTATTATTATTATTATTAAATTAATTGATCTATAAAATCACCCCAGATTAACTTTTTAATTACCTTACTAATTTCGTTAATGTCAAAGATATAAATATTGGCCCGACGTTTGGGTGGAGAAGAATAAGCCATTTATCTCTACACAAATAAAAACAAAAGTTACGATGTTTGTCAGCTAACTCCCCTTAAACAGCTCAACCGATTTTAATGATTTTTAAGTCGTAGGAAGATTTAGGCCGAAGTTAGGATATTATCATATCACTTTGACGGCTGAATATTAATGTGCAGCGACACTCAGAAGAGGATTTACTCAGGACTTATTAGTTTTTGAATATTATCTTCCTAACCAATGTTCGTATTTTGATTTAATTAACAAAAAATGTCTATAATAAGATTAAATAAAATCATATTGAAACATGGATCGAAAGAAACAAAATGGTGATGAATATTTTACTAGTAAAACTCTGAATTCAACGCCTACCTCCTTTGAACGGTCAGTTTTATTCAATTCTTTTAGTCTAGCAAAATGGGCGGGTAGTGCTTATATACGACGAAACTACAGCGAAATAGAATAGAGGAATCTTCAAATCGTAATGAATCTTCAAATCAATAATGTGTGAGAATCCCTCTCCAACAATTATGGATGCGTGATCATCGTCAAATTTGTATGAGGAAATGGATATGGGTAAAAAAGTCATGCTTATGTTGTAAGAACGTTACCGTCTACATACACAGGTGTCTCACCAACTATGGACCACCCGCATAACTTCTAAACGGTTCATGATATTGAAATGCAGTTTTCGCTCAACAGTGCAGAATCATGGAAATCATGGAGCAAGTAATACTCTCTTCAGATATTGTTCGTAATATTTTTATTTTGTAAGAAATTTAATCATCTTTGATTTTTTAAACGGAACCGTATATTTTTCTCACCAGCAATGAATAGATAAAAAGAGGAATGCAATGATGTAATATATGTTAGTATTTTGATAGAAATTTGAGTATAAAAATATACTTCTTGACATATGATTTTAATTTCAGCAGACAATATTTCCTGTTGCTGCCCTTACAACTGTCGCCTTCGGCAGAGGTGGCCTTCGCGGCGCTGAGGCTGATAAGCGCGGCGGTGGCGCTGCGAAGCGAAGGCCACCTTCCCCAAAGGCGACGGTTGCAAGGGCTACTAAAGGAAACTTTGTCCGTTTAATTTAAATTTACGTTTCAAAAAGTATTATTTTATAGTCAAACTACTGTCAAAACATTAACAAATGATACATCTATGTATTCCTCTTTTTATGACCTATCCGATGCTAGTGAGAAAAATGAAGTTCCATTTAAAAGATCAAAGATAATTAAATTTCTAGAAAACTAAAAATATTAAGAACAATATCAGTACGGCATTATACTTGCCCCATGATTTCGCATTGTTGAGCGAAAACTGCACTTCGGTATCGTGAATCGTTTAGAAGATATGAGAGTGGCCCACAGTTGGTGGGACAGCTGGTATTATACAAACACGGACACTTATATTCATATACTCTTAATATTCATAAACAGTATTTCTTGTCCTTACAAGGATGCGATGCTTTCAAATTATTGATGCAAAAGTATATTATTTATCGTAATATTGTTCTGTTTTGGTTAATATTATTCCTAAACATTTATGCTGACAGTTCATACCCAGAGGGTTTGTGATGTGGCATATGTCAGCAGATTTACTTGGCCTGGCTCTGTGACCCTACGGTGGAGCTTGAAAATATGTTAACTGAAAACTTTTTTAGAACTTGTGAATGACGTTCCCACAGATAGACTACTACCGTTATATTATAATGTATAACGGTAGGTCGAGACGTATCAACGCTGACAAGGAGAATATCCAATAATAGCATAGCAGCAATAAGGATTTAGATTCAAAAATACATTTACTATTTCGCGTTCGTGTAGTATAATATGAACCACCAAGCTATTAACACTTCAATTGTGTGAACGAAATTGAAATACACCAAACACGATAGATTCATTTAACTAGCAGTGCCTCCCACAGACAAAAGTCGTTTATATTCATTTTCGCATTTAATTTATACTTGTTTGGTAATGAAAAGCATAACAAAAACGCAACAGTTTGGTGAAAATAAATAGAAACACGGAATCATTAAATTTACATCATTTGAAAGTAAATCGTTTGATGAAAATTAATAGTTTGTTTGAGGAACGAAACGAGTCCTGAGAAGTACATTGTATAGGTCTCACAAATATGTTTCAAATAAAAATCAGACATATAATAAATGTAACTCATATCTACTTAACTTTGCCTGAAGAAAACTTATCCGTCAATGTATTAAGAATTTGGTTCTTACAGGTCTTTGCATGTCGACCATTTTTATTCTTGGACTCTTGTTGTTTCTCAAACATAAATTTCTCAAGAATTTGTTTCTTTTTACGAACAGTAACGCCATTACACATACTTGTGTACGTTTAATGTATTAAAAAATCTACATGGTACTAGATAATATTGACATTAATTTTATCAACTTCGAAAGGAGGAGGTTGTATAATTCGTGGTATATTAATATATTTTTGTTTGATTAGCCACAACTTTCGCAAAAGCATCCACTTTTTCTTTGTCTTAAAGGGAATAATCTCCCGGAAATGGTCACGGTAATTAATGATATTAAGAAGTGAAGTGGTGCACTCCTTTAACCCTGTTAACAACACTAGCCCGTACTATAGGGCCGTCAGCGAGTCTTATCGTGAGCACAGAGCAAGAGGAGGATGGCAGAGCGCTCAAATCGAGCAAGCTCGAGCGAGAACGTCCAACAGTTACAGTTCTGTTCGAAAAGAAAAGACAAAAAAAAACAAAACAAAAACAGGTAGTTCACAGAACAAACCATCAACTCGATACTTTTAATCCTGCTTAGGAAGAGCTGTGTCTTTTTGATGATTGTCATGAATATGCCACAAAGTTCTGAATCACATAAAGAGATTTAATTTTTGACAGCAATTTGCGGTGAAGCACACAGCCGAGTATGAGAAATTTGATGAAGAAAAGAAAATAATAATTCTTGCTTAAAATTTAACGTAAGTTATTTTTCTTCCGCAATATAAACCTTATCAATAAATTTAATACCTGCGGAAATTTATTATTCCACCCGATATTTTATCTACTGAGCATTATTGTGGTCTATTTAATTAATTACACGCTGCCATTTACAGGCAGAAAAAAGTTCCACAAACAAAATTTTTAATGCCTGTAAGATGAAAAATTGTGTACACCGAAGTCTTTGACTGAAGTTAAATTCGTCAAACAGTTGATTAAAAAAAAAAGACAACACAAAATTCCATTTTATGTTTTTAATTTACTTGCCATTAAAAGAGTAAATTTGCTAGTACTGGAATACTTCTCAATTTTCCTTCCTATTCTATCGAGAAGGGAGAAAAATACAGGAACACGTCAACATTATGATTTCGAATTTTTGTTTTTATTTCACGCACATTTTGTCTATCACTTTTTCTGATAGCTAACACTGCAGACCCTCACGGCGTGCGGTCGCTTTCCCGTCCTTATCCACGTCTATTCGCCACAGACTTCCCCTAAGAGCGAAAAGATGGAACAGACCGAATTATTAAGACAGGGCCCAATATGTGGTGCGAAGCTAGGCGTCTCAGATGATGACGCCATCTAGCCTAGGAGCAAAGAGCGAACGGACACTCATTGTTAACATTATTGAAGATAAAACATTTAATTCAATTTAAATTCATTACGTTTTATCTTTAACAATGTTTATTATTTATTAATATTTCGCATATGGTCCTTTTTTCCTGTTGTTAAAATAAGCTTTATTGTAGATTTTCTGAAACTTCTTTTGTCTCATGCCTCTGTGCCGATATTTGAATTTATAAAAAAATCTCTATGTAGTTTCATTACGAGAGAAAATAATGTAATTTATGCCGTCCTTAAATGTTTCATCTTGAAATCAGTATGATTTATCTCAACTCTTTACAGAAATTTTCTTCTACTAATTTTGATTTTGTATAATTCAATTTTGTAAACAGTTCTATTGTAAATTTGTAGAACAGTTACCAGAAGATATGGTTGCATTAACCGCAGAACGTTGGGCTGTTCATTACTAATGGAAATTTAGTTTCTCATTTAGTGAGAATTTTCTTTGTGTGTAATTGATTTGGAAACTTCTACTCATTTAACTATATCACAACAGATAATCATGTTGGTCTCTTAATTTGACCAAACAACTAAAATAAAAAAATAAAAAAGTTGAAGGATAAAATCATACGGGTGATGACATGGAATTTTGAGAACTTTATTAAGTTGAGAGAATTCTCTAACGCAGTCGGACTGGTCTTGTCTTCTCCGGGAATAATGCTCTTCTTAAATCACCTTTTATTTCAATAAATATTGGTTTTTCATATCCATAAAAAATTACAAAAATTGAAATCCCGAATTCATGAATTTTAAGAAAGAGAAATATCAAGAGATGTATGACGGGCATGGTGGTCTGAGTGAAAGGGTTCTCTTCCCAGTTTTTTACTTGAATTCACAAGTTTTCTTTCTAACTGAATAATATTAGTTAAAATGAGTATTGTTAGGGAACACTATGAGCGTAAAATTTTAAGTTTAAATCACATTAATAGTTGTCTGTCGGGTTTTTTAATGTAATTAAAATTTGTAAATATTTCAACATTTTGAAGAAGTCTAAGTAACATCAAGTGATTCGGAATACCCCTGGCTGAGAATATGTATCACGTTCTTTCCTGAGAGATTAAGTCCAAGTTACAAAGTTTACGAAGTTTACTTGTACATTAATATTTATAACTGTAAATCTCTTATAATATGGTACAATTCCTTTTTTGAATATTTATCCGAACTATATATAGCCATCATGCGTTTCATGCACAACACAAACACACAATTGCAAATAACACATGGTTAGACAAGTCAAAAATAATCATGAAGAAAACCAGAAAGTGCAAAGAATATTCACACTTAGAAGATGTAAAGCTTATTACAAACCATCAACTTTATGAATTAATAAAATTTATATAAATTCCATCGATTACTTTCAAACAGCTACATAGGGCACATGCGAAATGACGACATTGCATTTAACAACCTCGTTCTCACAGAATTGTATGCATGGCGTTCAGGTGACTCTTTTGAAGGTGTAGTTGGCAAGAGAGACTGTCAAATTTTCGTACGATATTTCATAGTATATCATCAAAGATCCATTCTTAGCTAGTGCATTATGAAGAAATATTAATTAATATTCATTTTGTGAACTTGTTACCTACTCTTAGAAGTAAAGAAAAGTTTTTAAGTTAAAAGAACTATGAAGTTTGAAGTTTTACTAATGATCTTACGAAGCGTCTGTTCAAAGTTTCTGATTACCTGGGATGTTGACACGAATTCTAGTGACGTTCATTAGAGACGTCAGAATGAAAATCAATCACCGGCGTTACAAATTTTTTTTTAAGAATAAATTCTTGCATGAAGTGCATTCATTTCAATATACTCATACATGTATAGTATACATAAAAGGGCTCGGGTCTTGATAGTCCTAACCCACATGTTCGACACAAGTAAGAATGCTACTGACATTCTTACCTTAAATTTGTTGCTAGTATTCTGGTGCTGGTGCATAAAATGAAGCTGTAGTACTACGAATACATTTTTTCTTTACTCTATATTGAGGCATGTCGGGTTGAAACTACTTTATATTCTTGTTTCTCAAAATGAAACCCCATGTGCCATAAGAGCCGCTCAACAATGCAGAATCATAGGGCAAGTAATACTCTGTATAGACATTGTTCGTAATATTTTTATTTTTGAGAAATTTAATCATCTTTAATTTTTTAAATGAAGTATATTTTTCTCGCCAGCAGTGGATAGATCATGAAAAGAGGAATCCAATGATGTATCAGATGTTAGAATTTTGTGAGAAATTTTAGTATAAAATACACTTTCCGACATGTGATTTTAAATTAAACGGACAATATTTCCCCCTTGCAACTGTCGCCTTTGGGAAAGGTGGACTTCGCGGCGCCGAGCCTGTTACGGACGGCAGCGCCATGAATCGAAGTCAAGTCCACCTTCCCCAAAGGCGACAGTTGCAAAGGTTACTAAAGGAAATAATAACCATTTAATTTAAAATCGTGTCAGAAAACCTACTTCTATACTAAAATTTCTTTCAAAATACTAACATATGATACATCATTGGCTTCTTCTTTGTATGATCTATCCGATGCTGATGAGAAAAATATATAGTTCTATTAAAAAAATTAAAGATCAATACATTTCTCAAAAACTAAAAATATTTCAAACAATAGCACCGGGAGCGGTAGCTCAGTGCATCAGCTGATGTCACTGCAGTGCCTCTGACCGGGAGGTCCTAGGTTCGAGTCCTAACGGCGGCAGGATTATCGACACTAGCTTTTCAGCTACGTCGAATTCATTCGCTGTCTGGAGGAGAATTCTAGCGGCCGGCTGCTCTGATTGGTAGTTTTCCGTGGTTTCTTCGATCAACACCAGGCAAATGCCGGAGCCCTACAAAACGGGCCACGGACCGCGCGCGATCTGTCCTTCCTCTTCCTTGTCCTATCCTCTCGCCCTTACAGACACACACACTTACACTAACACGCACACTACCACATATTCCGGGAGACCGGTCAGGAGTTTAGAGGTAGTCCCGGCTGGGGCGGTGTCTCGCTGGTTCGAGAGTCCTGGTTAGGGGAAACCCCACTAGACGGTAGGTCGGCGCCGGATCTCGCCATCCAGCGGGGAAAGATCACCACCATCTCCCGAGGAAAACATGCACTACACTAACGGAACCAATGACCAAAGCAGTTGACGCGCCCGGAAACATGAAAAAATCAATCAATCAACATATTACTTGCCCCATGATTTCGAATTGTTGAGTGAAAACTGTATGTCGATACCGTGAATGGTTTAGAAGTTATGGGAGTGGCCCATAGTTAGATAAAAAATGTTAGTTTTCAATATAAAAACACCTCCACCAAAGAAATAATATTTAAAATGGGTTAGGGGTGCCAAAAACCCCTTTTTTGTTTCCATTTTAGAAAGTAAGACATAAATATTATATAATGGTATTTTTTAAGAGATGTTAGGCGTAGGTGTTGCTCACAATAGTACTCATAGTAATGCCATGGTCACGAATCAATACTTTTTTGAGTCAGTGTAACCCAGGAGTCGGGATGTGGCTAATTTTACATGAAACATTACAAAAAATAATGTAAAATTATAAACTGTCTGTTCTTGGCGCGACAGCCTGCGTACTTTATTTATGCACATTTTCAAATTCTGTGATCCCTAAACGAAGTCATATAGTACTTGAATTTTGAATGAATGAAAAAGGCAAGTTCCCATGTAATAAAAATATATTTTCAAGGACAAATAAGCAATACATTTTGGGCTCTTATCCATGTTGTCGTTCGGAATAATACGTCCTGCCGCGACAACATGGAAACGAAAATTTGAATTACTATATTTCCCACTGAATTCTAGAAGACGTGCACAGATAATGAAGTTACATTTATGTCCAGAAGCAAAACTAGGGGCCATCTCAGCATTTGCTCAATGGGGCAGGGAAACTGGAAGAAAACCCTGATCGAGATGGGGGTCATTGACCCAGAAGCTGCGATACAATACTTGTTACATATTGTTTAGAATTATACAAACCAATGGTAAATAATACATTAAATATCACTGTTGAAATTAATGTTACTTTCCTTGTGATGCTCAGTATAGTCTCTAATTGTGTAGAAACAGTTATTCAGCAGAAACGATTTTACTTTGGATTTAAAATATTCTATCAAATTTAATCGTTTAACGTCATCTGGCAAAGTGTTGTAAAATAATGTTCATGTATTGTATGTGATTTTTTTGTAATGAGCTGTTGATACTGTCACCTGATGAACATGATTTCTACGTCGAGTGTTAGAGTAATAGACATCGGCATTTTCTGAAAATATATTCCCGCCCGTAAGCAAGTAATTTTTGACAAAAACCACTGATTCGTAAATCAACAGACAAGGTAATGCTAAAATTCCTAGATTAATGAAGAGAGGCTTACAAGAATCACGTGGGTGGAATTTGGTTATTATTCGTACAATTCGTTTTCGTAATCTAAAAGTTTGGGAGCTATAAGATATATTTCCCCAAAATATTATGCCATATCTCAGGCGGAAAAGAACATTCGCGACTTTACACAACGAGCAGTATGCAGGCTGACTGAATTTGAAAGAATTCTGAACGCATAGTACTGGCCATGGCCTACCAGCAGCGTCCCGGCCTCGCGGCCATGGGTTAAGGGGCTACGTGTGGTTAGCACGAAGATATCCCCACGCCGTATTCTGGTCTTCTCAACCTGAGAAGTAAGTTTCTTCATCGTCACACAGCAACGTTTTCTGGGACATTGCATGGTAAACGCACATGATAATCTTTTCCCAACCGGGAATCGAACCTGGGGCCGTGTCATGGAAAGCGAGCACGCCGACCAATGAGATAAACCGAAAGTCTCTAAAATTATAAACATATAATAAATATAAACAAATTTACACAAAATTGCCAATTTTTAACCGACCATAGCTTCGTGAATTTTCATTAAAAAACCTTGTAGTTGGCGTACAATTGAAGCTTGAAACTTTTCAGAATCGAGCATTAAACAATTTAACAACTTCACTGCAATTGGCTAACGTTCCCGAACCGCAACCGTTATTGGTGCCATCACTGTTAAAATCACAGAGAGGCGCTACTGTCTCTGATTTCTATATTCATTGTTAGGGTGCGTTGAACATTTTTGTGATTTCAGATAGGTTCGGAAGTTTTTAGATGTTAGAGAATACTATACGACTTTTGGAACCTCGTGACTTTGTTCCTATATGTAGTACATTAGATCCTCCAACAAGTTGTGTAGTCAGAATCTACGTTTTGTGGGTCCTAGATCCCGAAAAATTGGTTGATTGATTGGTTGATAAAATTGGTTGATCTGTCAGTGGTCAATGCTAGCGACTAAACCGTTCAGACGATTTTCTGCAAAATTGATATTCTCATATCGATCTGAACAATCTAAAAGATCTTCACGTTTGAAACGGATATTTTGATTTTTGCAAGTACTTTACACGAAGCCTCAACAAGATTTTCAAAAATTTCCCAAGAAGGACTCAAAATGTTTTGATTAAACTTTTTTCTAAGTGTTCGAGCCAGTTACAGTTCATTTGTCATACTCACTGATAAAATGACAGGACAAGTCATTTGTTGTTGTAATCTTGCTCATGCTTGTAGGAACACAACTAATTTTACACTAAGTTGTTTCATGCATTTCCACGTTAAGCGTATCCCTAACGACGGCGATTAAAGTTTACACACGGACTGAATTTGAATAATAAGTTCAGCATACTTGCTAAAGAATCTAGTGATTTGATCTTTAGTGAAACAACTGCACACCGCGGATTGGTTGACTTAGCCGTTCTCAAACTTAGGTCCGAGTGTCTTCTCATGAATTCATAATAAAATACTTATCCTGCTAATTGTTTACCTGTATTGAGGCGATGGTTTTGCTTTCATTTTTGTGCAAATTGATAAGCTAGTTTTAAAACCTCTGATTTGTCTGAGCTGAGTATTCAAAGCTTTTACATAGTTATATAAAGACGATTCTTAGTTTTTGACATTTGTTCTTTTAAATTACTTTCTGTAATAGACTTGGCAATTATCTCTCCTTCTTCCAGTGTTTTCACTCGATTGCCTAGTATGCATTTGAGTACAGAATATCTAACTCTAGACTCTCATATAAACATTTTTAAAATGACCTTGACGATGGCTAACTTCATATCATCTTGTATTATATTATTATCTTGTATTGTATTATATATATCATATTATCTTGTATCTCATATTATCTATTACTCAAAGTTTCCTGAAAGGCGAAAAAGTCTTTATTCTTTCAGGAATATTATTTCCCAATAACCTACACACGGTAGATACAGAAAGAATTGAAGAGAACATGAAGAAGGAACTGTTCGATACCACCCGATTCTACTTTGTCGGATACCATCCAAACGACCCTCACAATTAAGAAGTCTGCAAAACACATTGCGCGACTGACGTTGTACTGCTATAACGCAACAAAAACACCGTACCAATTTTACGTATCCTACTTGTCACAATAGTCGATGAATGAACTTGCACCAAGGGAAGTTTCAACGATCCAAAATTATCTTCCTACACTGAGCACACAAAAATGAGCAACACGAATAAAACTAACCAAACTGCTTGGTACCTCCATCCAACACGTAGTTCGCTCATCTACACACTGACTGTGCACCACGTGCTACCACCAGCGCTCAATGCCGTTAACTACTTTTGTTCTATAACACCCACTGTCCGATACTACCCGACCTTCCTCTAAGTCATATTTTGTGATCAGGGAGTTGTTATGAGATATACTAGGCAACACCTCAGTCTAATATCTCTCGAAGAATCCCTTAAATAATATTTACTTCCTAATTTCTAAAAACTAGCTAAAAAATGGTGTAAAAATAGGGTGTTTATTGAGTTTGTGACATCCCTAAACCCATTTTAAACACCTTTTGTTTGGTACATATTTTTATTTCATATAGAAAACTAACATTATATGTAATTATTAAAATGTATTTTTTATATATTACGACGTTTAAAAACTGATTGCAAGATAAGCAATTATTTTGTCGCAGTAGACATTTCTGAAGTCAATTACTGACACAGATCAATCTATGAAACATATAATTAATATTGTCAATGTAAATAACGATTCAAATAGAATTGGTTTCTTTTTTATAGTGAAAAGGATTATTATTTCTATGATAGTTCTTATGTAACTCAGGGAAATGTGTGTGAAATATGAAAACTTCTTGATAGTTAGGAATAATTTATAATAAATTTGCTTATATAATAATTATAACAATTCAACAGTTTCATTTACAGTCTACCCTTTTTGAAGGTTAGGCCATATTGTATAATCTATCACTTGACACTGTTCTGCATTATTATTTAATAGCGAATTTCGAAAATCCCACTCCATTTTTACATCCATCTGTATCCATTCTGGTAATAAAACATTCCTGCAATGTGATTGTTGACGCGTGAGACCAGGCATGAAGTCACTCTTTTTCTTAGTTATAATTATTCTAAGAAAGTGACAAATATAATTTACTTTAGTTTATTTTCAATTCAAAGTAATGAACTTTTCTTTCTACGGTTAGAGACGAATTTAATAACATTTAGTCCTTTGGATAGCTCATATACAGTTTTCGAGGGTGGTAGACATTTCCATCTCTCTGAACCAGTCCGCACCTGCTTTGTCATTCGCAGAACTGAAATGTGACGTTGTGACATTTCGTTCCGAATCTCGTCACCAGGCCACGCGCACAGTTCTGCCGAAAGGGCATCACATACAGTTAGATTCATCGCCGGAGCGTGACGTGGTTGGGCACGGCTGCTTCCGGCAGACCTGTGTGCTCACGCACGTACGCAACGCACACACGCTCTCAACCACCCACGGCCTGGGCGAGCGTCGGTCGAGTCCAGCTGCCACTCGACGCGAATATTTCTCTGGCTATATCTTTGTCTCATTTTTGACAGTCGTATTGAGCACTCGTTTGCAAAAAACAGTCCTCGCTAGAGCATATATGGGAAACATTAGCAATCCAAACGTTTTATTATTGTGCTATTATCTTTCTGTTTTGCCGTTATTGATTTTTTGTCTCTCTCTTGAACAATCATGCGAATGGACGTGCGGGAACGCATGGAAATTGGTATGTAAGTTCGAATATTAGGAACATTAATTAGAGACTTGTATTCCTTAATTGAACATTAATTGCACGATCATTGTGAAACATTTCGTAAGTCACACAAATAACGCAGTGAGCATTGGAAATTACTGAAAAAAAGAGAAGAGTCCTGAAATATCCCAGATATGATTCCACACTTCACATGTTTAATGCACGACACAGTTTTTTTTAGCAGAAGACTATGAATTGTCTGATATATATCAAACGTTCCGAAAACATTTATATTACACTGAATGTTTTCTTTCTTTTGGTTAGTTACGTTGTGTCTTTAGTTTTATTTAACGATCTGTCAAAATACAGCCAAACATATAGTTGTTGACGCTATTAAGAAAATAAAGGATGCTTTTGTTGCCATATTCCCATGAGAAATTGAAGCTACGTACGTGAGCAACATAAAATGAAAATTAATATAAACATTTATTTACTGACACGGTTATTTAATTTCACCGTAAATTTTAGTCCTAGGATTTCAAGACACATTCTAAGTGTGATCAGCATGCTTTCAAAAGATCACACATTGAACAAAAAATACAATTCAAATGAAGGCAACACATTTTTCCGTTCCTCTTTTTTCTCAACATGCTGATCATACTCCCTCAAACATTTCTAATCGAGCCAGCAGGCAAGCAGCTTCTCGATGCCAGCAATATTCGAGGGAGGATCGCAATCTACTGCCACGTATCACACACAAGACAAGCATAAGTCGCCTGGTGACTATGATGGAGGTGGGGCTTACTTTTTACCTGACGTTGTGTCTGTGTCGGCGGCCCGGCGTTCTCCGCGCCGCCTGCGGCGACGCCTCGGGCGACGTGCTGGACTCCGGCCCCGCCGCCGGGCACGCCGCCGCTGCAACACGCGCGCGCGCTTGTTGGCCTGCCGTGCTTTCCACGTGCCGCGCCGCATCGCATCGCAATGCATCGCAACGCATCGCATCGCATCGCATTGCATTCTCTGTACTTGAATTCATTTACAGCAGCCTCTGACGTAAATCAGCTGTTACAGTGTCATCCAATCGCAAGATTGAACGCCATCATAGTGACATCACTGTAGTGATGTGTAAGCTCCCGATGGGATGACAGTTGATATACCTGTCAGAGGCTACTGTAAATAAATCGCAGTATAGCGCGTCCTGCCCGGTCCTGCCCTGTCCTGTCCTGCCCGGCCCCGCCCCGTCCCGTCCCGCCCCGCCCCGCCCCGACCCCCGACCCGACCCGACCCGACCCGACCCGACCCCCGACCCGACCCGACCCGACCCGACTCGACTCGCCTGGCTCCGCCTGGCCGCCTGGCCCGCCTGGCCCCGCCTGGCCCCGCCTGGCCCCGCCTGGCCCCGCCTGGCCCCGCCTGGCCCCGCCTGGTCCCGCCCCAACCCGCCCCGCTCCTCCCATCCTCACTTTTGGTCGAATTTAACTTCTGCATGGAGAATCGATTAATTCGTGTTTTCAGGTGCGTCAACTGCCTCACTCATTAGTCCCGTAGGTGTACTGTATTTTATACTCCCGGTAGGTGGCGATGCTCCGTCCTGGGTAGAATGTGAGATTCGATGCCGACCTCCATGTCAGGCTGCGTGGTTCCCCATCCAGGTGTATCTGCAAGATATATCCCGGGAGGGGCCGTGTTCCTTCCGAATGCGAGATTCGATGCCGCACAACACTTCGGCTTGCTGGGTTCTCCATCCAAGGAACTTCGCCAGTGGGTCTCCGCGTCAGCAGGGACAAGTTTTAAGTTCCCAACTAGACTCCTGACGTTAGTGGTGGTGTAATGTATGTGTGTCAGGGGAGGAGGGGACACGGATGAGGAAGGAAAGATTATGCGCAGTTCATGGCCTGTTTGTTAAGGTATTGCTCCGGTGTTCCATGGTATTGAGGGAAGAAAACAGGAAAAACTATCGTCCAGAGCAACCGGCAGACAGCGGCTGAATTTGACCTAGCTGTGTAGCCACCGTTTGGGCTCGAACCGTGGGATCTCCTGGTCCGACATACTGTTGTCGGTTATTGCCCTGAGATATCTCAAACGGTCGTCCGCCTTTATCGGTAGTTTTCCGTGGTTCTTCCCATCAATACCGGGCAGTACCCGGGCAGTACCGTACCGAACGGACTACGAATCGCACCCCTTAAACTTGTCCCATCCTCTCCCATTACACACACACACGCACACACTTACGTGCACTGTACTGCCACACAGGCCAAGAGACCAATTAGGTGTTATAGTTTGTCGGCTGTAGCAATGCCACTCTGGGGGAGATAATTAGAGGGCGTAACCCCACAAGTCTTCACATACATCTGTTGAATCTCAAGATACAGCAGGGCAGAAACATTTTCGCGTTCCAGGATATAAAGTGCACTGCGCTTACGGGTCTAAATACCACAGCAGTTCTCGCACCCGGAAACAGTAATCAATGAAAATCCTCCCCGCTCGTCTCCTCTCCCGCTTCTGCCCGCCCCGCTCCGCCACGTCCCGCTCCGCCACGTCCCGCTCCGCCACGTCCCGCTCCGCCACGTCCCGCTCCGCCACGTCCCGCTCCGCCACGTCCCTCTCCGCCACGTCCCCTCCGCCACGTCTCTCCGCCACGTCCCTCTCCGCCACGTCCCGCTCCGCCACGTCCCGCTCCGCCACGTTCCGCTCCGCCACGTCCCGCTCCGCCACGTCCCGCTTGAGCAGCCCTTTTCCTCTCATTTCCTCTTCGACCAGTCTCGTGCAAACACGCTCTCTCCCCAGTAGGTCCCGCCCTGTTTTGACTAGATGGACTCGTTCCCCGCGCCGCTTATATTGCTCAATTGGTCGGTGCCGAGAGGGTTTGCGCAGCACTGGTCAACACCATTTAAAGTCCGCTAAGAATTATCCTACCATCTTTAAACTCCTCCACATACCTTTTATGCAAGCCGATCTATTTAACACTACCACAACAGCACAACTCATTTGTCCCCTACTCTTCACCCCATTCATTTTTTTCTTGCCCGCCTCTTTTCAACCTGCCTAGTGACACCCCGCGTCGCTTCTCACAAACCCGCTTAGTGTCATCTCTCTCAGACGTTTCTTGTGTGTCTTTTCGTCACATATGTCACTTAGCTTTACCTGGTTCTGTATTACTTTTATCTCACTCTCGACGTTCCCCGCTCCATCTCGCTCCACTCTACCCGCTTCGTCCGTCCCCGCTCTAAGAGTTCTCCTTAACCATTTATACGTCAACACTCGTGCGACCGTTCCATGCATCCCAACCTTCCGCTCATGCTGCCTTCTCCCGCCGCCTTCCTTGCGCTTTCGTAATCTCAGCCCGCCCATGCTATGTTCCATATCTCGCTACTTCCCACCAGCTGATCACAAACAGCAGAAGCTAACGCGATTTATAGAGACGTAGTGCAATTAAACGTAAAATAAACTAAGTGTTGTTCGCGCACATATTCTAACATGTACATGTATTTTTTATGAACTCGAATAACGTGCGTATTATTTACGCATTTTTAAATTTAGCCTCCTTTATTTGCAGTCTTTTATCTCATCTTATTCGTCATCATGTTTATGATTCTCCTGCGTCCCTTAGAGTGAAATGAATGAACTTCGTTTGACGCGCAGTGTTATTTTCAATCAAAACAACAGGTGAAGGAATTGACATAGTGGGGTATGATCAATAAGTTCTCGATTATGAATGAACGTTGTATTATGCAGATTGTTGCATGTCAATCGTCAGTTGCACTTACAAACATTCTCTCGCAAGCATGCACAAAATGTTTTCGCTGGCCAGAATTCCTTCTTTTATGGTTTACGCATTTGACCGCAGCTTGTTACAGATCTCAATGAAGAAAACTCGTGAAATTGTAAAATACAAAGTTATTCTACGATACTTAGTGTGTCTAATATTTATCATATCAATACACTAATTTCAGAATCGCTCTTTTTATGTTTTCTGTGTATACCTGACGAGGCGTTTATATTTTCACGAAGGATGATATTACATAAACATTACGCGAATAGTTTATTATGCTTGAGATATCTCTGATTGCCTATAAATATTTTAATTTGATAAAAATGTATTCGGAGGTATAACTGAGCAAAATATTTCTTGATTTTGTGTACATTTTCAAAGTATTCGACCACCAGTGCGTGTGTACGAAACACGCATAGATAGCTACGGAAATATATCAGAGTGCTTCGTTGAAGCAAATTTCCTGACTTGTCACGGAACTCGTTATAGGGAAAGGAAACGAGAATTGAGCCATATTGGCGACTGTACGCAGAGGTTCTGTTTTCTCTCCCGGTCAGAGAAATTACCTGGCACACTATGGAACTTCAAACTCGTGTGAGTTGAAACAGACTGGCGAGCACCAAATGTCCATTTACATCATCCATTATCGAAACTAAAGTGTTACATTTCCTTTCACACAAGTGCAGCAAATTGCAAATGTTCCGATTTGGATAACAGCACAATGCAAGCAGCGTTCCGTGATCGTTGTTTGCTCGAAACATTTCTGTCTGACAGGCGTCGTGATAAGGGTGTTCACGGATTTCGCGTCTCGAAGCCGTGAGGACGTGCGTCAGACGTGTGTCAACGACATTAGCAATTAACATGCTTCGCCAGACTCGGGTGAACTGCGTGCTTGAGCGACGTTGTACGCATTAATGTGTTATTTCAATGCGAGTAGACCTTCCGAGTTCCCTCACACGTGTACAACGAAGCGGAACGAACATTTCTCAGACAAAATACATAAAGAATGTTTGCCATTGAGAACTGGGAAGTTAGATTTATTTTGAAGATGAAACAATGTAATTATGCGCATTTTAAACAAATTTTATGTTTGCAGGTTTGTTGTCGCTGTCATTTGTGTTGAATCACCCATTCGAGCCTTTCACTTCTTTATATCTTTAGTGATTAGCTGGAGTTAATCAGATTGCAAGGTATTTATTTTTACGATTTTCCAAAAGACAACATTACTTGATCACGTTCTGTTCCATATACTCTTGAAATGACTCTTGCAGTGTCGATTGTTGTGAACATACAAGTTTTCATTTCACTTTTGTAAACGTCAAACCGTTCACAAATTAGTTGAAGGGCCATTGTTGTTTTCAAACTCTCACAGAACCATTAAAAAAATTCACCGAGTTTTTAAGGTTAAAATATTTAATTTGCGATATATTAATAATTTTTATTTTATATTGCAATATACTTCTTTAATTCATGAACATTTTCATATTATGCTTCTTTACTATCTTGCCTTGTACATGGTATTTATGCAGTAAAGAGAAAATTCTGTTAGGAAAAGTGGCGAGTTTTCACTAGAAAACTTGTGTTGTTGAGCTCTGTGTGATAAAATTGGATAAACCTTTTTCCTATATGCAGTAAACAACTTTCTCTAACACTATGTGTATTCAGAATTCACCTTTTGTGGATCCTTGATACCGAAAAATTGATTTATGGCAAAACATCTGTTCATCTGTTCGTCCGTCTGCCCATACGTTTTCCTTGAAAGAAGACAATACAGATATTTTCTCAAAAAGGCTCCAAAGCTTTTCTTTAATGTTTTCTCAAATACAGCCAAAAATGCTTAAAATTTGCGCATGTTCCGTTTTCGTCGGATTTTCTGAATTTTCGAAAATTGCAAAAGTTACCAATAATGGAAAAAATATCTACTGATGTAATTCTGCTGGTTTTAAAGTAAGATAATAATTGTATCTCACTAGGCGACTTAATTTACATGCTTCTCTTTCTTTTAGTGTATTGAATCTTCTTTATCCCGTCCACTATTTCAATCGATTGATATAAAATATTCTATCTTTATTGTTATTTGATTTCAAATTACTATGTATATTTTTTTGTTATTTACATTGGTAAACACACGCTTAGCTCCTTAGAAACCAACCATCTAAACAATGCCATAAGAGCGCATTTATAGCAACGGCCCTTAAAATGCTCGAGAGTCCATTAAAAATATTTTAGCGGACTCGCGGGTTTAGATTTTACTAGTGCTCATTAATCTTTGATAATGAAATGATAATAAAAGATTCCTTTGTCCCACTTGTCCTTTCCGTCCGTTTTGTCCTCCATGTCCTATTGTCCTCTTTTCCGTTTGCCTCTTGGCCCATTTTGTCCCCTTGTCCCATTGTCCCACTTTGTCCCATTTTGTCCCCTTGCCCTCTTCGTCCTCCTTTCCCTGCTCTGTTTCCTTCCCTGCTCACTTGTCTCCTTTGTCCTTTGGTCCGTCCGCGCACTGCAATTGTTATTTAAAAACTGGGCCTACACCTTCAACCCTTGCCACAGAAACATCAAGAGCAACGACAATTCTTAACTCATGAAAGTGTTAAATGTTTATTTTGAATAACTAGAATAACTAGAAATATCCAAACACTTTGTATTAAGAAGTCCTCTAAATTAGTCTTTAAGGACGAGGCCGGAAGGTTAACTGCGAAGCGGAGCGATTGCGGGGCCGAGTAGTTAATCTTCCGGTTGAAAAATAAAATAACCATAAAGTAAATAACTATTAAATAAAGGGAATGGTAAACGTGGTTTTTCATAAAGTTTATTACTCAACGGTATTGGGAAAGCCGTGCCGATCTATTATCGCTATCGAGATCATTAGAACTCATTAAAAGATTCCGGTCTGTTCATTTCTGTAACTCTAATGAATCTCCTCCACAATGTACGTAAGAGCTCGTTCCTTTAACACGTGTCTAAATAGCCTCATCCACATGCAAGTATTCAAACAGTTGCACACAATACGTACTCACATATCAGAATGTAAATTTGTACAGAAGCACGCAAGAAAAATGTTTTACGCAGATACACGCATTACACCGAACTTACACAAGTTCACAAGAACAAAGTGCGTCATAGTAACTAGAGGAGAACATTGATAATCCAAAAAATAACTCTTCCTTGTATCCTTTCGTTTGTTTCCGGGGAAATAGTCTTAGCCCGAAGGCGGTCGCCAAAGGAACATTAGAAATAACAAGGGACTGCTGGCTGGGAGGGAAATTGAAGAGAACGGCAGAGGGGAAGAGGGGAATGCGGATATAAGTGGCAGACGCTCCTTTCCGCTCACGGGCGCCCGCAGCGCCGGGGCTGCCTTGAGTCGAAGTTCTTGCACCATTGTTCGTTCTGCAAATGGCTGAGGCAGAAATTTTCATCTCGCCATCCGCGGTGGGCAGGAAGCGTAATTACTCGCTGGACAAGTGGTACTTCAAGGCGGATCTGATCCTATATACATTGCAATTATCCAATTGTTTTCTGTAAAATTAAGAGGGTATGTAGTTCTTCCTTACTGATAAGAGTTTTATTTAGTTCTTTCAAATACTGATATCTTATTATTTAAAGCGTTGAGCCATGTAAACTGGTAAAATCTGCCCCAGAGCAAAATGCCCCTTAGTAAAACGTTTTGCATAATGACTACTGGCCTGAAGCAACAAAAATTCTGGTAAACATACAGGAACGTATTGGAAACGCCATAGAAAGAGCTCAATGAGGTAACGATATTGTGATATGCCAAATTAAAATGCTCATAATTCAATTAAAATATAAAACGTTTAATGAATATGAATTCAAGAAGAACAAAAGTCATCTGCATTTACGTGAAGAAACTAAGTGTATTTATGTACGGAATAAATATGTAATTTAGACGTCAATCTAATAATAAATATTTCTTCATTTTAGATTTTTCTTTATATTTTATATTTAGATTTTACTTCGTATCTTGCAATTTAATTTCGTGTTTTTAAGTTGTGAAGTTATTTAAAATTTGTAGCAAAATCCTATTAGACTTACGTTGAGCAGCTACGTAATTATCCGAGTCATCTGACAATGAACGTATCGCAAACCCATACGACTGTCGTAACTGGAATCAGACATTTAAATGCTCTGAATGCTTGAAATTGGTCTTATAACTTGCCTGAAGTTAATAACAATTTAGAAACTACGTATACGTCAGTACTTACAACTCCTTCTTTTGTTGAGAATTTCATGTAGTTAATTTTGCATATTCGTTAATTTTTTTTAAATTAATTTTTTTTGCGTAAAACTTTCAAAACACAAATAGATTTGTGACTATTACTCTTTGTAAATACATTGAAATATTCTACTTCACTTTCCTTAAGTTTAAATATGAACAGTGGCGTAGTTATTTGATTGCATATTTGTTTAAATTTTCTTTGAGTGAAATGTTTTTCATATTAATGTGTAAGTTGAAATTGTATCTTGTGTATGTTCATTTATTTTTAACTAGTGATTTTTCAATGTGATTGTGTGTTTTTCATGGTGATTATTATGTCAAATGATCATTTAGTTACTGTAATTCAGTGAAGACAATGACTGCCATTTTCTTGATTTTTTATATTTCTTCGAAAGAATATATGATATCTGTGTTAAAACTTAATACGTATTCGACTCTTTCTTTGCTTCGAATCGAAACTCGATCCCCTACCCCGTGCTGCAGATTAAATAGTATTTTAAATGTCGTGAATTTTGTGACATCCTTAACAAATTTGGATGCTACCTTTCAAGCAAAATATTTCTCTTGCTTGAGTCACCTGATCAGAACCCATAGAATTCAGGTAGTAAGGAAGGTGATAATATATAGAAATAATTTTCGATGTACAAAAACGTGTTTAAACGGAATTTTCTTGGGAATTAAAAAAATTGATATATGGATGTATAGAAGCTCGATATATGGAGGTTCGACTGTGTGAGAATATATGTATATACACACACACACACACATACATACATACACGGGCGATACATGTAAAGTTGAACCATATAAATGAGTCATAATTTCTCTCTTGAAGCTCATAGAAATGGGAAATTAGTTTTAATGATTTCATTTTTTGTTTATTGTTTCTGTGCTTGCGCTTCTCTGTCCAGCGTAACGCCGCGCTTTTTCGCGTCAGTTCGTACGTAGCAGCCTCATTGGTCGGTCAGTTGCGCTTTGTCAAGTGAGTGACTGTTAAGTTCGTAACAGAAATACGCAACCTTCGAGAGCGACTTTATATTGTGGAAACATATTAGAAGACAATCATTGGCTACAACACAACGGGCATTCCGAAGAGAATACAATGTTTGCGATGTTCCAACAAACGCAACAATTTTTTCGATTGTTAGAAAACTGGAGACAACTAGACAGAGAAACGGGTAAAAATAGACCATCATTGAGTGCAGTGACTATTGATAATATGTTCAAAGACACTTGGAGAACTCTCCAAAGAAATCGTGGTGTCTATTGAGCCAGGAGACAGGCATTTCATGTGGCAGATATCAGAGAGCTGCGAAGCAATCGGGATTGCGACCATTCTGTCAACTGCGGAAATCCGTGAAGCCATTACACACGAAATAAGCAACATTGTGGAGGATTCACTCGTTGCACAGTATCTCTCTTTAAGAAACAGATTTCATTAAGAAAAAATTCTTATCTTCAATATTATAGTCGTAGGAAAACGGCCAAAAAAATTGCGCTTTTAAAAATTTCAAAAAAATCTGTCATCACAACGGACATGAGACCCCCACCATCCTCTTAAGTGGTCTTTAATCTATCTGAAGGCAATAAGTTTGGTACTGTTTTGGAGAAAATGTTGAAAATGTTTTTGAAGCTTCATGTGAAGTACCCTGAAAAATAAAAATATCCGTTCAAAACGCCCAAAGTCACGTGTTTATTCAGATCGATTGGGGAATATCAATTTTGAAGAAAATCGGCTGAACGGTTTAAGCACTAGCGTTGACCACAGACGGAGGGACGTTTTGCCGTCAATCGATTTTTAGGTACCAAGACCTAACAAAATATGGTTTCTGGCTACCCCAGTTAGAGGATTTTTTCCTTAATTTAGGAACAGGATTTATCCAATTTTTCGTAATCAGGGTTCGGCTATAGGAGTTTCAGTGGCGAAAATTAGATGTTTTCTGGCACACGATTACAGAACTTTCTCTTCTTACGAAGAATTTGTAAGGCCAGAAAGTAAAATGAGTAGTTGGTAAGAAATAACACTAAAAGGAGAAAGAGTTTCTGCATGTCGCGCATTCCAACTAGTTTTTATTTCTGTACGGGGCACTATAGATTTCGCACGAGATATCTGTGCACTCGACGACCGTTAAAATGCGATCGTTGCAATCTAGCGTTGTCTCGCATTTTAACGGTTTCCGAGTTCACAGATATCTCGTACAACTTTCTGTGGAGACATAGAAGAGTGAGTACAATCATTGAAGTTATTTTTTTGGTTTTTGAGGTCATTTTAATTATGTTGGGGAAAACTATTATTTCCTTCCGATAGAAATAAGCTATAAATTGATATACCTTTGCAAATTTACAAATTTCACTGTAAATAAACTTTATTAACATGAACACCCGCATAAATAATCGTGATATAGTGTATATTTCCGGTGAACAAACTTGTATGCTCACTTATGACCAAAGATTCACTGATGTCTTTTATAAAATATATCTTATCAACATTTATTATTTCTTCTGTAAGATTGTGATTTTGTGAGCTACATCCTTATTCTGCGCAGCTCATCAATTAATGGCACCGAACTGAAGAGTTTTAAAGTCTAACAGATTGGGAAACCAAACTTTTATGCCATTGGCATACGTCCTGAATATTAAGGTAACACACAACTCCATAAAAAATATTCGAGGTGATTAATATAAATTATCAGATGTTTAATATAATACTCTGTGAAGCTAAATCTGGATCAATTACGTGAGAATTTAAGATAATAAGATTTTTCGTTTTATTTCTAAATGCATAACAATTTAAATTTTAAATATAATCAAGAGTAGTTACGAAAAGCGTAAACGCAGAAATATTGTTAGTATATAATGCTAGAAAAATTGTTTTTTAAAAACCGTTTACTTACATTATATTTTTTTCATTTGACCATCAAACTCCTCCAATTATCTTTCAACAATAAAAACGAAATTGTGAAGACGTTTTGTTACACTCATTGAAATAGGTCGGTGTAAATTCTATGTATCTATTGTTCCATTCATAAGTGCCAATACTTACCCAACTTCCTCGGTGCGGAGCGAGAGGTGGGCGGGCAAGGCTGCGACGCCCAGAGTTTGGAATGAAAGAAGAGGGTTCAGGTGCGCGGCGTGGGAGGGAGAGAGAGGACACACGAGTTGGGGACGCCCGAACTTGCGTAGAATGTGCCAACTTGCGAAGCGTAGGAGGGAGGCGGCGCTCCGGGCAAAGCAGAGGCAACTGGAAACGAGCCCGCTTCGGGAAAGGACGGCGCGGGAGTTCCGGAGCGGAAGAGGAATGTGTGAAGTCATTAGGACAGGAGGTGTTGCGAAGTACACTGGCGTGGGCGGCGTTTCAAGTGCGCAGAGGAGCTGCGAATGTTCGGAATGTTATCTGATACAGTTTCGCTCCCACAACATTGTTGCTCTTTTGCTTTCGCGGTCTTCTTTCTTTTGCTGTGGTATTCAAATGGGCCACGACGCAACCCCTGTTGTTATGAATGAGTGAAGACTTGTCTGGTTTGTACCAACACAGTAATGAAAGAAAGTTGTGCAACCATCCCGTGAGTATGTCACCAGTATAGTGGGTGGAATAAGTATTGATATATTTTTTTTAAATTTTGAATCGGAATCTAATTTTGAGGTTATTGTTAAAAAAATCATGCCATTGTGAAAAATATAAAGCTAGAATCCGTATAAAATAGAACTATAAATTAGATCCGTAAAGCCGTACTAAAAATTAAATTCATCCATTAATCCGTACAAATCCTTAATTAAAACTTATTAGTAGATGGCAATTTATAGGTTAAACTGATGTCAAATGTACTGAAAGCGTTTAATATCCACGAATTATGTTGACTCATTTTATTCATTTGTGGACTAATGTTTAGAGAAATAATATTGAATGGCTTACAGAGCTGTTCCGGAGATGGCTATGCCAATATTGATATGAACCTTTGTATCGACATCAATGTTTTTCGCCTTTTTATGCACACAAAAGGAACAACTATTCCACATTTCGTATTTAGATGTCGTCATGAAAATAATGGTAATTTAAAAATAACTAAGTAACCGCTGCATACTCTGTGACCGATAGAAACAGAAAATTTGAAATTTTCTTACTTCACGAATGACAAAGTAGGCTTTGTGACATGTAGTTTGAGAAGTACTTTTAGTGACTTTTTAAAAAGTAGAATATTTCAACAATGGTAATTCTATCTACAATACACATTTTTCGTATTTCGTTTTGATCATATTTATTTTTCACAGGCAGCATCTCTTAATATCAGGGTAGTATCCCATTTCAAAACTTCTTAAGCAAGCCCACTAATTTTCCAGGATTAATTAGTATTTCTTTGCTTCACAGGCAATGGTTACCTTTTACTTTCCCGCATACTACTCACCTAGTATAGAGAAAGTATAGTCATACGGAGGCAATACACGGCGATTTTTCTACAAAGAAAGGCCTTGATTTCGAAAAATTAGACAACTTGTTCCTAACGTAGTAAATTGCTTCCTCTAACACGTGTGGTTAGTCCAGTTAACACACGTTGTCAGAATTCACGTTTTGTCCTCGATAATGAAAAATTGGTGGACGGCAAACGTCTGTCAGTCAGTCAGTCAGTCAGTCAGTCAGTCAGTCCGATCATCAGTTTTTCTGTGCCCAAGGTAATGCATAAAACGTTCAGACATTTTATCCAAAACTGACATTCCCCAATCGATCTACTCGAACTCGAGGCTCTGCGAATATGAAACGGCCATTTTTATTTTTGGCGGTACTTTACACGAATAATAAACCTTTTAAAAATTTTCTCAAAAATGGCTCAAAGTTTTTTATTGCATTTACATATAATTACATATGACAAAGGTTTAATTTTTGATGCACAGTGAATTTTTGAAAATTGAAAATATTCCATATTATTCGGCATCGTACTACAACTACTACGTTAAAGGTAGAGATTTTTCTTAATGATATCTGTTCTTAAAATACAAATCTTTAAATTAGGTCCAGTACAATGTTTCGAAAATATGAGTAATTTAGTGTAATTTTACTTGACACATGAAATTTAAAAAAAATTAATTTCTCATAAACGTCTAGAATTTTTTCTTACTTTTCTTTTTCTTCTCGAATAGAGCAAAGTACGCTTCTAAGATGAGTAAGAGCTCTTTTTTTGGGAAATTGCTGTATTTTCAAAAATGGCAAAAAATTAATATCGCAAAACTAAAATATTGATGATGGAGAATTTTTCCTTAAGAAATCCGTTCAAAAAATATATATTAAAATAAGGTAATGTACAATTGAAAAATTAATTAATTTTGTAATTTCTACTTGAAATGAAGGTAATTTTTAAAAAAATTTTTTTTCAAAAACTACTCCAAATTATTTCTTAATTTTGTTTCCTCTATGGAGCAAAAGGCACTTAAGAATGTCGCTGGTGTAATTTTTGTTGAACTTTTTCAATTTTTGAAAAATGCAAAAGCTCCAAATAATGCAAGACAATATATGCGGTTGTAGTTCTATTGCTTCTTCTTATGATACCCATAAACCATTTTCATACCAGCCATATAACAAATGTCGGTTTTAGATGATACTGGAATCTTCATGAAATTTTGTCCATTTGAAATATTTCAAAAATTCACAACGTGAAAAATATGGATATTTCTTAAAAATTGTACATAACATTATTTAAAGATCTATCTTCAACAGATTTCATTAAAACGATATCTACATCTACATCTTTAACCTCTTATTTGTAAGACGACGTCGAGAAGCTTGAACTTAGGCAATTTTCACAATATCATTGTGTTCAACGAATATAAGAAGTATGTTATTTCTTAAAATATCCCTTGATCTATTCGGGAGAAAAGTTTAATGAAAAAACTTTGAGTCAATATTCAGAAAATTTTGAAAATGATTTGAAGGATTAGTATAAAGTACCCCCAAAATCCAATATCCGTTTCAAACTTGTTGGGAGCCGAGTTTCTCCAGACGACTGAGGATATCAATTTCGGAGAAAATCACCTGAGCGGTTTAGTTACCAACGTTGACCACAGAAGTATGGACAGACATGTTTTACCGTCAATTTTCTGGCATCCAGGATCCAAAAAACCTGAATTTGACTACACAACGAGTTAGAGTAAGTAATTTACTGCATATAAAAACAAGATTCATTCATTTTTCTGATACCAGAGCCCCATAATATGAGTTACTGTCAAAATATTGCAGATTTCTGAGATATTTCGCAATTAAATAATTTCTTTTGATATTTGCGTAGCAACGTTTTAAACCTTTTTTGCGTTGAACGTGGAGTAATCTTCATGCGCATAATTCAGTCATACGTGAAGTCGTAAGTAATTGTTTTTTTTATCTTTATCGGTCAGAAGACTCAGCGTCATTAATATCTGGGGTTCCCAGACTGTTCCCTATCCAGGGACCCACATTGTCTCGAACTGCTTACCTTCAGTAACTTCATGGAGCTTGGTTAAGAAGTTCGGCTACCGGCGGAGTTACTACACAAGTACGTAGAACGACGAGATAGTAAAAGAAGAACAAAAAGAAAGAGAAAGAAAAGAGAGAAAAAAAGAAAGGAGAAAGAAGGAAAGAAAGGAAGGAGGAGAAAGGAGGACACGAGAAGAAAGAAAAGCGCGGAAAGAAAGAGAGAAAAGAGGAGAAAGAAGGAAAGGAGAAGAAAGAAACGGAGGAGAAAGAAAGACGCGGAAGGAAAGAAACAGAGAAAGGAGGAGAGAGAAAGAAAGAAAGAAAGAAAGAAAGAAAGAAAGAAAGAGGGGCCAGGGTGGAAGGGGGCGTGGTCGCCGCGCAGGACCTACCGTGCAGCGGGGTGGCGCGGAGGCGCGCCGCGGCCACGACGGCGCCGTCGGAGCGGCGGTCGGGCGCGCACGGGTAGTCGCCGCCGTCGGAGCGCAGGCTCTTGCTCTTCTGGCTGGCGCGCAGTCGCGGGTAGTCGTCGCGCGGGTTCGCCTGCGCAGCGCAGACGCGCGCCCTCCGCTCAGCCGCGCCGCCCGCCGCCGCCGCCGCTCCGGCCGCCGCCACCGCCGCCGCCGTCGCCGCGCTCAGGCGTCGCTGGCGCCCGCGCGTCTCGCGGCCGTCGCCGGGGCAGGCGGCCAGCAACCCGGGCGGCTCCGGCGGCTCCTTCCGAAAGCAGGCCACCCAACCCAAGTTAACGCCGCTTCCGGGCCACGCTCCAAGCCAACGAGAACTCGCAACTAACATTTTTGCACAGATGGATGGGAGACCGGTTGGCTTACAGTGGTTCCTTCTCACTGACTGACATCTTTTCGTGTGTTTCCGTTACATTACACAACAAAGAGGCAAGTTTGAAAAAAAAAGTTAATTTCATGGGAACTTCTAATTGACCAAGTGAATTAAAATGTACATTGGTTGTAGCGCATTAGAGGATACTAGATAATATGTGCATTGCACCCCGTGAACCTGCAGGACGAGAAAGTAGTCGTCGACCTTCCCAAAACTGAATGGAACCTCATCCATAAGGATGAAAGAGAAGAAATTTGATGTTGATAATAGCAGATCGGAGAGTGGAGGGTTATTGGTTTTGTCTGTTCGGAAAATATATTTTCTGGAATTGAATTTTGATTTGGATGTCAAAAAAATGACAGCTTTGAGATTCAGTACCGGTTCGCTACCCTGTCTGAAAGAACGGATGATGGCGCGCTAGGAATCAGCTTTTCACACACAAAGAGCGCGCGGTGAAAGCGAGCCTGCAAGAGGTGCGGATTGGGGATCTCCGCATTCAATATTCCCAGAACGCCTGCCGCAAGGAGATTGAAAGTAGAGCAGCGGAGGAAGCCTTCAGGAACTCTACTTTCTTCACAGAATATTAACTACCTTTCTTCCTCTGTGAATGTATTTACTGTTTGAACCAAGGCAAGGTACTTGCCAACTTATAAAGCAGGCAATGTCTTGAACATATTAAATAATATCTAATATACAGGGTGATTCACGTAACTTTAGCACTTCACCAGTTTTCAAACTGTTGAAGTTTTTGCAATGCAGTTTTCGCGGAAGTGCTTGAGGAAAAGGGGCTAATTAATTCATATTAACATTTCTATTTTATCATTTGTATTTTTTGAGATATTGATATGACTTTTTCTTCAAATGGTATTTTTTTATGGTATTTATTATGGTTTTTATTATTTTTTTTATGGTATTTTTTGAGATATTGATATGACTTTTTCTTCTTTCTTCATATTTTATTAGTCTATCATGACGAGCGTAGAACGACAAACCCAGTGATATACATATTGTCGTATGTTAGGTAAGCACTCGTATTTAACTGATATTATAACGCCTCTAGCACGTGCTAGCAGGGAGAGCGCTGCGCGACCTTCGTTGGGGCACTGTTACATTTCGTTAAACACAAGTTCCATTAGTTACGTTACGTTAAACACGAGTCACAAAAATCAAAATTACTCAAAAAATCCTTATGACATACATATGGCAATATGTATATCATTGGATTCGTCTTTTGACGCTCGTTCTGATAGATAAAAAATATATATGTATAGTTCTATTTAAAAAAACAAGTTATCACTTTATTTTAAGATATATTGAGATAATATCGAAACAAATGTTTGCATCAATTAGCACTATTCCCTCATGCACTTCTGTGGAAACTGCATTGTTCAAACCTCAACCGTTCAAAAGTTACAGGATTTGCTAAAGTTTCGCGACTCACCTGTATATTGCAATTCTCAAGCATAAGTCAACAGAAAAAATATGTAAAAATACGAATAACTGGTTATAGAGGGAATGTTCTTGAATTTAGGTCGATACAAAATTTCACAGTATCCAAAAGCTAATATTTTGAACTGAATTCAAAAACAGGCATATATGGGCCTTCTGACTTTGATTACTATAAAATACACCATTCTATTCTTTGAGGTAAAGGTAGAACATGGGGATTTCTTAAATTTTCTAAAATTCACGCACAACATAGGGTCTCCAGGATACTCAGTTCCGAGCCGAATCGGATTTACCGAAGTTATTTTCACTTTTAAAGCATTGATTTACAAAATGTGGAATGTTCGCATTTGTTCAACTAATTTATCCTAAAACAGAATGAATAGTTTTAAATTATTTAAGAACCTCTTTATTGAAAAACAATGTTGTTTATTCGGGAATTTGCAAGTTAATAATATTTGACATTTTACTATCGATTTTTTTATATATTTGACTGAATTTTTTGATGTTGTGGAACAAACAGTTTTATCCGAGATATTTAAAAAATGAAAACAGGGTGAGTCATTCCAGGTAACAGAACCACAGTCTTCTTGTCAATTAGATGAACAAAGTATTCTTATGGGCCATATTCATAGTCGTCACTTGTAATAAGGAAAACTTTGAGGAATTGCTTATAACTTTTTTCAATTCATAGTCGCAACTTATGCCAGTACATAAGAAACTCCTTATACGAGTAGTTATAAGGAAGGTACATACTTCACTTATAGATATAAGTGAAAGTCTCTTGGTGGATTGAAAATAGACATAATTTGGAAGAAATGGAAATGAACTACGATTTGGAAGATTATAAGGATTTTTATGGAGGCATCGTTCATCGAAGCAACTAGCTATATTTACGTGATATGTAAAACCATGTGGAAAGGCACAACAATTAAGAATATTTAAGGAAAGATATCGTTTTACCAAGACCAAGGTACAGATTTTGGTAACAGTGGTGGCAATAACCAGCTATAAGTAATGAAGGTGTACCGATTTCCCACTATTTAAGTCACCATTTAAGATTCTACCACTATTTAAGTAATTGTGTAGGTTAGGTTACCCCACGGATACCTCCGGACACATGCATACATCAAGTTCACGGCCAACTTGATGGGACGCTTCAGAAAGGATTCTAGTGGCTGTGAAACAGCCAATGCGCTGTTGCCACGTGAGATGCTGCTAGAATCGTACTTATGTTAAGTCTCGTCAATGAATACCAATAGTTTATAAGCATTTGCTTATCAAAAGTAACTTCTTATACCTTAAATATTTCCTTATCCCATAAGTGACGACTACAAACACGGCCCTATGCCATTTGCTGGGAAACGCTTCGTTACTGTACAGCAGTTTCTCAACTATTTCTTTTCTTCTATAATGCGCAGAAGATTGTGCTAGAAATGAGTCCAAGCGCTGAAGATATTTCTAAGTATTGCGAAAGAAAAAAAAACAACACTTTTTTAAATACACGCAACAAGAAACGCAAACGCAAATTTGAGAATTGACGGAATTCGATGCACTTTATGGCAGGCCTGAATTGCGCGATGCCTTGCAATTAATGTCGCCTGACCTCGCTTGCTGGTCGATAGAATTGCAGTGCACTTCCTATTCGCAAATGACACATCAAGTCTTCAACGGCGCTTCGAGTGTTGGAAATAAGCACGAAGTTCTGGTGACTTACTGTAGCTGAGACGAAATTAATACCGGGTTAATACCGGGAAATTAATACCGTATAATTTTATCGTTCGCCGAAGATAGTGCTGCTTCGCCTGAGGAGTCGAGCACTCGCTCGGCCAGTAAAGCTCAACTTTCGTGCAGATATATAGGAACTATCGCTGCACTTAACTTACCTTACAGAAGATGCTGATTCTTCGGCTCGAATGCATTCTTGACACCTCAGGAACATATTCTGATTTACCCTTTTAAGTAAATTTTGAGGAATTGCCGCAATTTTCTCTTCAATACAGCGCCGGAGCTCTTCCTCCGAAAGCGAGTTTTCTGCATAAACCTAATCTTTCAAGTGTCCCCAAAGGAAAAAGGCACAAGGGGTCAGATTAAGTGATGAAGGAGACCATAACCCACGACTAATTATTCGATCGTCCTGTAAACAGTATTTAAAAAGTTCATGGGTCGAACAGCAGTGTGAGCAGTTGCCAAATGCTGTTGAACATACAATTGAGCCTTTCTTCTGCCGTCAATTGCTCGATGAATAATGTCAATATCAAATGTATGTAAACATTAGCAGTGACAGTGACATTGAAAAAAATAGGTCTTACAATTCTTGTGGAACCCATCACACTCCACACTTCGATCTTTACCTCGTGAAGTGGTTACTTCGTGAAGCAGGTTCAGGTTTTCTGCACTCAAAAAGTGGTTGTTTTGGATGTTGACGTATCCATTCAGATGAAAGCATGCTTCATCAGAAAAAAATAATTGAAATATGTTCCGGAGGCGCCAAGAATGCATTCGAGAGAAAGAACTCCATTTTCAGCATCTTCTTCAAGGAAAGTTAAGCGCAGCGATAGTTCCCGTATGTCAGCACGCTTCATCACGCACATCAGCGCTTCGCTGGGCGAGCGAGCCCACGACTTTCCAGGCGAAGCGGCGCGAATCTTCGGCGAAGGATAAAATGTACACCCAGTAAATAATAATAATAATAATAATAATAATAATAATAATAATAATAATTGTATATGGCCGGGGTAGATTGGCTGCGCTGGATTGACGAGACTGAATTGGAAAATTTAAAAATTATGTTTACGTCAATCTTTGCTTCTTAGACAAAAATAATTCTTTATTGCTAAAATTCTGAGGAAAACGCTGATGTGATTTCTTTGTCCTGAAATAACTCACCTGTGTATTTTGGCGAGTGATGAAGTCTTCCGAGAATCTGAAGAACGTTTACAACCGAGAAGTCTCCGGAAATTTTAGTGATCGCTAAAGAATCAAATGTTTGCAAACGATTCATAAAATTATTATTTCAGTTTTCTTTATTGTCAAGTTAAACATAAAAAGTTTTATAAATATTAAATACTTAAAGTGCATTCTTCGGTATTTATTTATTTATTTATTTTACGTCAAAAAACAGTTAAAACTGCGTATGACGTGCTATGGGGAGAAGTGAATTGTGTGCACATTTTCAAAATTCTGTGATCCCTACACTAAGTCATATACTACTTGAATTTTGAAAAAACCCTCCCATGTAATAAAAACTATTTTCAAGGATAAATAAGCAATAAAGTTTGGCTCTTATTCATGTTGTCTTTCCTGCCGCGACAACATGGAAACGATAATTGGAATAACTATTTCCCACTGAATTCTAGAAGATGTGCACAGATAATGAAGTTACATTTATGTCCAGAAGCAAAGCAACGGGCCATCTCAGCATTTCTCAATGGATCAGGGAAACTGGACGAAAAACCTGATCGAGATGAGGGTCATTGACCCAGAAGCTGCGTATGAATGATGAATGATGTATGAAATATATTAGTTGTATTATTATGAAATTTGATTAATAATGGGATACTGAAGTAGTTATATAAATAGTATATAACTATTCGTCATAAATTGAACACAAATACTGGTACACGGTTGCTGCTTTTCGCCTGACAGCGGCTCTATTACATCTAGCTAATATCGGAAATCTGCCACCATTGTTACACAAATCCTAGATTCTCTCATTTTTAAACGCTGCAGCAGCAACGATTGTTGTCACCGAGCCATCCCAGCCGTTGCCCTAAAGACACTGGCACCTGGCAGAAAGAACATCCGTTTGTCGCTGATAACGACGTATGTATTCGACTGGGACTCAATAAAGTGCTATGAATTTGGTTTGCGAGAGAGCGAAAAATGTCTTTCTTTAGCAAATGGAGTGAGGTGGTTTCAGTTGAAACTTTTTAGCAGAGATTGGGCGTTGTGAATGAAACTAGGCATATTCATTGCGATTAGAATTGGAAAGAATGATTAACTTTCCCCAAAAATGCACTACAAATAAAACTTGCACTGCATACGATTGTCTGATACTGGTACGAGTTCACCAGACCGCCGGACCAGCTGAAGTGTCTCAGGGCATTAACTGATATCACTGCAGTGCCTCTGACAGGGTGGTCCTAGGATTCGAGTTCCGACGATGGCAGGATTTTTGACACTAGCTTGATAGTTAGGTCGAATTCAACCGCTGTCTGAAGGAGAATTCTAGCGACCACCTGCTAGATTTTGATTAGTACTTTTCCGTGGTTTCTCCGACCAATATCAGACAAAAGCCGGAGCAGTAACCTAACAAACGAACCCCGGATTGCGCGCCATCTTCCCTTTCTTTTCCTTGTTCCATCCGAATCCATTATTTACACACACGCTTACACGCACGACACTACCTCACATGATGGGGGACGCAATCGGGGGCTGAGACCTTGCCCCGGCTGGGTTGGTGCTCCGCCGGGCGGAGGTACCTGGTTGAGAAAAATCTCGCAAACCGACATGTAAGTCGGCGGCGGATATCACCATCCAGCGGGAGGGGAGTACTCCGCCACCTCTCGTGATAAAACACGTACTACACCTACGAGAATAATGACCATGGCTATTGAGGCGTCCGGAAATACTAATAAATCAATCAATTAATCAATCAGCAAGACTACCGGGTCACACTACTTGAATTGTCTTCACGCCTGTCAGCTGTTTCCCGAACCCTTTTCGAACAGCTCTTTTGTAATAAATAGTGAAGAACTACCCATTTCTCGCCAAATCAAAACACAAGTCATTTTGTTGTGTGTTAATATATTATCATTTATAATTATGATTAATAGTGGACCTATTTATTGTTGACGTATGATGAAGTTAATTAGAACATAATGTATTGAATTTCTTCGTTGAAACATAATAAATTATTATTATGTAGTCCAAATAATTTGTTTATGTGTTTGAGACATTAAGTTTGTTAACGAGTAAAAGTGGTCGCAAACACAAATCTCAGTAATTCATTGGTTACTGATATCCAGGTAATGGTGGCATCATCTTACTAACTGGCTGGATAGCTGTAGATACTTTTGTACACACTTTTAAACTTAACTGCACGGAAAAGTTACATTCTTGAATTGATTTCAATCAATTTCTGATAAAACTGCTGTATTGACGCCATTTAAAATTGCTTTACCCTGGGTGTGCGTGATTCTCTTAGGACGGGTTTTAATAGAAGTAAAGAAGCGTCAGCGAATATAGATGGAATATTGGTGATAGCTGGTCGTTTTGTTCATATATCCTAAAATGTCATTTTTACCACTATCATGACTTTTATAAAAAGTGACCAGACTAAACCTTGAGAAATATGTAAGAAATGGGAAAATTAACCTGTTTTTAGAGATAATAAATATTGTATATGAAGAAAATCATTTATCAATGAAAAATCTCTTAGTGCTTGTTTTGCTTGTTTTTGTCTGTTTTTTTATTCACATTAGTATTAGTATTTAATAGCATCAGCATTAATATAATAAAGATTAGCAGATTAGTATTAGTATAATTCTTTGACATAGTGATCATTTCCGAAAAAGGTTGTGGCAATGTCATTGTGATAGCAATCTCATTGTTATAGGGAGGTTAACCGTAAAAGGTTTGCAAAGTCTTAAGGATCCTCTTCAGGACCTCTGGTATTCTACAGCTCTTTTCTTCCTTTCGCTGTAAGTCGAGAGGGAAGGTCGCTCCAAAAAAAAAACGGTCCAATGTGGCTGAGGCGGTGACTAAGAGTCTGTAAGCCCCTTTAACCGGTCAGTTCAACTCTAGTCTGTCCAACGGAACACGAAGGGCAGTGGCATCTCCTTCAATAGCTTTCAGCAAAATCCAGAGTCTATTGACTTTTGTGACGCCGATAAGTAAATCACCGCCTACACGTGACCCCACGCAATCAAGAAGAGCACTATCTATTGATTTATATCCCCCGTTTGCAAAAACTCTGTCATGAATAAGAATTGCCAAATTCTTGTCTTTGATGAGGCACGCACGTGTAGTCATATCACGTGTTCAAGTATAAACAGTTTTTGTGCAACTGTAAATAGATGTGTTCTGAAAATAGACTATCTGAGCACGTCGCACAGAAGGAAAAGAAATAGCTTGACCAGGACAGCTCCAAAATCTTCACCCAATAGTATACTTGACCATATTCGAGATCCAGGGGGCACGATCTATCAATACAAAAAGTGGACAGAGATCCTGAGGGTTTCAAGACGTGACTTTCGCAAAGGAGTGAAAAAGAGAAAAGGACCGAAACCACCAACCGCCAAAGCGCCAGAGAAGTTTTGACGGTGATGCATTGCCAACAACGTTCTGTACTCGTAGTTATATATTTTGATTCGTTAGGCCGCTTGTTAGATTTTGAATTTTTAACGCATAATTTTAATCTTTTACTTTAAATTTTGCTGTACTTGTAAATATTGTACGATTCCTAGCGAGTTTAAATTAATATTAATGTTAAAACATGTACCTAAGAGACGTACGCATAAAATGTTGAATGAAGGGGACAATTAAAAAACCGGTTTAGTCCTCAATTTGGGATTGAAAGAAACAATTAATTTTTTTAAATAGTGAAAAAATATGTAGTATATAATGATATTTATTTTTCAGGAGATACTAAATTGAACAAATCTACAGTATCTGCAAGTTGAAGGCTTTCCTTAGGCAATTTGTAACCCTATCCTTTAAAAATTGGATGTCTGAAATTATCTTTATTGATAATCGAAAGGTTAATTCAAAGCACAACTCATATTTCTTAGTGTCTGAGAATTTATGAAAGTTTTATTTTGAATAGCTCGTTTCGCAAAACCAAAACTATTTAAGCCTATTTATGCCCCTAATATGCGTGGAAGTCAAAAATAATAAATCGAGTTGGGGTAATAAGCCTTTAAAACTATTTATGCCCCTAATATGCGTGGAAGTCAAAAATAATAAATCGAGTTGGGGTCCTTTCTGATGTCAGGTGTGCCTCTTGTGTTAGAAACAAAAAAAAAGTAAAATTGTCTCCTTTTTGTTCAGAGAGGTAATTCGAAACAATAGAGCTAAAAGCTGCAATTGCAAATTCCACTTCGCAATTCTTTGTCCTCTCTCAAATGATTTGATTGTATTGGATTTTCTTTCTACAAAATAAACACTTGACGGACAATTTCATTTTAATTTACTAACTCATGTAGTATACATAGTATACGAGTCGACCGACCGACGAGCGGGCTGACAGACAGAGGAACGAACGGGCAGAGAAATGGAAGGACGGGCGGACACACGGAAGAACGGGCGGACATATTTGCTTTTCGCATTAAAACGAATTTTTCGGTTTGAGGAACTTCCGAGACCTGTATTTCCAACAAATTCGCGAGATTCATTTTTTGAAGCATTCGTCAGCGTAGCACTCGAGGAAGCCATACATACTCGAGGACAACGTTTTGTTTGATTACATTACACGAGAAGCTGAAAACACGCTCTATTTCCTTTGACTTTGTGCTCTCCAAGACTTTTCTGGTGCGCCTATTTATTTGCAGACCTCAGCACTGAAAATGCTGGAATCCCTATATGAAAAGTTTTCCGCACAGCAATTTGTGATCCACTCTAGTTTACAAAACTATAATTGAAAATTATTTCATTATTTTGAAGACTGTTGAATAGCAAAGGCTTTCTATAAGTACTCCTGCTGTTCTGTACGAAGTTCTGGTTTTAAAGAAATAAAAGAACCAGAAATAATTCATAATACATTATTTTCCTTCACGAAACACTACGTGGAGTAAAGGCCGTGTACGTTAACAAATCAAAAGTTATTAGCCAGTTAACTCGAATATCCAATTCACACTTGCAACGAATAATATAGTATGCTTTTAAGAGCTTATGCAGCGTTAACATCTTTAATATGAAGAATATTATTTTTCCCTAATTTTTCCTATGAAAGAACTATTGTTAAAACACCGCGAGAGGCGCAGGGTGAGATACATAACGAAACTCCAACCGTTATTAGCTCTCTGTGTGACTGGATGCACGTCTTTAAATTCCGGTTTCCATTTTATGATGTAAAACTGGTCGCCTATTTTGCTGGATTTTATGGTAAACTTTTATATTTGTGATGACTACAAACTTTGCCATAGTATGAAGGATACCATTGTGATACCCACTGTTAAAATGCCTTGGTAGATTGTGATTTATGTTATTATTTCATCAATATCTATTTAGAAGGCGTCATAATGTAAATGATTTTTTTTTTTAATTTAAATCCAAAATGTTCAGTATAACCTATATAATCCCTAAACATCTTATACACAACCTTTAATTAACTATTACTTAATTTATCCGTAAAAGTTTCTTGTATGTTAAAAAATCAAAAATTTTGATTGGAGAAGGCGACATAATGTATCCTAAAACCATTGAAACAACACTGGAAATAGTTTCTGGTAAGTATTGATCAATTACTTTATAAAATGTCATGTACGTGGCTTTGTGGCGCTAGAAATATTTTTACTTATCTTAGATTCTCTCTGCCGTTTTCGAGTAAAAAATAAAAACGGCCATAAATACATCGACTTTGTGCAAACATGTATCTTCTTTCCACGATCTGAACGTACTGATATTGATATTCCTGTTTGGAAACTTTAACAGTTCTTTGAAGAACAGAATGCGCAATGCCGATCGTCGATTGAAAACCAAATAATTGAATGACGATGCACAAACGGTTGCGGTGGAAATACAGAGGTCATGTTATGTGCTTGAAACAATAAATTCTGGCTCCTGATATGAGAGCTAGTTCTCGACAGAATGGATGATGACGAAAAAACTCATGAACATGTATAGAAAAAATAATGCTGTTTCGGATGGAGAAGAAAGGAGAGATGGAAAAGTATAATATATTGATTAGATGCTAAGACATATTAAGTGTTTTAAAAGAATTTAGGCAATTAATCAATTATGGATTTGATAAAATAATATGACAGCCTTGGTGGTGGTTCCAGTGTTGGTTTCTGCTTGTCAATATCAACGCTGCATGTCGCAGTAGAGCATTTATAATTTCGTAGATATGAACGAGAATTCAAGGTCTTATCATGACTAGATTATTGCCTCTTTATAATTAACATTTCAACACAAATAATCATAAGTAGTTGTTGAATACACATATGAAGCATTTTGCGTAGTTTTTTTATCATCTATCATTCAAAGTAAAGGAGAGGTAGGATGAAAGGGTTTCCAACATAAATCGACTGTCGTGCATGCCTTTGTAAAAAATATTTTAATATCGCTTCCACAATTCGAATGATGATATTAATTAACCAATCATGAGATGATCTTGTATATGGAACCAATACATATAAGTAAAGTTTTAAAGAAATATCTTCATAAAAATGCATGGAAGGAAATACACTTGTAGACTGTCTTCACTAACCTAAATGTCATTTTCGATTATCTTAATCCAAGAAGAAAAAAACATATAGAATTAAATTAGCGCAGTGTGTATCCGCATACTTCATAGCTATTTATGCCATAGATTATTTATTATTTGGTTTATTTCGTATAACGCAATATACTAAATACCCCTGATGTTGATGCAATCATAAATAAATAAAAAAATATGCAAGTGAACACCAAAAGATGCAAATAATTAATTACAAAAATAAGAGAATTGCTTCTTCCCAAATTTATAACTAATATTAAAATGTCGTAACTGAAATACGCGTTTCATAAGCACCCGCCTGGAAAGCAAAACAACAAGCGCTGTGCCAGCGCCAAAGAAAAAAAAAGATCAGCGGTCCGGTAGGGCCTGGTAGGGCCTGGCAGGGCCTGAAAGGGCGGGCGCCGGGCTGCGAACTCACGCTCTTCAGTTTCATCGTCTCCATGGCGGCGAGCCGGTGGTCGTGGTAGACGAAGGCCTGGATGTGCGCCGGGGACGACGCCGCCGGCTGGCTCTGCACGTGGAAGGTGGCGTAGGGCGAGATGTCCTCGGCGAACTCTGCGAACACACCCGCAAATCCACTGCGTGGCACGCGCGCCGCCTCTCCACCGCGCAGCGGAGCGGCTACTGCGGTTTGCCATTGGGGGTGCCAGGGTTCTGCGGGAAATAGTAGCAATGGGCAAATAAATCAACTTCACACGTGGGAGAAAACAAGAATCTTATTGAACATTAAAAAAATGTTATTTATGAGCGCTTATTGTTTTCATTCTTGTCTTGTCAAATGGTACAAATATGTGCTAGGGTACACAACTACAGACCAATGGTGTTTAAGAAAACGATACTTTCAATCGGCTCCGCGGTGAACCTTCATGGACGGAACGACATTTCTAGTACAGGAGAGTAGGAGCACTTTATTACAGAATATTAAAGAATAAGAGCCAATAGAAATAATTTCTCTTAACCATTCTGGCCACTAGCAGACATAATTGAATTATTTGACGCAATAAATAATGATGAAGGTTTTCATAATTATATTGTAGTATTAAGTTGAGGCTCCACAGATCATTGATATTTCAAGGGTTTAGCAAGGACTGAAATGTTGAGGACGGCCAGTCTACTGAGATAAATGGTATTTAGAAAACGGGTACAGAATTCAGGAAAAAAGATGTAAAGGAGTAAACTATCACGTTCACAATAATTCCCCGCCCTTCTCTCCTGAATCGCTTGCCTCGATTTCCCGGTGTACTCAACCTCATTAACTGTTTCTCAAGTAGAATCGTGGGAGGGTATGTCTAGATTTTTACGGTGTAATTGATTTGAACTAATTTGTTTTATTTTCTTTTTTATAATCTTCTTTCAGAAATCGGTGTGTAAATTTTTATTTTTAATTTTATAGCACCTGATTAGACAATTGACCTGATTGAGGAACATTCTTCTCTTGAAACGATTAAATAAATGAATAAATAAATGTTTTTACTTTGAAAACGAGGAATTCATTTTCATCAAAAACAAAGGATACCTTCCAATTAAAAATAATAATAATAATAATAATATTTTCAAATAATACATTTTATACCCATTTAAATGAAATAGGTGACAAATAAAATTAAAATAAGTTTGTTACGTGCATTGATGTATGAGTAAACGGTAATTCCCAGTTTACATTGTCTTGTCAAATAGTAGAGCACGAATAACAAATATTAGTTCAAAATTATTTATTTTCATCCTAATGTTAGATAGTTATTCTACTCTTCAAACGCAATTCAGGGTAGGCCAATGAAAGTCAGCGCTATCAATACGAACATAGACATTTGATGGTAAACCTGTTGAACTTTGGGGCTAGTTTCGGTTTTGCTCGTTTTCATGCATATTCACTAAGGTATTTTGAAATCGCAGAGAATGCGATAACTACAGTTATGCATTACGATAAATCAACGAAATTTCGACGAAGTGTACCGGGAGCGGTAGCTCAGTGCATCAACTGATGTCACTGCAGCGCCTCTGACCGGGAGGTCCTAGGTTCGAGTCCTGACGGCGGCATGATTTTCGATACTATCTTTTCAGCTAGGTCGAATTCAGTCGCTGCCTGGAGGAGAATTCTAGCGGCCGGCTGCTCTGACCGGTAGTTTTCCGTGGTTTCTCCGATCAACACCAGGCGAATGCCGGAGCAGTACCCTATCAAACGGGCCACGGACCGCGCGCGATCTTTCCTTCCTCTTACTTGTCCTATCCTCTCCCTTTACACACACTTACACTAACATGCACTACACTACCATATACAGGAGACTGGTCGGGAGCTTAGAGCGTGTCCCGGCTGGGGCGGTGCCCCGCTGGTGGGAGAGTCCTTGTTAGGGGGAAAACTGACTAGCCGACGGTAGGTCGGCGCCGGATCTCGCCATCCAGCGGGGAAAGGTCACCGCCATCACCCGAGAAAAAATGCACTACACTAACGGGACTAATGACCAAAGCAGTTGACGCGCCCGGAAACACGAAAAAACCAAACCAAACCAAACCAAACAACGAAATGTATTACTTTGGGGACTTGTGACGTAAAAAATCCACATGAAATGCAGCAACAAAAAGTGTAATTTTTCTCCTTTGTCTTGTTACATTCTGGCCAATGTGGCAAAAATCACTAGCATGTATAGACTGTTGTGAATCTATCGTCAAATGTGTAAGTTCGCGCGTATTCACTTTCACACATTTAATTTTTCTAGGGGACGCATTTTGCACGTTTTCTGCTATTAGTTCTCTCGCAGATATGAGTGCACTGAAAACTCAAAGTACAGCTCCTATTCCAAAAGCAAATTTAGAAACAATCACAAATATACATGAGCACTATAAAAATATAGTCAATTCCCACTTGTAAAATACATGGAAGAAAGTAAACCAAACAGGGATAAGACATTATCAATAATTTAAATTGTTTAAAGAAGTATTCACCCCAACTGAGAATCCAAATCGGGTCTCCCGATTTACTCTCAGTTGCTCTAACCACTGAGATACTAAAATGACCAACGCTTTGAATATGTTCATAGACCTAATAAATTGACTGCTATTGATACACATAGATGAGGTTGGAGACAATCGAGTGTTGCCAGTTTGATATAGTGAATTTGCGAATTCCCGAGTTATTATACTGGCTATATATTAATATTTAAACGCACCTAAGCCTGTAGTAGTGAACATTATTTGGGTGATATGATTATTTAATGATAGTTGTGACAAATAATACACGCACACTCTTATCCACATTGAGTGTACTTCCTCTTCCTGTTTCTTTTTGGAAAACACGTTTGAGTCAAGTCTGTGAAATAATATTTTAATTTATGATGTGAAGGAATGTATTAAATAATCCACAAAGTTTTCAGATAAACAAAACTTGATTTCCTAAAAACCTTATTTATGACAAAATATTTGGATAGTGCGCACAAAAACCTTGGTATGTCCTATACAAAAGCGATCAAAAGTCGATTATTCTTTAATTAGATATTAGCAAATGGTTTCTCATTATACGTCCTTCAATGTTCCTACAGAGCAACTTCCGCGTGAACTCCCTCTACGCTTCCTCGCTCCAGGATTGCGAACCTGAAGCAAGAAACTCAAGGGGATTTCCAACTTACGAATTTCAATTTACAGAGAAGCTGGGAGTTCGTGATACTGCGGTTTAAGCGGCACAAACTGAAGTATACCAACTTAGTTTAGTATTGATCACGACATAAGTGAAATATCCATGAAATTCAGTTAAAATAAAGGTAGACATGTATTTCCATAAAATGAGATCTAACAATTTAACAAAATAAAATTATTATTAACGAGGCATTTAGTACTCAGCTCCATCACAGATAAAACGATATTAGGTTATCAGTAATTGATCCCATAGTACCTCTGCAAGTAGATTCTTCTAAATCTCAGACAGGTAAAATGAGTGGTTCTTCATATCAAGTAAAGGGTTTTCAGGTGATCAACAATAAGCAACTAGCATTTCTCGACGACACTTCCCAGCCGAGTATCACCAAAAATGACCACGACGAGGGAGGATCTTGCCATTGTTCCACAGGCGCCAATAACCAGTGGAATCTCCTTCGAAAATCAAAATGGAGAGTAATTGCACGTGATTACGACAAAAGAAACATTAAATCTTATTGCATCAAATATTATACTCTTATATTCGCACACCTAATTGCAAAATACGATAAATGATTCAACTAAGAAATTTTGTTTAACAGCAATCCGTTGCAGGTCAAGTTAACTAAATAAACAAGACATTTGTTTTACTAGATGGAGCATTGATCTCGAGTTATGGGAGAACTAGGTATAAGATCGCGTAGTGTACGGAGCTAGTTGATAATCAAATACGGGGTAGTTCATTTCGGTAATCAGAACTGTAAGCGGCCCGCATCGCTCGCGGAATTCGTTTACTACGCTCCGCGAAGTCACGGAGGTTAAGCGAATTCGAGACTTCGCGGGTTCCTGGTTAGGTGGCCGTCTAGGAATCCCGGCATGTAACGGCGCCGAGCCCCTGGACGAAGGGATATAAGGCACTGACTGCGACGTGACGAGACTTGACAAAGATAATAACGGTGAATTACTCCAGGACAAGCGCTCAGAGCCCTAATAGGGTTCGGAGACGCGTTGCGTCAACGAAGATGCAACAAATTTTAAAAAACGTAAATGCTATAATAAACCTTAATTATACCTTAATAATACTACAAAAATAAATTACGCTGCCAATCATTTTGGACCTTACATGGAGTAACTACTATTCGTGGTATAGAAATACTCGATAGATAGTGTGGCTGGCGCAATGCAGAAAATTTACCAAAGTAATTTAAAATATAATAATTAATATGACCTATTTAAAAAAATGAGACTTTCAATTTCCTACACATTCATACATCTAATTTGTTTTATAAAACGTTTCATACTTAATGATTTTTAATCCATAATTAGAGTAATTTAACTATAAACAGTTCTGAAGATTCAAAGGTCGAAAATAGATTATTACAATAGCTTTAAAAGTTCAAAACAAACAATTGTATCCAAACAATGAATTCAAATATTTGATCTTTATGTTAAGAAACGTAAGAAATTAATATTTTAATATGTGAGCCGAAAATCCCCAACACTATAAAAATAATCTGGCAGAAATAATTATTAATAACCCTGACTGTATGCGATATTCATAAGTTTCTAATTTTAAAGTAGCCTGCTTAATTATTCTACTTTACGACTAGTCGTTCTCTGTTCTTTGTTTCGTGAGTAAAAGTATTACGACGGTATAGTACGCATGAATGACGCCAATTAACACGCGCCCTCTAACACAAATATCTCTTTGTCTGATGGTTACTCCATGAGAATATTATTATTATTATTATTATTATTATTATTATTATTATTATTATTATTATTATTATTATAGCGTATATCAGATATGAATGAAAATTGGCGAACTATTCCCAGTGAGTTGGTTGTATACAGACTCACAGAATAGGCCAGATTCTTGAAAGCGTAAGGTATGTGTACATAAAGTTTACATTAAGTTCCATAAAATAAGTTTATCTTCATATGTTATGGAATCAAAAAGCTTAAAACGTTTATTTTTACCGTATCCAATTATTCGTTGTTCATTTGAAACAATATTTAAAGAATGCCTGCCTAATGAAGCAGACGCTTGGGGCAGATGCTCACAAATAGGTGGGTTCCGTTACAAGGTGAAGTATAAATGTTTTAAGTTGTGTTTGTGGTACGAGGGTATTTTATCTGTCTCTCAGTCTGTCAGTCTATCAATCTTTGTATCTATCTCTGCCTGTCTCTATCTCTGTCAGTCTATTTCCTTCTCTATCTCTGCCGCTATTTATCTCTGTTTAAGTCTGTTTCTGATTTAGACTGTCATTGCGTCTGTGAAACGCAGCGCCTAAAACCGTAACGAAAAACGTAAACGAAACGTACGTTCGGTCATGACCAGTTTCAAACCTTATATTGCAGTACCCGTCTTCGCGCGCTCTTGGCCGATGTCGCCGCGTAGAACCATTTTCATTTTTTCCAGGTGTCGATGGCTCCAGGTCCAAATACCATCTCCTTTTCTTCCGTTCTGGCACAAGTGTACTCAGGTCACTGATCCCCACCGCCTCATAAGTTGATAAGTCTTAATTAATTTACCTTTTAAAAGTTCTCAGTTCTTTCTACGCGTATGCTTAAAATATTAAAGTTCAGTAAACTATTATCTGCTTCAAATACTCCCTGTTCTGTTGCCGGCAAATTCACCTAAGTTTTTAAATTTAGCTGTTGCACTCGAAATATTTCCAAGTTCCATGTTCCGCACATTACATCAATATCCAGACCGACAACCATACGCTCCAAAGTAGATGTTCACAATTCCCAAACTCCCAACATCAGTTATCTACACACGATCCGTACAGCACCACGGCATAAGTCGGAATGAATCCATATTCCCCTCTTTCAACCCTTCAAAACTCGGTCCATATTTTCTACTGTTTCTTTTCAGAAAAAATTCGACACATTTCCGTCGAAATACATTGTCAATCCATGCCTCGCCAATCCCTAAATTACTTACAAATTCAACTAGCCGCACCCCAGACTGTCATTGCTTTCTCGGCCTATCCCCAAACAGTTTACTTTATCAACTAGCCGCGCCCCGTGGTTCAAAGCAATGAAGTTTGTTGACCTTGACGTCAACACGTCTACCGTTGCTAGGCCGCCATATTTACATATGTCTATCCTTACAATTCAACCTGTTTACAAGAAATGCCACGCAATACAATGTCCCACATATTGGTATGTCACAATATATATATATATATATATATATATATATATATATATATATATATATATATATATGTATGTGTATGTGTATGTGTGTGTGTGTGTGCTTTTTTAAATAATAACATTTAGTCGCAAATTGCAATATTCGACTTTCATGTCCATCCATCAGCCGAGAAAGGTAAATTTACGCCAAAACAATAGACTTGTGATTGATTTACAGTATAGGAAATAAATTTTGAACTTGTTAATGCAAATTTGTTTGCCGTCTCAGTTCATACTTCTGTGTTCAAATTCGTAGAGAGTTTTTCCTAATGTTAGCTGGTGTTTATGGTGGCGCGCTTTGAGAATTGAAGATGACACAAGTGCGCTTAGCGACACTTTATGTCAAAACACATAAGTCAAATTTATTTAATTTTATTATTTTACGTGTATCGTAGATAACGAGGGAACTCTAAGGAGCGAGAATTTCTATCCATTCACGGAAATGATACGATACAGTAATATATTCTTTCACGGAAACTATGTCTCCACACCCGTATTAAAGACCATAGCCGTAAATACTGAAAATATTGTAGAAAGGTGAGGATTTATGAGGTAATAATTGAAGCATTGCAGTAAAATAATGTGTCAAGGGCCAAAAAATGAAAAATAATTCTTGTAAGCGTTCTTTTCGTTTTCCTAGAACAAATCTTAATCCAAAAATCAGGAGCTATTTTTGAGAAAATTTTGAAAATGTTATTAGTTTTATGTAAAGTATTACCTCCAAAAATCAAAATATCCGTTTTGAACTCGCAGGGCTTTGCATTCGTTTAGATGAACCCATTTCTCTTTTAGAGAAAATAGTTTGTATGGTTTACGCGCTAGCGTTGACCACGGACGGGCGGACGGACGGACGGACGGACGGACACGAACTGATGGACACGAACTGACGGACACGAACTGACGGACACAAACTGACGGACACGAACTGACGGACACGAACTGACGGACACGAACTGACGGACACGAACGGACACACACGAACGGACACACACGAATGGACGGACGAAAGACAGACACAACTATTTTCCATGAATCGATTTTTCGACGGATCCGCAAAGTATGGATTCTGACTACACAACGTGTTATAGGAAATAATTCAGTTAATATATATTAACAATATTTATCCCAGTTTTCTTTACCAGGGCCCGGCAATAAGAGTATTTCTGTCGAAACCGAGCGCCGGAAATCGGCAATTTCCAACGCACGATTGAAAAACTTTCTCTTCTTATGAATTTAGAAGAGAAAGTAAAAATGTACGTGTTAACTCCAATGCAGTGTAAAAAATCGAATCGATAAAACGTTTGGAAATAGTTTAAATAATTCTACAAATGGCAATTGCAATCTTACTGTGATGCTTTAAACACAAATCTTGGATTATCTCAAGGTATGTTTTTTTGCTCTGGGTCTTTAATTCACTTCAATCCTTGAATTAGTTTCGTACACATTCTTCTCATCGATTCGATTAGAACCTTCACCAATTCAGAAATTCTGTTCAAAATATCGCGGTTTCGCAAATGAAATCCATATTACCTCATACTCAGAATCCCACAAGTACGTTAGCGTGTAGCGGATGATAAAGAAACATCCCTTAAAAACCGTAACGATCAAGCGGAAAAGACTAACCAATTACTGACACAGAGACATTATATCACAAAACTGTGTATCAATACGGTTTTAGCAACAGCAACTCCATCAAAACAACCATCAGTTCGAGTACAACCTTGCGTTCCTGTTCTTCCAATCACAAAAGATTAGAAAGGCAAGGAGCAAATGCACATGACAATGGAGGTCAACATACATGACCCCTCGGATCCCTTTCATCCGAATCGCTGAAAGAATAACACACTAGGGGTGTCAAGATCACGGGTGAGGTAACTAGATTTCTAGTTACTGGACACTGCGTTCAGAGCAACTGACGCGTGGTTTAAAAGTGAGGGTTGTAAAAGTTGCTAGGGGTGGCGGTACGGCACTGTATACCTGACCCAAGGGAGTCTTTGGAATACGTCTTTGGGGAAGTCAGTAACAGATATTTCCTCAAATGCTATATTAATTTTCATTTCCTCTACTAAAGCAAAGAAATGATTCATTTAAATGAAATATATCAGTCATATGTAAAATTCTCTATTTAGAGTAAAATTAAACATTTTGAATCGAAAGAATTTTGAATTAGTAATCGCGCTTACGTAAATCTTAGGTACTTAACTCTTACATTATTTATTTATTTTACGTCAAAAAATCAGTTAAAAACTGCGTATGACGTGCTATTAACTTCCTACGTTCAGATTAGGAGGTTAAACAATTAAAGATTCTTGAGTGTTAAAAGAGCCGTCCATCCGTGAGAGAATCTTGTTTGTTATAGAGTCTTGTTAGATAGAGTTTGTTATAGAGACTTGTTAGAGATTAGTTATAGAGAGTTGTTATTTTATTTCACATTTTTGCTTTATATAAGAAATAACAGAATTATTTAATAAAGCATAAAACAAAAAGGAATGAGGCAAAGTATTTGACCTTCAGAACCGTTCCAGCTCTTTAGCAACAAGCAAATACAAGCCAGTATTTATAAAGAAAATATTTCTGAAATAAATTAACAAGTAGCAAAGTACATACACATAACTGAAATCTCCTTTTTATAAAAAACATCGGGCAAAAATATTTTTGATAAATCCACCATTCTTCGTTGTACTTCAAGCACGCTGTGTGCTTATATTTCCAGCTTCAGCTTGCCCATATATAGGTTTTCTGAATTTGGAGGGGAAATGAGAGTGGAATCATGGTAAGTGGCAAACTGTCGAGCAAACTGTCATACAATTAACCTGTGCGGGCGCAATTGGACGTGCCTGGGATACATGGAGTGACGGCTTCAGCCACCAGGGCATTTCAGTAGAAAGTAGAAACATTTTTTGAGCGAGATTAGTAGGAAATGTGAACAAGGTATGTTTATTCGGAAAATTATTTTCTTAATGAATGTGTCAGTTTGCCAGCGAATAACCAGCGAATAATTCTTATCTCTTAATAGACTATTGGTTTCAGAAGTATTGGAAGAACTTTTACTTTATAGGCAAAAAATTGACTTTGTAATTAGCTTCGTTAACGTTAATTCAACGTCGCAAATCTTTTTCTTCATTAAGTTAAATCAGTTCTGTTGCCATGCTTTGCGCTTCTAAAATACGCTCTTCTATATTCATTGTAGAGTCAGAACATTGTCCGTTGAAATGTTCTCGTATATTTCAGGTGTGTTTGCAGAGAAAGTGATTAATACATATCAGGGATTAAACCCTCCCATTTAAAAGGCTTACTTTAAGAGAAGTGAATAATTTATCCTTTTTAACTTGCCATTAAAAGTGCGGCTTTAAAAGAAGACGTCTAAACATCTATATTACATAATTTGAAAGAAAGTTTGCAGCTTCCGGCCATGTGAGAAGAATGTACGGGTTTGGCAGATACACAGAAAAATCCAAACACTGTAAAACAATTTCGCTTTTGTCTAAAAATTCAAACATATTATTGTGTTATTCCGTATATTATCATATTGAGCGTTCAGACTGAATTGCCATACTCAATGTGTCGTTGCTTACGAAAGGGCTGACGTGCAACAAGAAGACTCCAAGAAAGAGACCACCTGTCATTAAAATTTGCTATTTACGTGTTGCGTTGCGGTTTAGCAACATATTTAATATTTTATGTATGTAAAGTACTGTAGTACTCTATAAATATTTATAAATAAATAAATATAATAAGACCTGTAGTCTCTCTTTAACGCGATGAAGTGTAATCGACATTATTCTTGATTCACAGTGTCGTGAAATGAGTTGTTGGTTGTGGATTGTAATAAGTTTTTACAGCTATCTCAATATTGGATTCGGAAAAAAATTTTGGAGGTTCAAATGTTATCAGTGAAACTCGGGACAAACATTCCACAAGACTCTTTTTTAAATAGACAAAAGGCACGGCTACAGAATTAAGAAGCGTTGTAAAATGTTTTGATAATTTTTTTGAACTATTTGCCGATAAGATGATGTTACTTTCGAAATAGCGGAGTATCTCTAAAGAATTTTGAATATTAACTTTTTAAATAGAAAATCGTAGAAGAAACTGTCTATAAAAACATTTTTATTAATTAATATTATGACCTAACGGTCATTTGGCGGTCAAACAGAAAAGTAACGGAGATTGACAATTCAAATCTGGTGCGTATAAGAGACCGCAAATCGATCGTTTAGGGGAACGATTCCGGGAACGAATCACGGCCGGTGGGAAGAGGCAGGCAGTTCGGAGGGAAGCAAGAAGAGACATGACGAATGGCACGCACGGGGCTGGATGGAGTGTGTGAGGCGAGAGAGTGAAATCGGGCAACATCGAGGGGTGAAGGTGCGTGGAAGTGTTGATATGTGATTAGACGAGCACTCGGAGCATTGAACAAAAGCATAAAACTGAAAGGTATTGTGTCCCGAGCGTCAATGGACAAGAAACTATTTAGTGAAGTGAAATCATGTGGTGTAGTAATATGTATGGGCCATGAGAGAATGAAATAGAGTAATGCCGAGGACAAAAAACGCGTAGAAGTGTTGTCATGTGATTAGACGAGAACTCTAAGTATTGGATGATTTAAAAGCATGATTAAAATAATTAAAAGCATGATTTAAAAAGTATTATGTTTTGAGCGCCAATGGACAAGAATAATCAGGTGATGTGAAAGCACGTGGTGCAGCAGTGTACGTGGGCCATAAACTATTAGTGTAAGGAGAAATTTACGACTCCGAGCCAGTACATCGTCATAAGAAGACCGAATTCGTGCCCAGACTTTGGAAGTGAATGGTTAAATAGCAGAACGCTGGGTACCTCATGGCGACCACGTGGACAACACTCAGTCCGCGGGACGAGTGGCTACCACGGCTCGGCGACGTCAAGGACATTAGCAGAGGCGGCTCTATTCCCACGACAGGAATGCGGGATCCTCAGATAAGTAACGAAGTTCGTAATATTCGTGAAAGTCAGGTTGAATTATTGCAATCATACGCTTCAGAGTGTATAATGTGGGGAGAGGACATAGCGATGAACAATCACAAATATTCAAAGAGGGAGGATAGATTGTAACTGGTTAATGTTAGGTAATAATAACACTGAATGTAAAACTGAAGGATATAGAATATGGGTATTTCATTATTGTATAGGAGTGTGGGAGCTCCTGGATGGTTAGTTATATTCCAAACAGTATTGATCAGTAATGATGTTAATCACGTTAATAGCATGCGATTATGTAATAAAGATTTGTCTAATTGTTAAACATTCTCGATTTTTTTGTAAATAAATGAACAATTGTAATGTGTAACTTGATGCATCGTGGATTGAATGAGAAAAGTAACAAGCCTAAAGCCAACATCCTCCTAGTAAAGGCGCTCCCCCTTAGAACGATCCCTTGTCCATAATCATTTCGATAACAGCATATCTTGCATTCAAAATTCTAATATGTGGTAAGTACTTGCTTGGTCAACTTGAATCCCTAATTCGGGAAACTGAGGTAAGTACGGTCATATATATATATATATATATATATATATATATATATATATATATATATATGATCTAACTGCATTGCTAAAATACCAAATAGTTAACAATGTTTCGCACAATAATTTCTAAAAAACTTGGTTTTCATGTAATTAATACATACTTAATATTGTTCAATTTTAAAGTATGTGAAGTGGTATTCCGGAAAAATTAGAAAATGATTATTTTGACATCACCTTTGTAAATATACGAGTGCAACGGTGTAATTATTGTGATACCAATAATTCTCTGTCAAAAAGTGTACATGGGTTGCTATAGGAAGTAAACTAAACTGAATCATACGGGAAGCATGCGTTAAATTAAATATTTGCATTTCTCGTCGAGTTCGTGAATTAAAGGTATTCTCAATATGTTCAATACAACTATATGGCACGTTTGAAATGTAAATTGGGTAAATAATAGCAGACCATTAAAAAAAAAAAACAAAAAAATTCATATTTGTCATTAATTTTGTATGAATCATATTATTTATAAATATGCATAAATTGGAATTATATAAGATGAGAAATTTCACATACATTTTTTCGTCAGAAAAGAATTTTCATAAATTGTGGTAGGCAAACAGTACTAAGATTAAATGTGTCACAAAGTGAATTAGTACTACTTAGAAAAAGCAGGCGTGTATAAAGATTGCAGCAAAAATTGACCGTGGAAGTTTTCTTTGCAATGGTTTGTCTTTTACTATGCATTAATTACTTAAATTAAATGATACATTTTGACATTCCAAGTTTCTCATCACGCCATCGGTTACAGGAACTATTGAAATCTCAATAAATCAAAATTTCATTCACATACGTACTCATGTTTCGAATAAAGGAGATAAAACATGGCCAATACAGTTGCATGGCCGTCGTGCAGAATGAAATATACGCAACTTATCTCTAGGGTCGATATTTCGCTATATTCTATACGCGTGGCTGCCGCTAGCAATCACTCTTATGCGAGAACCATTTGTATTGTAATTATCCTGAGTAGAGGCCATTTTGACGCGCTCCCTGTCTCCCGCGAGGCGCGCGTGGTAGAGCGTTGTGGCGCCTCTTGCTTGCCGCCCTCACCGTCGCTGCCGCGGCCACCACCGCCGCCGCCATCGCCACCGCCACAGCCGCCGCCGCCGCCCACGCAGACTTGATCTCTCATTTCGGGAACGCGTTTTCGTTTCAATTCCGACAGCAAGTTCGAGGCAGTTGCGTGGCGCGCCCATCGACGAGGAAGAGAGTCTCATTTATAAAGCTCAGTAAGATAATTTATTCCAAAAGTAACAATTAAAGGGAAAAGACGGCGCCGCACAGAAGGAAACTAAAGCCATTCCAACTTCAATTGAATGGATTTCGGAGCCTTGTTCCCTCCATCCGCCACGCGGGAGCGGGCGCGGGCGCGGGTGTGGGCGCGGCTTGTGGGGCCGGCCGCGTGCCCCCCTCGTTATGGAACCCCCCCCCCTCTCCCCTCTTATGCTCTTGTGCATCCTCATCTGTATCTTCGTAATCACTCCAGGTCCCTCACTCACCGCATCATTTCATTCCTTGTCGTTTCTTTTCATTACTTGTCTTTTCATTTTGGGTTGCCGGATTCTACATCATTTAATTTTTATTAGTTCTGACTTGGAGTTCGTGGTACTTAGTTGTCTTTTTGTTTTCTCCTTTCTGTTTCTGCGTTTCTTTAAAGGTTTTTTCTTCGAATTGGTTTCAATTTTTTTTTCGTTTTCGTAGTAATTTTTCTTTGTGATCTTCCTGCATAATAGAAAATTCATTTTTTACTTTCACGTATACTATGCATAAACGAAGAACTAGTTATCTACAGCAACAAAAGCCACTTGTGTATTAGGTTCCACAGTGAATACTAAAAAATATATCTTTTCTCTAATGGTGCCACGCCTTGGACCCGCTCTTGGCCTAACACCCGCGTTTTCGAAGTACAGCCGGAAACTTTCGCGCTAAACGAGTTAATTTTTTATATGAATTATGAACGTTACATCAAACTAATAATGAATTTGTATTGTGCATTTAGTATCATAAACAATCCTTGAGTAATACTTCTTTATATCATAAAATGTGAGAGTTCTATTACATTGCGAAACTTAGTGAATTTCACTATACAATTGGTATGATATATAATGCAATACATATGCACTCTCTGAAACATATCAGTACGATGTTAGATTGAGACAACAATAAACAATGCTCTGTAATTACTATGAAAGGTAATGCCTTTTTCCAGAAGCGTTTTACGTTATCAGATATAAATCAAGTGCATCTTAAATTTATTGATTTTCTTGATAGGTAAGCCACATGTGCGCTTACACATTACACTGTGAGAAACGCTGCATGAACTATAGAATTACAAGTATACAGGATATTCATTGGCCGAATAAAGAAACTATTGGTTTAAACCAAAGTACATACTTTCTCCAATCATTTGAAACGATTTCACGGTATTACGGAACTGGCTGAAGCTGTGGAAAAAATTCGCGTATTTGAACTCCGTGATAGATATTTTTGCGGCCATCGATGGTTTACTTTGCCTGGGTTGACTAACCTTCATAGCTCATTCGCCAAACACTTTTCTCTGCGAGAATTCCGAACCCACAAAAACTTTTGCCCGAACTGGAATTTGTCTCCGTGTCGGTCCGTGTGCTGTCTGTACGAATGTGCTGTTGTAGTATGGCTAGTTATTTTTCTCGTGGTCATTCTCCATTTCTATCGTATTTTTTGTCTGAATTGTTCACAGTATTTAAACATCTTCCAGTACTCTCTCTAATCCAAACAAGTCCTACGTTTTCTGTTTATTTCTGATTAAACTTTTCTGTGTAGTCTTTTAATTCTTTGTAATTTTTTCGCCCCGTTTTACTATAGATTTTTGCACGTTTTACTACAGTTTCGGGCGTTTCCTATTCCTTGCCTTCTCGCCAGCACTGAACGTCACGTCCTTAAAATGGGGTCCCGTCATCGTCGGGCTTTCGCCACTGTGCTGTCTTAAAGCGTTGCTGGCGTCACGTCACCTTTCCTCCACCCTGAGCGTCTTCTGCCCCAGTCTCCGTCTGCCGCGGGGCGTCGTTGCTCAGAAGGCGGCCCTTGTTTCCTCGAGGGCTTGTCGCGATTGATCAAGAGAAGTGCTCCAAGTCTACTGTTTCGCTTCCTAACTTTCGCGGGTAGAAAAATATGTTATAATGAAAGATTTTCATGAAGAGTCAACGTCCCGGAAACGCAATCATGACGGAAAAAAGGAGCGAGAGTTTGAGAAACTGTTGAAGGCTTTTTGTAGGCGGAGGTTAATCTCTACTTTGTGGACGTTTTATCTTCAATTTGAAATGTTTCGAAAAGGCTGTATTGGCGGTAACACGCCGAAGGGCACAGTAGAGAAGGGAACAAATGTGAACACACTTTCTTGTTTGTTGGGTCGTAAAGCGGCCAGCGTCATTCTGTAGGTCGGAGTTAGGGTGGTCGTAACGCTGCGTAATTTAAAGTCTCGGTGGGGTTGAACATAGTGTTGGGGTCTAGAGGCAATAACGACAGTCTGTGTAGCCTACATAACTTCGAAGTGCCACATGCCACATGTCGCATACAGCGTTCCTACCATTACCCGATAGTTTTACGAATAATATTTTGGACACAGTCGTATTGAATTCTTTTCTTTCTTGTCTGCAGCGTTTCCGGGGCACATTCATTTAATTGTACCTTTTTATCGAATTTTTGTAAGCATCAAAAACTCGTACGTTTGGCCGAATATTGGAGAATGGCTATTTGTTGCCGTTTTACGCTAGAGTGTGTCTATAGTAGTATTGAATCTGTTTTTGAAGCTATTTGATAAACTTATTACATGGAGAATAACATGGCTAACATACAAAGTGGGTTAGCAGTTTGCTGAAACGTGCAATCCACAAATATATTAAAGTTATTGTGAACCACCGAGCGATGAAAAACATAACGCTAATTAATATTTAAAAACATAAGGCTAATAAAATTGTTAAAATAAATATACATTTATATTATTGTCAGAGATCTTTCCCTATTTGAATCTTCAATCTCAAAATCTGCAGTGAGGAAATGATTTGTTTTAGTTATTTCTTTATCATTTGGCTACCAAAGTCTTTTTAATTTCATTTGACGTATTTTCCCATTCTTCTGTCTCAATTAATTCGCATTTTTAGTCAATTTTAATTTCGATGGTCAGTTTTTCCAAATTGAAGTTTTACACTACTTTTTAATCCATATCAAAGCAAGAAGTACATAAATGACTGTTCTTACCAAAATGCAGTTACCTCATGAATCAAGAATGGTAGTGTTTCAATGACTATCAGACAAAACTTATTCTGAAAGTTAGAAATTCAAGAAAGTATAATTAAACGTTCTAAAAATATTTTCTTTACAATATTAAAAAAATTCTATTAACAGTCGTTCTTGGCTACCGTTATTCATAATTCAACGAAATATAATACAAGAGAGACAATAGGAAATCCAGTGCTCCAAGAAACGCCAACAGATTGTATTTCTCCTATATTTGACACACGTTTAATCTGTTTTTGACGTTAAATGAAATAAGTAAATTAGCGAATTACACGGAAGCAGGAAATGACTAATTCATTGTCTAATTTACTCATAGTGGTTTAGTTTTATGATAATTAGTTTCGTATACATTTCTACAAGAAACGGTCAAAAATTATAAAGAAATGGAAATAGATTTGATAAGATAAAAAGTGACATGACCTTTGCTGATGTTATTAAGTTGCTCATATGGTACAATTACCAATCGTTGTAGAGTAACAATAGCCACTGGTAGAAAAGTAGATGAGCGTGGCCGCTGAGCGTGTGGGAGTGTGGGTTGGGGTGGGGTGGTTCGTACGCACCTGGGATGCGCTCCACGGAGTGCGCCACCATGCCCTTCTGCACGGCGGCGTAGTACTGCTCGCGCTGCGCCAGGTTGTGCTTGTTGTCGAGGGCGACGAGCGCGTGCGGCTGGCCAGCCTCCGCCTCCTCGGAGCCGCTGCCCGGCGCGCGCGGCGCCGCCACAGGGCCTGCGGGCAACACTCGCTGGTCCCTCGCTCACCCAAGCAGCTCCGGCGCGTCCGGGCCCCGCCCCCCTCCTTCTGAATTCCGACCCTGCTTCTTTCGGACCCCACCCAGCTCCTTTCGGACCTCGCCCCGCTCTTTTCGGACCCCGCCCCGCTCCTTCTGAATTCCGACCCTGCTCCTTTCGGACCCCACCTAGCTCCTTTCGGACCTCGCCCCGCTCCCTTCGGACCCCGCCCCCCTCTGAATTCCGCCCGCTCCTTTCGGCCCCCCTAGCTCCTTTCGGACCTCGCCCCGCTCCCTTCGGACCCCGCCCCGCTCCTGGGCCCCCCTTTGGCCCCCCCCTTCCCCCCCCCCCCCTTGGACCTCATTCCGTCCCCTACGGAACCCGTCTCACCTCCTTCAGACCTCGTTCCGTCCTCTTAGGACATCGTCCTGCCCCCTTCGGACATCGTCCCGTCCCTTTATGGATTCTGCCCCATCGGACTCGACCCTGCCCCTTCTGCCCCGCCTCGATCGCCCGCTCCTTCCCGCTCCTTGTCCCTCCGCTCCTTTCCTATCAGACGCCGTCCCGCGCCCTTCGGATCCCACCCCGCTTCATTCCGAATCCCGCCCGGCTCCTTTTGGACTTGCCTATTTCTCCGGATCGCCTATTACAATCTTCTTCACCTGCTACGATCGTCCTCAGTACCTTCTCTACCCTCTCTGATCATTTTTCTTGTGTTTTCCCGTTCTGCCTCGCATCCCATCACCAGTTCTTTCTCTTTATTCCCTGCAACTTTTTTTTCTACTTTCACGCATCCCTTCCTCGTCCTTGCCTCTGGGCTTTCTCTTTAACCTCTCTGCTATTGCCTTACTTTCTCCTTTTAGTCCTGCGCCCAATCTTCTGCCCCACTCTATCTTTATTCCTTGTCAATTTGTAAATTTTCCGGTCTCCCTTTAGGCCCTCTTTAACTCTGCACCGGCCCTTTAAGGGCCGTCCGCGGACGCTAGCCCACTGTGCTTGTACTTTGTCTTCCCTGTCGCTTACCCTCCGTTCCATATCCTACTCTACCTTTTCTTAATTCCTCACTATTTCCTATCGTTCTCTCTCTCTCTCTCTCTCTCTCTCTCTCTCTCTCTCTCGCTTTCTTTCGGTCTCCATCACTTCTTTTTCCCCTCTCTTCATTGCTTTTCCTTCCTTTCCATTTCTTACCAGCAGTGGCAACACCGATTCCTCTGCAGAGTAATTGACCGGGAGAGTTCGAGCCTCCGCACTGGTGGATTTTTGACACTTACTATATATTATCTCTCCCACTCGTATTACCCTGTCATCTGATCTATACCCTCTCCCAATCCTTCTTTGTCTGCCTCACAAACCGCACTTTCCCCACCTCCGATATCTTCTGTCTTCTCTGTGTCATCTCTCATTCAATGTCATCTCTCATTCTTATCTTAATTGCATTTGTTTTCCGCTTCTGTTTTCCAATACCTTTCGCTGTATTTCCTTTCTCTCTCGCAATGAAACTTGTGTGTCTCGGTCTTTTCGGCCACTTACATTTTTTCTTTTTATTTGTCTGTGAATCTCATTAATTCGGTTTAATTAATGTTTGTGGTTTTAAAAAAAATCTTTGAGAGTTTTAGTCTTTTTATAGTGGATGTCATTAAGAAGTATTTTTTACATGCTAGTTAGTTGACTGCAGTACAGATATAAAAAAGCAAGTTCCATTAAATGTATATTTAAGACACTCAAAGAACAATTACGGCTATCCCATGTCAATTCAATTGAATTAATTGTGAATTCATTTAATTCATATTATTTTCGATTATTTGTAATGAAACCAGAAAATTACCCATAATATATTATTGGAATTTTCTACACATAAGTAAATAGATAAATAAGGTCACATTTTTGACGAGCGAAAGGTCAAACCGCTCAGTTTCCACACTTCGGTGTACCAGGATTCAAGTTCTGATCTCTGTATGGAATTTGTGGTGGAAAAAACGGGCACGCAACCGATATTTTCGAAATTCATCCGTTTCGTCTGCCTTGTATTTCTCATCATTATTTTCGTGCATCACCATCATTTTCCCCATCGCCCTCCCATTACTAACGTGGATTAAAAACGCAATATTGATATCTAGTTGCGAAACCCGAGTAACCCGGCTGCAGAACAACTCCTTATGGTGGCCTCCCCTCAATCAATATTGACAGTAAAAAATGTCTACGCCTTCTTTCTACCCCTCAAAAACTCTGGCAGTAATATCTTTTCTCGCGAGAATCTCTGTTCTCATTTTTCTGTTGCATCATCCTACCACTTTCTAATTATCGCAACACGGACTTGATGAAACCCTCTTTATCCCCGCTTATCCTTTCTTATTTATAGACTGAACCCTTGATACATTTTCTTACTGCAATTCCCTGCACAGGTGAACCTGTTTGAGACAGATAAACGATAATGAACAAAGGCTCAGGTGGCTGACATGCCACCACTTTTCCTGTAGACCCCAATAATTTGTAATCTAATGCAATCTTCTCCTTTGCGACCCTTTTTTGTGACCTACCTGGTCGCGCCTCTTTTCACCGCTTTTGACGCATTTTGTCGGACCTCATCATCGCCTTTCATCTTCCCTCTCCAAATAATCACCTACGCGCCGTCTGGTGCTCTCCCGCTCCCACCGCCCTGTTCGGTCTTCCCCTTTCCCGCAATTCTCTCTGCCCAGGGGTGTGCCTGACAGGAGAACAATCAATGAATGATACCCAGGTGGTCGACGAACCACGATCTTTTGTGTTGCCCCAATAATTTCTAATGCAATCCCTCTCTTTGATTTCACTCCAAGCCAGGGCCGAGTTGTCAGAACGCTTTCACTGGCTGTTCAACCATTCTTCCGAACTCCGCAATCATCCTCATCGTCTTCACACTTTCTGTTACTCTCGTATTTTCTCAACGTTTTAGTTTTTTTTTCATTTATTTTGTCGGCTGTCCTCGCACTAAATGCTGCTTCATATGCAGTTAAGTATTATTGCCGTGGAAAGATAAACTAAGCGCCTGAGAAAAATTTCAAACCATACACACCATATAAAAAGGCCAGATTCCAGACTACATTATCTTTTTCAAACTCGCTTATTTTAAAGATTCAATGAATTCTTTACTATTTCAGTTCCTATATACCTCTAACTATTGGACGTTGAAATTTGGGGATTATTCTATAATTGCATATTAAGATCGTTGTTAAAATCTGCCTATTTTACCGGCATAGGATTCTCAGAGTCTGTTGTCTCTGCCGTCCCTCAGGATCCTAGGATTCAAGTTCCGAGGGCAGTAGGATTTTCGATCCTAGCTAGATAGCTACCTCGAATTCAGCCGCTCTCTGGAGGAGAATTTTAGCTGCCGGCTGCTCTATTCGGTAGTACTCCGTGGTTGCTCCGATGTCTGAGCAGTAACCTAACACACAGACCACGCACCGCGCGTGATCTTTCCTTCCTTTTCCTAGTCCTATCCTTGCCCCTTATTTACACTTACACTTACATGCAAATTCCCACACATATCTAGAGACCAGACGGGAGCTTAGATCTTGTTCCGACTGGGGTCATGCCCCTCTCATTGGAGATACCTGGTGAGGAAAACCCAGCAAGTCGACGTGTAGGGCGGTCCCGGATATCGCCATTCAGCAGACTAAGATCACCGCCACCTCTGCGACAAAACATGCACTTATCTTACGGGACAAATTACCTTTACAGTTGATGCGCCGGAAAACCAACCAATCAATCAATCAATCCATCTGGCTATTTCTCACCCCCAGCATGGAGAAAACGCAACCCGCAAAACGGACCGCTCAATAGTAGTGTTGCACATATTCTACAATACAAGTAGCCTTGTAATGGAGAGCCGAATAGGTCGTTGATGTTGACATGTCGTAGTGTAGACATTTGTCGAACTCGTGATTGGGCAGAATGCAGTTTTCCAGAATGTTTACTTTTTGAAACAACCTTAAAAAATCATAATACCAAAATCCTTGTGGCTTAGACTTTATAAAAACAAGTCGGGAAATAAAAGAAAAAAGAATTATCATTTGAGTTTTTCTTAAAGTTGAACTAATGTATGAGCCGAAAAATTGAAGGCACATTCTCTCACCATTTCAAATACTGCATCCCTACATACGTTCGTCCATTTCTAATCCGGTTTTCGATTGCTCCGTCTCTTATCTAAGATCTGTGATCTCGATCGCACCAGGTAACTGCTCCCCATTCCACTACTACCTAGTCACATCTATCTCCTTGCAACATCTCTCCGATTTCCGGTCTTGGTCCACACGAACTCCCATTCACCGCTTCCTCTCCATATTGCCTTGTTTTTATGGCTTCATGTGTCTGCTCGCTCGTATTCTCACCCTCATAAAACATTTGAAGTCCCCCTCGCGTCCCCGCTCCCGTCCAGTTTCCACCTTGTTTCGGAGCTGCACACCATCGCACTTCCTATTGTGTCACTGGACGACTCTCCGCCTTCTCCTCCTTTCCGGGGCAAGTTTCTGCTGTCACCACGCTCCGACGCCTTGCTTCGCCCTGGATTTCTTCCTGCTTGTTTTTCTTCGATTCGGAATTCCTGCTTTTTGATCGTCGTATCTTCGTATTATATGGATCCTGCTATTGCGTCCTCAGACAGTTTTTCATATCACTTGTCGTTTTAAGTCGTTGCGGTATGTTGTGTGATTGTGAATGTAATATGCAAGATAAATGTGCATATGCAACTAATCAATTTCGTTTCTACTTTGGTGAGGTAATAAAACGCCAATAAAGTGTACTAAATTAAATTAATTGTACATTTTCTTTTGTGTTTTTTATGAAGCAACCCCCTTGTTCCATTATTGAAAAATAATATAATTCTATTTTATTGTCTTTTTGTGCGCCAATCAGATGTTTGAAAGGATCACGATTTTGCTATATTCTCCAGTAAGCTGTTAAAAATAAGTGTATAGGTATTCGAATTTTGCGTATTCATTTATTTGCTTTCTCGTTGGTTGTTGTAGGTTTCCTACTTTCGGTTACCTTATTACTTTAGTATGCCTTCTAGAGTAGCTAAGTTATACTAATGAGCCCTTTTTAAGATCACAGTTGCTAAAATTATGTGTACTACAAACAACTTCGAACGTGCCGTACTCCGATCACGTACGTGACCCTCAGGAAATGTCAGACGATATCCACATACGTATTACACAAACGTGTTAGTGCTGTTGCTCTATTATGTTTATATATAAGATGTCCGTTTATTTAACTTTTAAGTAATCCAAATTGCGCCATTCGTTTCTTCCCATCCCATCGACACGCTTAAACCTCAAGTCCAAACGCTCGTTCCCCCAGCCGCACCCCAACTCCATCTCCACCCCGGGTACATTCCCTTCTGTTGAGTTCTGGGAGCAAGCACATTCCACTCCGTCTCCCGTTGTTCCTCAGCCAATGTACCCCACCCCTGGTGCTGCAGCGTCCAGCCGCCGCCCCCTTCCGCGCAGCCCCGCCCTCCTCCCGCCCCGCCCCCGCAGCGCATGCCGCCCCGCAGCCGACGCGCCTGCGTCCGCGCCCGCAATCCCATTGTCGATCCTCCAGAGGCGCCTGTCGCGACTCCGATGCAACTCTCACCTGCTCCCCGCGACGCTTGGCGTCGCCTCTCCTCCTCGACCTCCGGCGCTCGCCGCCCCCGCCATCCCCGTCGCCGTCCGCGCCGCAACCCCCGCCCCCGTCGCCGCCCCCGCCATCTCCGTCGCCGTCCGCACCGCAACCCCCGCCCCCGCCGCCCCCGCCGCCCCCCCGCCCCGTCGCCGTCCGCGCCGCAACCCCGCCGCCCCACCGCCCCGCCGCCCCGCCGTCCACGCCGCCCCACCGCCCCCGCCGTCCACGCCGCCCCGCCGCCCCGCCGCCCCGCCGCCCCGCCGCCCCCGCCGTCCACGCCGTCCACGCCGCCCCGCCGCCCCGCCGCCCCGCCGCCCCGCCGCCCCGCCGCCCCGCCGTCCACGCCGCCCCGCCGTCCCCGCCGCCCCGCCGCCCCGCCGCCCCCCCCGCCCCCGCCGCCCCCGCCGTCCACGCCGTCCACGCCACGCCGCCGCCCGAGCCCCCGACGCCGCCCCTTATTCCCTCCACCGCCGCCACTGCCACCACACCATGTGCCCTTCCCGCAACCCCCGCCTCCCGCCGCCACCTGCAATGCCACCACCGCCCCCTGACGCCGCCCCGACCATCGCCCGGACGTCGCCCCGGACGCCGCCCCGACCACCGCCCCCGACGCCGCCAGTGGCGTCGCGTCCGATTCCATGCTCGCGTATCCGCTCGCTCCGTCTCAAAGCGCGGGTCGCAGCCGCCTCTGCCTCGCTTTGTTCCGTGACCTCCCGGTCCCCTTCTGCTGCTCTTCGGTGGACGTCGCTATTGTCGTCTTCCGCGGCTGCATTCTTAGATGTTCGCGCTTCTCTTTCTACTGCCATTGCTTTCTGTTTCTTTTTTAGTTCTTGTGCTTGTCTGCGGTCATATAGTGTCGCCCTTACCTCGCCTCCTTGCTGCAATTTTTGCCAGCGTGGTACCTCCTCAGTAGGACTCGTTCTTTCCTGCGTCTCGGTAATCTCTTAATCAACTTCAATAAACACGGTTTAATCTTCCTAAAATGAGCTACTTCTGTCTCATGATATTTATTGAATTTTTCTGAGATTATCAAGTAGCTCAGAGTTTTCAATGACCTCGAAAGAAATACATTTTATGAGACCCCTTCCAAGTCTACAGAGTGACACTAATTTTGTCTGAACATTTTAACATCCTGTTTTAAACTTATAACATACTTATCACGAGGAGATAGATACGTTTAGATGGAATAGTGGGAAGAGAAGAAAATTCAAGGGGGGATCATGAATTTTCTTCTAGCCTTTTTCCACATTCCTCCTTTCACTTGACTTATATATTCCATACATTACTTCATCAGCTTTTACGTACTCAACTCCTTCCACATGCAATACCCGCTTACCTCCTGATATGTTGACTCTACTCTTTCTTCCAGTTCAGCTATTAATTACTCCTGTGGATTTCCTTAAAAAACAGTTTTTACCACTCCCGCACCCCAACCAGTCACCCTTCCCGTTGTACTACTTTTTCCCCGTTCAACCTACTGCCTTCCCTCTCACAGCTGCCCTCCTCTTTCTCTTCCATCCCTTCAGTTCCATACATTACCACGCCACTATTAAATGTGCCCTTCAATCCACCGGTCCTCTGCCACTGCCTTCTTCTCCCCGAGATGCGCCACCTTTTTTGCCCGCGGTCCGCCCCGGTGACGCGTAGTCCAGGGATTTACGTCAAAAGCCGCAACTCAATGAAGTGAACTAGAGTGGGAAAACGCAGTCTCCAGACCAAACCGAGACAATTCCTGGGCCCCGCGCCTGCCCCGAGCCTGAAATGCGATTGCAGCACTCGGCTGCGCCCGCACCGGGACGCCGGGGGCCCACTCCCCCCCCGCTCTGGCCGGCCCCTGCCCCCACCCCCGCGGGGCCCTGAAGCGCGAAAACGCCTTTCGCGACCGTCTTGCGAATGTATTATCCGCTTCCGTGGTTTGCCGCGAACTGGGAATTCAGGACGAATCCAGCGCGGGCTGCACGCGAATAGGAGTTTCCCGCTTGAACGCTCTGCTTCGCTTCCTTTTAGATAATGTCTCGGAAGTAGTGTTACAATTGCGACGTTCGAAGTGTTGTGCTCCTAAACTTGTGCGTGGTACTTTTCAGTTACATATCGAAATTACTTTCTTAGAGGAATTTTTCCAATGAGTATAACAATCTGTACTTTTTTCTTTCATGTTCTGTGAGTAACTGAAATTCGTGAAACTTTTGGTCAAAATTACACATGTATTTAGTAACACTGATAGATATATCCAGTAGAAAATTCTATCAGTAATTAAAAATACAAAACAGGGAAAAAGGAAAATTTAAGAAATGTAAAGATCTGCATCAATAATTAAAATATCTAAATGTAAAAGTGAACTTTATTTGGTTAGTTTTTAAACTATTACAAAACGAAGAAATTTGATAAAAATATGAGTATATATGTTTTTGATATTCTGCATTAATGCTAGGGTATAAACGCTCAGAACAATTATTTTACTATTTTTTTAGACCACAATTCATGTGAAGAGTATATGGTTTACTTGCTACGAACTGGTAATAATAAAAAAAACATGCTGGAGAAATGTGAGAAACATGCAGGAAAGCGGAAATCAGTCCAGCAATTGTTCACCGTTCAGTATTTTTGTTCTCTATCGTCCATTGTCTCTAAAAAGCGAAGAGTAAGCAAGAAACAAATGGAGGCGTGGTCTTCGTGATAATTTCAAGTTAACAGAAGCAGTTTTTGCGAATGAGGTCTGGTCCTTCGGGTGCTTATCGCACCAACAGATTAATATCCAGACCTCTAAAAACGCTTCGGCGGATTCTGCTGACGCTCTGTCGGGGGTCGATATTGTGAGGCTGAGAGGTGGGGAAGGACAAGAGGACACTGGTGAACTGGGAATAGGAGTCGGGAAGCGGAGGACGAGAAGCGGTTGGCGAGAAGCGGTTGGCGAGAAGCGGTTGGCGAGAAGCGGTTGGCGAGAAGCGGTGGGCGAGAAGCGGTGGGCGAGAAGCGGGGGGCGAGAAGCGGTGGGCGAGAAGCGGTGGGCGAGAAGCGGTGGGCGAGAAGCGGTGGGCGAGAAGCGGTGGGCGAGAAGCGGTGGGCGGGGAGTGGTGAAAGAACAGCGGTGGATGGAGAGCAGACTGCTGAAGAGAATGTGAAACGGAGCAAGAGGAGGCGGAAGAGGAAAGAAAGAAGGTCGGTGGGCGGCCTAGTGGCGAGGAGGCCAGCAAAACAAGAGGAAACAGCGGCCACGGAGGGGCGGGAGACAACTGAATGTGAGAGAGCAGGAATCGGGGAGTTGCTTACTTCTGCGCAGGCAGATGCAGGCGCCCACGACCGCCGCACACAGGAGCAGCAGCGCCGCCGCCGCCGGCACCACCACCGCCGCGTCCAGGTACAGCGGCGCCTCCTCGCCCGGCTCCGGCGGCTCGGGCTCCAGGGTCCCTGTGACGTCACGCAGCGCCGCGCCGCGCCCTCAGCCCAGAGGTCGAGCCTCAGCCACTTGCGCTCGCGCTATTGCTTGGCGGAGGCCAAGGGATACAAGCCACTCCCGATACTGCGAGACTCAACACTTTCGATGATTCGTGTAACTCTTATCTTAATAACTCATTCCTCTAATGATGAGGGATTTTTGCAGGAAGTACTGTTAACAAAGCTTATATTACGAAGAGGCGCTAATGCTTTTAAGATCATTGCAATTATGTACTCGTAATTACCTAATTTTGCAATACAAATGTAACATTAGTTTAAATTATTTTATTTATTTATGTAACTTCCAAAATAGTTAAAAACTGTGTGTAACGTATAAGATAGGTGTATTATTGCACGTTTTCTTAAATTATGAGATATCTACCTTAATTCACATACATGTTGAATTATGAATACAGATGGAAATGAGCGTTTTGCCAAAAATTGGTAAGAAAATATTCGCACCCATTTATTAAAAACTATTTGCAAAGACAAATCATCTATAGATTTGGGCTACTATTCTTTATCGTGTCCTTGGTGAAGGAATAGACTTACTGCCGCGAGAACATGAACAAAAATTTTAATAACTATATTTCCCATTGATTCCAAGAAAACGTGCACAAATAGTGAAGTTACAATTACGTTCAGAAGCAAAACAAGGAGCGATCTCTGGATTTGCTGAAAAGATCAGGGAAACTGAACAAAAAACCTGACGAAAGTTTTTGAAGTTTGTTTGCAGTTCTTTTTCTTTATAACGTTTTTCCTCCAATAAATTTTATCCACTAAATATACTTACCGAAGTAAACAGAGGATAAATACTTAGAAAATTTTAGATTTTGTTTTTTATATTTCTGATCCTTTTTTAGAAAATTTCAAAAAAAGGATCAGAAATATAAAAAACAATAGATAAAATGTTTGAAACTATCAGAAAGTAATGAAATTGGCAGTGATGGAATAGTTTAATACGCGGTAAATCATTCGCTATCATATTCTAGAATATCTTACACACCAGGAAGCAGCTTATCAACACATCTCAAACACAAGGAAATGTTGTTCCGGCCAGCGTTTTATCTGGCTATTGACGTATTGCAGTTTACTGTCATGTACACGATAAATAAATCACTGACGTATTGAGCCACCTTTATCATTCCAAAAGGCTACACTGATTTTCTCGATTCAAAATTCGTTAGTTTAGAGATCTTTCATTGTTTCACTGCACGCATTTTTAGTGATCTCATCATTTCATATATTTATATTTAATCTCAGTAATTGGATCTTCCATTCAGTAATCGTAGGAACGTTGAAAGATGAATTTCTCTCATTTTCGAAGATGCATTATTCCTTATCTATTCCGATTCACTGAGTGTACCAAGTTGTAATATTTCATGCTTCTGGTGTTATAATTCTAGCAATTTAATGTTTCTTATTAATCTAATTACATTCAAGTAAAGAAATAAAATATAAAGAAATAAATGATTCGAAGATGGAATTCATCCCGTCAGATCTATTTCAGATGAAAAACAGTTTGTAAAAACTGCTCCACATCTTTTTTTATTTTTTTCTACGAATATTACAAAGGATGCTTTAAAAATTGGACCGAGTCTTATTTTCTGAATTCTATGAGTTTTCAAATATTGCATAATTTGGAAATAGCGGGAGAAAGTATGTGCAGTTGTAGCATCAGAATTTTCTACAACAAATCTAACTGCTAATATTCAGACACTAACCGATTTAAAATGTAGCCAAATATTTAAACGTCTACAAAGATTCTTCAATATTGCTTGCGTCCTTCAATAACGCTGGAATCAAACTGAAACTTTAAAGATGAAAATTGCGAGGACGTGCTTCTGTTATTTCAGAGATCATTCTCTACTCTTTGATTCGCGGTTCTGCTAAAGTACTGTCGTGCATGAAACCCGTCCAATTCATGACATTCTATTTGTGGATGGTTTGTAAATATGAATTACGCCTTAAGCACGGCTCCCACAAACCACTCGAAGCGCTCGGCTCACACAGTAGGATAAAAAGCGAGTTCAAGCATATAGATTGCCGCCCACCGCCACCACAGCGAGCGGGGCAGGGGGAGTAGGATTCTGGCTCGATTCCGCCAGCAATTTCTACCGGAGAATATTTTGTCGTACATTCGGAAGCCACCGACAGAATAACGCTAGCGGAAACGAGCGAGCAAACAGGAAGCGGGCGACCGTTGTGCACTACTATTTGAATTGCCGGGGATATACAACAGTAGGTTTCCTCCGTATGATGATTGATGAACGCGTAATTATACGGCTCCTACTGGGAATTCCACCTTTCCTTCTGAAAATTGTCATAAAAGATACGTGATTGAATATCCCAAGAGGTCTGTACAAGGTAAATATGCATTCGTCTCTTATGTTACTCTGTAATACAGGATATGCATTTCTGACTCCAGAAGTCACAACAAGTTGTGATTTTCTTCGGGTTACATTTAGGGAAGGTTTCATAACGAATTTAATTTTTTTAAACATCTGTTTTGCTGCCCCGTCTTAGAATCAATTTCCTCTAACCGTTTATTAACGCAACATTTTTGTGTAATTTGTTTTCACATTATAAAAACACCACTGCCAATGCTGAGTAGAATTGCAGGAGAAGATTTGACCGGAAGAACCAAACTTACGATACTGTGCCGGTGCTAGTAGTTATTTACAGATGACGATGCAATTAATATTTAAAATCACATGCTAACTGTATTTCCCAATGACATACGTCACATTGTTTTTAAAGATAAATAAAAATGGGAATAATTAATTCGAATACCCCGTCAAAGTGATTTCGAAAATGCTCTACTTCCAACTGTACAATGTATATGAAATTGTAGAATGAACTTATATTTATTTCTGTGTAGAGTATTTTACATTGTCATCAAGCTGTCTCTTTAATATGAGTAGAAGTAAAATATTTTGAAAATTTTTATAAAACAAAATTAATTATATTCCACCTTTTAATTAACTCCGCGTTAATTTGCCGGCAAGAAGTTCCCTCTTACTCTTACCCTCGCAACGTACCGCCGCCCATAGATGTGTCGTCCTCCTGGAAGGAACAGGCACTGCGGGTAGAAGCCCTGATTAGCGGTATCAAAAGGCAAAGAGGATGAACATAAAGTGGGGGCGCGGCCCTTTCTAAAGACTTCCAGCTGTCAGTTCCAGTAGTTGTCGACCGTAATTGTCACTCCTATCTGCTGCTGGCAGCGCGGGATATTTTCTGAAACGAGGGAGACAGAGTGAAGAGCGCCAAGATGTTCTTTGGGGACGATTTGCGAGGAGTTTGGGCTGTACTGAATAGCATTACACTTCATAGTCCCACAACAGTCTTATAATGCTTTCCAACGTTGTGGAAGCTTAGAGACTCAGCTGGCTAAAAAGTAGTGTCTTTGTTTGTCACAGAAAGTCCACAGAAAACAACTTATTTTTTCGAAAGATATTAAGCAGATTTATGCATTATATAACTGAGGCACGTTTTTAGTTGTAATTGACGTCAACATCATGAAAATAAAACAGTACATTATTAATTTTGAATGACTAAGTTGTAAAGAGAAGTCATCGCTAAACTCAAATACCGTTTTTAAATATTAAATCTGATCAATATACAACACAAGTAACTATAATAAACATTTCAGTAATGGTTAATTTGGAGCAGTTTAACTCTAGAAATAGGGTTGATATATAGAACATTGAACTGAATTATAATGCTTGCTGATTACGGAATGTTGTACGTAGCTTTTGGAAATGAAATACAGTGAAATCTCACCAAAATGCTTCCTGGTAACAAAGAATCCCGTACTTCAAACAAATTATATGTTAAGCTGACGTCTATTATTCATGCATACATAAATATCTATTGATAATATGGAAACGGAATGCCTGAAAATATTTTTGCATGGCAATATCATGATTACGGAATATAAGTTCTTAATACGGGTAAGCCTGGCTAGATAATTTTTACGAACCCTTTCAATGAAATAATTCTGGGAATTTATCTCTCTGTATTCGGAAATTTTCGGTGACAGATGCTGTGATAAAACTTGTTAAAAACAGAAATTCCACGGAGCGTGATACTACTCGACGAAACTGGGGTGGAACTCAGCTTTTGACGATTCTGATTTCAACGAAAGGCCAGTAATATGACACGTAAGAACCTTTACCGCAGTCCCTTGTGGCCATCAACTAAACAAGTAGTTTTCTTGGTACACTAGAAACGAATGGATTGCAAGAAGACCACCACCATTTTTTCGTTTTAATGTAATATTCTAAGCCAACCACAAATACAGACAAATTTTTGTCAGTATTGACATGGAGTTAGTTTATTAAATAATAACTATTTTGTCCGGCTATTATATATTCTCAGAAAATGATCATTAAGTGTAATTCCTAGTAATGCCACATAATGGTACGTACGAAACTTCGTAGTTAATATACAATATCACCCATATCAGCACTGCAATAGTTTATTAATATTGCATGAAAAGTCAAGTTTATAACTTTAAAAACTAACAAGTAATAGCTACAACTTAACAGCAATCAACACGTCAGTGAATTAAAATAAGGAAACCAAACATCATTGTGTAGTAATTATTTTTGCTAAACTAAACTTCTTATTAACAGCGTTTTAGCTATCGGGATCTTCAAATGTATAGGCTAGAAACGCTGAATTAGCGGGTTTCTTAGATTAGTCCACTCTGGTGGGTAGCTAGCTTACGGTAGGTTAAGAAGTAGGGAGCTCTTTACATTAAGGAAATGTGTGACATTGCTATTGTAAGCAATATTTCGAAAAAATTGGGATAGAAAACTGAACTGAACGTGACATATAAGGAAAAATATTATTATTGGCGAAAATTGTAAAAACTCCTTGGTCACTGAAAAACTATTCCAAGAAAAGGTAATTAATTTACGTGGGAATATTTCATGGAGAGAGTAAAATGTTACATATTTCGTCTGAAAAAAATTGTTGCATTAAAAGATTTGGAGTTAAAACGAAGGCGGTTATGATTGTACGATATTTTCGGTTCCGTAATCCTCTCTATACATAATACCAGAAGAATAGAGGACTGTTTTTGACAATTTATAAGAAATGTAACTTCATTATCTGTGCACGTCTTCTAGAATTGATTGAGAAATATAGTTATTCAAATTATCGTTTCCATGTTGTTGTGGCAGGAAGTGTTATTCCTTGACGAAGGACATCATGGATAAGAGCCCAAAATTTATTGCTTATTTATCCTTGAAAATAAATTTTATTACGTGAGAGCTTTTTTCTAATACAAAATTCATGTAGTATATGACAGTGTAGGTATCACAGAATTTTGAAAATGTGCACAGAATTCACTTCTCCCATAGCACGTCATACGCAGTTTTAACTGTTTTTGACGCAAAATAAAATAATAAATAATAAAATAATAATAAAAAACATCGACGCAAAATCCTGTAAGTGCACTACTTCTTGACATAAAGATTATTGCAACTTAGATCACAATTGCTCATAATTCGGAAAAATGAGTTGCCCGAAAAACGAATTTTGTGAGGTTAGGTGAGTTTTGTGAGAACACGAGTTGTTTTGGAGGGAGGAATGAGCGGGAAAGGGGACTGGCAGAAGACTGGTGGGGCTTATGGTTCTTATCTAGTATTCTACAAAATGAGGCCTTCTTGAAACTTCTATTAAATTTTTGGATATTTTTTCTGGGTGCCACTCTTCATAACATGAGTGGTCAGGAAGGTTCAGAAATCTGTAATCAATATAACATTATACTGAAGGAAACAGGAGAAAAAAATGTTCTTTCACGATAAAATTAATGTGACTGATTTTTGTGCAATTTATTTTTAACGCTTAGCAATATTAGACACGGTACTCTCGCACCCAATCCTATAATGCTATAATGCAGTTCACGGGCTGGTCGTTAGAATGTGTTTCATGTTTTTTATTTTCAATTTTATAAAATAATGAGTAGCAAAGTGCGGTGTTTTTTGCGCGAGTCGTGCAAGTTAATGATTAATGTGATAAATGATGTATTAGTTTAATTGCAGTTAATTTAAATTTTAATTGAGACGCAGAATTTTGTACTTTTTGCTCAGTATTGCTTCGTAAACGTAGCCGTGACGAAAAACACCTAAGCTGCAAAGGACTATTGTCCTCAATAATTCCATTCCGAACAGGTTTGAGTGCTGCAGCGATAATACGTTTACGCCAATAGACAATTTTATAATTGGAAAAATCATCTAATAATGATGACAATCAAGTGGATGGATTCAAACATTTTGGAATTTTCATTCGAAACTTTGGAAGAATATAACTGGTTAGGATGCGTTCTTGGTCTTTTTCCCAAATACCATACTGCTTGATTTTTGCAGTGCAAGGATGAAGCAGAAAGTTCTAATAAAAATATTACAAAGTAAAGATAGAAACGAACTGCGGAGTAAAGAATCGGAAGAATAATCTTATAATATTCTTCGAAGAACATCTTTAGGGAAAGACGTTGATGCGTTATACACATTTGAGAAACGTATCTATAAACGAAAGTGGCAAAATTACATGGGCATGATGAGGGATAAGAGCCCAATTTTATAGCTAATTTACACTTGAAATTAGATTTTATTACATCAGAGGGAATATTTTGTTAACAATCCTTGTAAAAAAACGCTAATTTCTTTTGTACTAAAAATTGAACTAGTATATGGCTTAGTGTGGAGATCTTAGAATTTTGAAAACGTGCACTTCTCTTCGTAGCACGTCACACAGTTTTTAACTGTTTTTGACGTAAAATAAACAAATACATTTGTTATATAAACATTTCTCCATTATGATGAACCGGTGAGCGAATTGCTTAATAAATCGAAGAGAAGGACATGATCGAATCCAAACGAATGTAAATCGCATCGCTTTCTGAGAACAACCAACGAACATTCACTAACGCCGTTCCGCGAGAGAAATGGCTCGTTAATTATCGGCCAATATGTGCTGCTTTGCAGCGTGAGAAATTCCGTTTCCTGTAATCGCGTGCGTGTAGTCGGCTGGCTGTTCCCTTGCACGAGGGCGCGCGACATCGCCGTGGCCGCGGGCGCGTGGCCTGGTAGCGATGGGGGACAGCTGCGCAGCGCCGCGCGGCGTGCCACGGGGGGGGGGGGCGGGCGGGGGGTGCGGTGCGCGGTCCCGGCTCGCTCGCCTCGTGGACGATGTTTCGCCGCTAGGCGCGCTGCCGTCGGGTCGTCGGGGTACCCGCGTCGGCGGCAACGCACAGTAACACTGTACACTGCGAAATGGGGCAGAAATTGAGATATGTTTTAGAGTACAAAAATATAATTCATTATACAAGACGATAAGGCGGTAACTTATATGATGAACCATATCGGCAAGGCTTTACCCTTTTCAGTGTCTTATGTGTGAAATATGAATTTAATTTCGAAGTGTAATGATTTCATAAGAGTCAACTAGAATATAAATTAAATTGAAATAGAATAGTGTTTTTATCTAGTATTTTTTATTTTGCAGACCAGAAACTACAATGCCATTGTACCTATAGTAACGCTGATGTAATCGCTGGTTCTCAGCATGTTTAAAATATCAAAGAATGTATATGTATTATAGGAAAATTAAATATCTCTGAAATACCCAGGATAGGTCAAACAACTGGTTTTCTGAGGGTTTGAGACGAACAAATTCATTACGGTAAAGACATATTTTAAAAAAATTAAAGATTCTCAATTGTGAGGTATCTTCTTCCAGTGAAAGCAACTGAGTTAGTTTAAAGCCTCAATATCTCGTAAAATACAAGTGATAAAAAAGAAATGTAAACATGTATCAGTTAGCCCCATTCCTTCATACACTTGCGAGATAATTGCATTGCAATAACTTCAACCGTTCAAAAACTGCAGGAGGTGCTTAAGTTGCGTAACTATCCCTGCATACACACATACACACTTACAAGTGAGTATTTCATTGACCTGTCGGAGTTAAGTGCTTGTCCCGGCTCGTACCATGCCCCACTGCCTTAGAGGGGGAAACCTCGCAAACGATGTGTAGGTCGCCGTTGGATCTCAAATCTCAGTGGGGGAGAAACGACGTCACCTTGCGTGATATAACATTCTCTCCAACTACGAAATTACTTATTATGCCAGTCGTCGCGCACAGAAACCCGAAATACTCACTCTCTCCTTCAATCAGCCAAGTACTAAAATGAACACACACAAAAAAACCAACAACAGAAAATTGTCTCTCGTATCACTACTAATCCCTGTTAGACGACTTTGGCAATAAAATTTATTTGACAGACATTAGTTTGTAAAAACAGTGTAATAAAAACACTGAATCGCATTATTATCAACATTCAAGATTTAAAAAAAATCGTAAACCATAGTTTGTTGAGCAACGATTCCAGGACATGAATCTTTCCTCATCTTCAAGCTACTATAATGATAAGAGAAAATTATTTATTTAAAAAAGTTAGACTAGTCACTGACATTGAAGTAAATGATACAATTACAATTAAACACTAGCACTCGATATAAAAGAACATGTGAAGACTCATAATTTTTTACAACAAAAGTTCATTAAAACTTAAAACAAAGTGACGAAATAACTAATAACGAAAAACAAAACTTTAAAGTTTATAATAACGTGATTCATTGTATTTATTTTTAAAACTTTTTATAAACTAGCGTCTGTCAAATAAACTCTGTGGCCAAACTCGTCACATAGTGATTGAAATTTATACCTCTTGTGAAGTTATCGGGCCCACTGTACGGCGGCAGCGGGGGCGGCGGCGGAGTACCCTACGGCCTGGCGCTTTGTCGCTACCACCCACGACAGCGGTCGTCGCGCAGCCCGCACGCAACACCGGCCTGACGCACCGGGAGCGGTAGCTCAGTGCATCAGCTGATGTCACTGCAGCGCCTCTGACCGGGAGGTCCTAGATTCGAGTCCTGATGGTGGCAGGATTTTCGACACTAGCTTTTCAGCTAGGTCGAATTCAGTGGCTGTCTGGAGGAGAATTCTAGCGGCCGGCTGCTCTGATCGGTAGTTATCCGTGGTTTCTCCGATCAACACCAGGCGAATGCCGGAGCCACGGACAGCGCGCGATCTATCCTTCCTCTTCCTTGTCCTAATCTCTCCCCTTACAGACACACTTACACTAACATGCACTACACTACCACATACTCCGAGAGACCGGTCGGAAGCTTAGAGCTTGTTCCGGCTGGGGCGACGCCCTGCTGGTGGGGGAGTCCTGGCTAGGGGGAAACTCCACTAGCCGACGGTAGATCGGCGCCGAATCTCACCATCCAGCGGGGGAATATCACGGCCATTTCCCAAGAATAAAAAACCTGCACAACACTAACGGTACTAATGACCAAAGCAGTTGACGCGCCCGGAAACACAAAAAATCAATCAATCAATCCGGCCTGACGCGCTGCTACCGTGGCCCCGCTCGCGTCCACAGGCAGCCCCCGCGCGCACCGCTCGCTGCCAGCCCAACGCACTCCTTCCTTGTGTCCCCACGCGTCTTGGGCGCACTCGTCGACTGACTGGAGCGGCTGGGTCTTTGTGGAGGCTGAGTACTCGCTTAACGGTGGGAACATGTTACCTTACAATATTGATATTTATCATTACAACACGCCTCGTAGAAATCACATACATCAGGTGCCAGTACCAGTAGCTTACTGCAAGGAATCGCATATAATACACGTGCGTCAGTTAACATCACATTGCCAGATGACAGACAATTAAAATCGACACACAAGTTGAAGTTTAAAGTAATATTTTTGTGCTTATTTTTTCCCATACTATTAAAGATTTTATTGATCATCAAAAAGTAAAATTATATGTATTTTAACAATGATATATAATGCATTAGTCTACTGAGAATTCTATGCTTTTAAAAAGATTTGATATGCCTGTAACAAGTAATATACTTCAGCTTGTGGATCAGTGACCATGTCGTTCAGATTTTCGTCTAGTTTCCTTGAGCCATTAAGAAAATGCTGACATGACCTGTTGTTTGGCTTCTGGACGTCAATGATGCTTCACTATGCGTATGTTTTGTTGAGCTCTCCGTTTGCTAGATGTGGTAAGAGTAGAGCCGGGAGTACGGAATCCTATTTGTTAGCAATACTCAAAAAATAAATCTATGGTTCGATCACCGATACAAACAAATTTTCTATAACACTGGAGCAAAATGTCTAGTTTTCAAAAGTAACTTTGTTTCATTTTTTTATTATTCAGCTATTTGTGGTAAAAATGTGGGGAAGAGCTCAAGAAAAGTGCCTTTTTAAAAGGGCCAGTTTAATTTAATTTATTTAGTCAAAGAACAGTAAAAACTCTTTGTGACGTATGGACGAGAAGTACCTTCTGCGCACGTTTTCTTAAGCTCCTGGATCTCTTCCCAACACTTTAAAACAAATAATTGAAAGATGAATAAGCGTTAAAAATAAAATAAATCAAACAAAAATTAAAGAAAATAATACTGGTCGACAAAAATACTTTTTTTCTTTCACAAGAATGAAAATAACAAATTCTAGAAGTATTTTTCATACTTAATTCAAATTTCATTTCAGTTGTTCCTGGCAGAATCATCAGGCAGAAGTTCTATGTGATACTTACTTGAACTTTTTATAATTACAAAAAAAACGGTAACTATCTATCCTACTCTAAATGGTATTCTACTTGTGCTGCCTTACATTGTGACTACTCATATTCTACCTAGGAAGGGGAAATGATGATTTTTGAGCTTATTCTATACATGGAACATCTTTACGCTTGGTCCAACAGTATTTATTCAACATATTAGCACTACACTTGCCTTAGGACCTGTTTTCCATTGTAGAAATTTACTTATGAAAACGCTCACAATGCTTATCACTGACAGTCTCAAGATTTTACTGACAAAGTGTAAAACAGAGTCTAAGAAGTGAAATTTCAAAGATATGTTACATTTCATAGCTTTATAAGAATACAAAAGATCAACCACTATGTCCAATAGTTTTCTGCTTTATGGTTTCCAAGTTAGTTGCAATGTAAATTTTTAAAAGACTGCCAGGCTGCTTTTTCCAGTGAATTGAACAGGTCAAAATGTTCATCGACCATAAATGATTGCACTTTTGGTCCTAAAACCTCCCGTCTTTCAATTTAGCAAATTTTCGAAAGCATCACTTTGGTAAATTTCGAATTCAAGTTCGAGAATACATCAGAAATTTTAGCCGTAGCTTTTACGAAAGTTTTCATTTCTCCTAATTTAAAATGCAATGGAGATAAATATATTTTTCAGGATTCACTACATGGATATGACACACTTTTCTGGTCAGGGATTCCTTTAGTTTTTATCAAACAGAAAGAACAATCACTTAGATGATCCTTTGGCTCCCTCCAAATCATACGAATTGCAAATGGCATACGATTGTACCGTTTTCTATCGAGACAACAATATTAACGGACAAAGCATATTTTTTGGGCTCAGCTCTTTTCAAAATCACCAACTTTACAGCCAAACAAATGTTGGTAACACTATTCCGCAAGTGGCGTTAAATTACGCCTCTGAGTCTTTCAAGTCAGCTCACCACAATTACAGTATAAATTATCTGCATGATTTACACACATTCTTAGCATGATGAAAAGAAAAAAGCACTAAATCACAGCTTGCACAGTTCACTTTTAAACACAAAGGAAGGAAATATATTACTAGGGATATTCATGCTAAAAAATTCATAGATACCTCAATACTGACACACCACACTCCCTGATTAACTGGTCCGAACATGTCAAAACATGAATGAACCTGCACAGTATTGCTTGTTGGTGTTTCAGCATGATATTTCATATAATTTCCTAACATACAGCTTGAATAGAATCACTGGATATAAGATAAAGGTTTGTATGACCTGTCAAAGAGAATATTTGAAATCAGATTTTAAAAAGTAGCTGTCACAAAAAAACTGTGCCTCATGGAAAAATTCTGAATACGTACCTGAATTCAGTATGAAAAAACGCACTAGATTCACTAATTAGATTTCTTGTGAAGAAAACCTCGTCGACCAGTGTAAATTTCTTTTCATAATTATTTATAATATATCTATATATACTCATATATACCAGGAATCTCTCCGACTTATTGTACTTTTCAGAGTGATATTTCACCGGTTCTTGTATGTGAAGCGCAGAGAGCAACTATCAATATTCATGGGAATTCGATAGGCTCCTCAGTAAAAAGGATTACGTGGGAGGCCAAGAAAAGAAGTAATTGGAAGCAGTTTTGCAGGGAACTTCAACTTCATGTTGACAAGGCAGCCACGCCTCAACTAATGCCCGTCGACCTTCTCCCGCATTTTAGTATTTAGTCAAAAGAAAAAGCGTGCTTCAGAAATTTTAACCGTAAATCTAAAAACAGCAAAAATGTTTCTTTATTGAGGTTCTTTCGTAATATTCCACTTACCGAGCTACATTCACACGGGTGTATAGGAAAATTGAATGTAAATGAAAAATCTCAAATGAGACTGTATTTTTGTTAATTTCGTCCTTTTACTCCCTACGTCCAGCGCTTTTCATTCCATTGAGTCATTCTTGAGATCACTTTTCATATATTATATGTATTTTCTCTCTTTGAAATTAACCTTTCCTTCGTTTTAAAATTATGTCCATGTTTTATTTGTCTTTGCTTACCATGAACATTGTATCTTCAAAAATTCCAATATAAGTTGTGTGGTGTTTACTTGGATCTGCGTTGCTAACATGATTCGATAACATTTTTTCTCTCGGTACCATTGTTCACTTCGTTTATTATTTACTTGATACTGGGTGCAGCAACTTGCGGGATCGCGTAGCGTATTTCGGTGAGTCTTTTCTTCTCTCTGCACATGCCTCACTCTTCCCATACTGGTCATCATCTCTTTTTTCAAGCAGATGATCTGTGATGGGTTGCCTTTGCCTTAAACTGAGGAAACATGATACGGTGATCTTAGGGGTGACTGATAATCCTGCCATATATTTAACTCAATACGATTAATTTAGTTCCTAATCTCCTCAAACTTTAAAGTTATTTTTAAAATTCTTACATTTTTATTACATTTAATTTTTCGAATCTGAATAATTAATTGCCTATTCTGTTTGCTTGATTGTATTTTTTTATTTTTAGATAAAATACTTCTTTCCAGAACTTCATCGGTTTCACTACACGATAATCAAAGAGGAAATAAATTCAATACATTTCTAGAAATAAATTTCTCTATCCATTTCCCATTATTTTTGTGGTGCCAGACGTAGTCTTACCTCCATTGTTTTTTGTATGGAGTTTCGTAGATGCACAATCCTTTAGGTTGATAAAATGTCCTTTAAGTGGATACAAACTACGCCACACTGAGCGCCTGATAGGTGAGTCGATTCCATGTACTACAAGTATTGAAAGAGATCTGTACTTGATCAACAGGAATAGTGTCTGCTTAGGAGACTCAGTCGAATTATACATTTTTCTCAAATAACATCCGATGTTTTGCTTGTGTTTTCATCTTCTTTAATGGTACCTAGCCAAGGTATTGTCAAAAGTCCTCGTGAATAGGAAGAGAACGCGAGTCACAAACGTGATAGACGTCATATTTTTTTAATATGTAAAAATATATTAATCCTTGCAAAAAGTTTCGAGTCACACACGATCCTTTCTTCTCCATCTTGTCGGCATTCCCTCTATAGTGGAGTAATGGTGCTACTAGTCAACCGGTCTCTTTGCCTCTTTCCTAGTACTCAAATAGCGGATCTTGCACTACTTCGCACGGTCGTTGTACCCTTATTTTCGACACCGGCTAATAAATAGCTGGTTGGAAGTCGACAGCTTTTATCATATTTAAGGTAGGCTATTCTGATCGTTGTTTAATTTCTGACAGGTGCTCAAGCAACGAGTCGCGCACGATCCTTCCTTCCCGGTCCTGAGAGCACTCCCACCTCTGTAGCGGAGCGAGGGAGCCATCGTCAACGCGTCTCTTTGCGCCTATCCCCTTTTCCTAGTGCTCAAATGGCGGAGCTTGCACTGCCTCGCACGCGCTCTTTGTGCCTCCAGCGCCAACGCTCTCACTTAATTTTGTTAGAGGCGCGCTCACACGCCTTGCTTCGCTTCTTTTCCCTCCGGCTCTGCCTTGAGTTGGCGACACGCTTGCCTGCAGTCTGCCTCATTAGAAGTTCCCCCGCGTACAACGCTGCTACGAACATTTTCTTCCGTGTTCTGGTTTCTCTTTCGTTCTTCTTTCCACTACGAGCTGTTACTTTTTAATTGATTGTTTTTTCGTGTTTTATTTGTCGTATTTATATTTACTGTCGACGTTTACTTTTAATTTTATTACTTAAGTCTCACTTAAGGCAATTCTTTAGTAGTCGGTAAAAAATTATTTTCACAAAAAATGGTTTAAACAAAAAACAATTTTAAAATGTATTCTCTTTGTTTTATCCAAAAACTGTTGGACTTTTTCGGCGGCCTTGAGAAGTGTCGCGCTAGTTGCCAAGCCGTTTATTTGTTGGAAAGGGCTGGGAGAGAGAGAGAGAGACAAAAAGCCAGATGGAATATCTGACGGGCTGCCGCACAAAGAAGAGAGGAAGGGTGCTAAATAGTTTTTACATGGCAAGGAGAATGTCATGCAGCGGCAATTTGAGAGAAAAAATGTCTCATCACAAGTTTCCACTTTTGAACGACAGAAAAGTCAGCACAGAAGTATAAATGGATTTAACACTAATTATAGTTCAGATTTAAAATTTACGATGTAAACAGAAAATCGCAATTTTGTGTAAATAAAATTATGTATAGTTTTCGGCCATCCTTCTAACATCGGATTGTCCGAGCGGCAGGGTTGAAAGAGGTGCCTAGGATAATAAGTTACATAATTCTATTAATTATTTACATATACTCGGCTTCTGTCGGCAGCTTTTCCCCTTCAAGGATTTTTTTCTCAGCAGTACCTTACGGTGTCTTTTCCGCGGCTTTTATGCGATGGAGAGACCATTTGGGGTGAACACCGGAATCCGAAAGGTTAGAACGCGGAAGGATGTAGATGTTGTAATGGCTTAAATGCCTTACGCCTAGCAGCATAGTATCAAGTTTTTGAACTTATATGTGTAATAATTACCTATTAAAAAAAATAAAAATAACTATTTGTTTGGTGATTTGAAATCTGATTGAAACTCATGAATCTTTATCTATGTTTAATACGTTTTTTGATAGTTCTAGTTTTTCCGGTTATGTCGCCACCCTGAGAAAAATAAAATAAATTAAAATGTTTTGGAAAAATGAAACTTTGTGAATTAAGAATCGTGTCGAAGAAGGTAATGAAACTAATAAATGACAGTGCATTGACCAGTAGGAAACGGTATTTCCCAGTGACGTAAAGGAAGATGGGAAATAAGGGAAGTGCACCTCAGTAGCTGTTAACAAGATGTACAGACTTATTCTCGTCAAATTAATTAATTTATCGTATTTAACCCAATAGAAATTTTACCAATCGAAACTACGAGTTGTAATGACTGCAAATAACAACGTCACAAAATATTTTAAAACCAGACACTACCTTAGAAGTATTACACTTTTTGCAATTCCTCATGAAAAACTCGCCTAAGTACGTATCGCAAGAGATAGACATACGTCGTTCATTATTCATTTTTTTCTAGGGCTTTTTCAGCCGACAGCCGATTACCCTCTAGGTCCCGACGGGGCGCACATTCGACCATACACTAGACACCTACACACTTTGCAGGCTCTTCTGATCTGGAGTCAGAAGAACGCGAAGCCCTCCGCGTTAACACACGCATGAAAGACAAGAGACAAACAAACGGCGGAACCCTAACTCGCGACCCTTCGGATGGAAACATCGAGTCGGTATGCGCCCTTAGCCACCTCGGCCATTACTCTTTATTATACTTGAACACTGTAAAGCAGTGGTTTTCACTCCTCGTCTAGAGGCTGAATGAATACCGTGGCTTAGTTTATGGCGACCCGCAAACAAATATTCACTTGCCTAAGTTTTGACGGCGCACAAACAAATACTACTTTTAACTAAAAGTAAAAATAGTATTCTTTGGTTATGCTTAGTCTATTTATTTTTAGGAGTGGTGTTTGGAAGTTGAATAAAAGGAAGTCATACATGAAACAATTACCAGGGAGCTCTGAATTCGTACGAGATACTGACGTTACAGAAATTCAGGATGTCCCTTAATACCCGCATACGGAGAGTACCATAGGGTTTAGAAGGCCGAGAAACACGATGATACCCAATATTACACATTTAGACAAAGTTTCCGAGTAACATATAATTGGAAATAGTATGCCTCACGATATTTTTCGTGAATTCACGTATGGTTAGTTAGCTAAAAACAATATTCACTTGCTAGTACGATGACTGCCGTTTGTAAACTATTGGACAATAAAAATTGTTTTGAACTTGTAAACTTTCGTCTTTTCTTATAACTACTACTGTACCGAAAAATGGCGGCACTGAACGGGTGATAAGCTTAAACTTCGCTGCGAAGTAGAGGGCAACGAGAAGGATGTTCGCAGGCAGTAAAATAAATCAACTCTGCATACACCACCGTCACCTTTATTGCTGCCTTAAATACAATTTTTAGAGAATATGCTCAAAATGTCCGCGTTTATGGCAAACATAAGAAGGCATGAGTCGCAATGCTTCGTTGCACACGCCCCTAAGTTTCGTCAGTGAAGACTGCGTGTGCCCGAACGACGAGGTTTTGCGCATCGTCCGACGGGGTAGCATAAATACGTTACTGGTATTCAATAGTAATAGTAGTGTTAGTAAGACAAAGGTCGTGGGCAATCCTTGGTGATCTGTAAGATAATATTCAAAGCAGTTGGATGCCAGCCTCTTTCTCGACCCAGGCTTCCTTAGAAACCTACCTCCGACGCGAGCCTGGAGACCTTTCGAGCAGGCGCGCCGTGCAATCGGTCCTCTGATGCGCCTGGGATGTGACTCATTTTCTCCGCCAATGTCGGTCTCAGTTAACTATATCCGAACTATCTGATTGGGAAAAGTGAGATCTCGTTAGGGCGGGGTATTGTCGGAGGGATTTAATTTTGCCGGGTGACCGCCAGGGTTCATGTATGACATGCCATGAGCCCATTTTCGTACATGCCACAAGGGTGACATGGCTACTGTAGATTTTCCACCCTTCGAAAATCCACGCCACTCGGCCGGGATTGAACCTGCGCACTGGGGTTCAGAGGACAGTAAGCTTAGGGTGTCCCAACTCGTATTACAAACACGGAGTCATCTCACCCACCAAGGTGCGCAACTCGTATTCAACCTAGAACAATTAGCCCATCACATCACATACCTCTCCTTTAACGTTTATATAAACCTTACGCAAATACCATCACTATACGAATTCACGCGAAACCCAAACTACTATACAAGAATTAAAAACAAATACCCACTTTATGTATTCCTCAAATTGTTCTCCGAAATCGATTAAACAGAGGTGCCTTAATAAGTTCCCTCAACCATTGTATTAGCTGTGAGTAATTAGTTATAATTTAATTTTAAGCCAATGCATTTGAGAAAGTTGTATAAATTGAACCATGTAATCCTCTCGAAATGAAACAAAAAAATATAAATAAAAGAACGCATTCGTGCATCCAGTCGCCGCAACACGTTGCAGGTCGGATGCCGATATGTGGGATATCGTGCGGAGTACACACGCAGGATAACGCTAGCATGGCTGGGAAATTACCACCATACCCAGACACAATATTCGTCTGTAGTAAACATTTCCATTTTCGCCATTTCGCAATGTTGCTCGCTCCGGACTCGTAGTATCGCTGAATCGATAAGACATTACCTTCCTCAATGTCCAGAAAATGGAACGTGGGTGGGTGTGACCGCCCATAGAAAAAAAACGCAGACAAGAACCGCTACAAAGCAGAATTCGCCCACCGACGCAGCATAGCATCAATAAGGCAGTGTTGTGTAAAGAATATTCTTGAAGGAAAATAATGTTTTATGGAGGTAATGTTTTATATTTTATGGAGGTATATTTGTTTGTCACCAGATAGTGAATACACTGCTTTCGAATATACACTTCATGAATATGAACTCCTTTTGGTGCTGTAAGTGTGGATACTTTCGATTGCACGCATACCGATGAAAATCATGAGAGAGGGACAGAGAGAGAGAGAGAGAGAGAGAGAGAGAGAGAGAGAGAAGGACCGAGAGTGAAAGAGTGTGTATGAGAGTGAAAAAATGTGTGTGAGAGTGGAAGAATGTGTGTGAGAGTGAAAGAATGTGTATGAGTGAGAGAAAGAGTGTGTATGAGTGAGAGAAAGAGTGTGTATGAGTGAGAGAAAGAGTGTGTATGAGAGAGAGAAAGAGTGTGTGTGAGAGAAGGAGAAAGTGAGGGGCAAAGAAAGAGTGAGAGAAAAGGCATATTGCCATGGAAGAATCCCTCCATGGAATTTTGACGAATTTTGCCGTGAAATGTGATAAGAGCTTCGTAGTGGAACGTTTCGTGATACAACTACCTATCAACCACGACTATAAGTTTCGAGAACTACGATGGGAGTCAGGCAGAAGTCGTCTCCCAATGTTGCACGACAGAAGTAGACAGAAATAGTAGTCAGAAGATTGCTGGTGTGTCTCGAATATCCGTATTAATGGTGAATTAAATACTGTATCTTCGATAAGACATGTATTTTCCTTGCAATGTCCCAATATGAAGCTGTGTGACGGTGGGAAAACTCACTTCTCAGGTTGAGAAGACCAGAATACGGCGTGGGGGATGTCTTCGTGCTAACCACACGTACCCCCTTACCCCATAGTTGCGAGGCCGCGACGCTGCTGGCCGGCCATTGCCCGTACTCGGGCTTTCGCGCCAAGTACAGACTGACAGATCTTCGATAAGTCAGAGTCCCGCAGTAGCATAATAACTCCCGGATAGTGATTGCTATCCCGGTAATGTGGTGCAGGGACAAACATATAGAGGTTCTGATATTCATTACTAAAATTAATTTATGCGAACTGTAGATTGCAATGTAGATGTGCAGCGTTAAGGTAATTTCTGAGAGTGGCTAAGGCGCGAGAGACTCCTCATGAGATCACCAGGGGAAGGTGTACCACCAACGCCACCTGCCACCAAGCTGCCAATGGATTATCGTAGAATTATCGTACTTTATCTTTACTTTCTCGCTTTACTGCGTATGAAGTAAAGAGAAAGTGTTGAGATGAAGCGACAGTAATGGGCGATTTTTCGACAGAAAAACTCCTATTGTGGAGCCCTGGTAACAAACAAGTGAATAAATCTCGTTCCTGTGGGTAGTAAATTTCTTCTAACATGTGAAGTCAGAATCTATATTTTGTGAGTCCTTAAATACCGAAAAATCTATTGACGACCAAAAATGTCTGACTTGGTCTCTCTAGCGGCTAAACAGTTCGGACGATTGAGAACAATTGTTATTCCGAGATCGATCTGAACGAACTTGAGACCCTGCGAGTTCGGAACGGATATTTTGATTTTTGGGGAGTACTTTGCATTAAGCAACGTTTTCACAATTTTCTCAAAAATGGATCCAAATTTTTTGATTAAATTTTGTCCTCGAATAGTGTAAATAACACGTAAAAATGGTGCGAGTCTCATTTTCGTTGAACTCTGATATTTCGACATTTGCAAAAGTTAGGATTTTTTCGGCGTCTACCTACACCTACAAGACGATAGAAGATAGTATCCTTAATGAAATCTGATCTATAAAGAAAACAATATAATGTAGATTTTTTTCGAAATAATACAGTTCTCGCGTAAGTTCGCGTGAAATATACGCATTTTTAAACAATTATTTTCTCAGAAACAACTCCACGTTTTTATTTTTTATTATCAAACTGTATGTATCAAAGAACATTAAAAAAGTCGGGCTGGACCCTTTTTCGGTGACCTCTCTATATTTTCGATAATTCTACAATAAAAACATTTCAATATAAAATATTTAAGAAAGGCATTTTTCTTGTAAATGCAATCTGTTCAAAAAAGAGTACATGTACAATTGTTTAAAAAATAATTGTTTTCTGCATAAATTCTCCTTGAAGTTAATACAAGTTATAAGAAAATCTCAAAAACTGCTCCAATTTTCTTTTGTTACCGATAGAGTAAAAGTCGCGAGTACCGATATAGTTAAAGAATTGCGATGGCCTAATTTTCGTTGAACAATACTAATTTTCGAAAAATGGTAAAAGTTAGAAACAATGCGAGAAAGTATGTGTTGTTATAGCAGCTCTATTTTTTTATGTTATTTCCAATTTAAAAAGAATTACAACTGCAAAAAGCACGATATATTGCAATACAATTAAGAATGTTATTCCCTTTTGTATATGAAGAAAATGCGACTGATTTAAATAAAAAATGAAAGCAGATTGCTCACCTAATTGATGTCAATTCATATTATAGTCCTGATTTGAATATCCCAAACAGACCCATTTATAATTTTAATGTAGCCCAAAATAAAACAAGTACATTCTGCTGGTGAGTTATGGCATGCTAATCGCTTAATATTTGTTATTTTGCAGGTAGAAATCCGATTAAATTACTTCTATATTTTGTTACTAATATCGTATTTGAGTTTCAGATCCTAGAATGCATATACATTCTTGCAGAATTAAGGTTTTCATAAGTTATTAATTCTCAGAATACAATAGAATTAACATGTGCCATTAAAAAATGACTGTGGCTAGGAAAAACCTAAACGTACTTGCCAAAAATAATTACTTTAGATTGAGGAAACTAAATATTATTCCCTCGCCCTCCATATTTGGGAATGCGCATTTGAACTAGGTATAGCTGCACCAAGAAAAAAAAGAAATACCCAGAGAATATCCTGATATGTTTCTTATTGCATTCGGTTTCTGGAGTCGAGCACTGAGTGCGTGCGAACTATAAAAGTATCCACGTAGCCGGTTTGCTCTCTGTAAACGCTTCCCACTCCCCGAAAGTTCTTTCTAAGAGCACTACTGTAATACTTTGTCCTCGAACGCTACACACTCGCACAAACCCTCGCATTGGCCCTACGCCCTCTGCCCCTCGTTCTCCTCCCTCCATCCTCCGCCCTCCACCCATCCCCTCCACCCATCCCCTCCACCCTCTGCTCTCCACCCACCCCTCCGCCCTCCGCCCTCCGCCCTCCGCCCTCCGCCCTCCGTCTTCCGCCCTCCACCCTCCACCCACCCCCTCCACACTTCGGCACCATCCACTCACTCGCTGCACTCTGCTCGCAATCTGCTTTCATTTTACTCGCCTGCCCTTCTCGTGATCCGATTATTTTTACTTCCTTTTCCTCTTAGTTCATTGTCTCTTTTCCATTTCGTTTGTTTGTCTTATGTTGCCTTTAAAAAATACTCACTGCGTTCAGGAAATTGTTGAAATTTTATCTGCTCTTCTGATAGGTATTCTTTGGTTTTGTCTTTAATAGGGAAAGAACAAAACCGTCGATATGATTCGTTACACTCATTCCTAATCATTTGCATATTCCCGACGTTGACTTTTCTCTTCTTTTTAAAATTGATTAACAGAAACTGTTTCATAGCTGTCCTGAAAGAGTGCTAATGAGATTAATGGAGGCAAGACACTTCATTCTGTACACTTCGACCCTAAAATGACCAGCATCATGATCCTCACACAACATCTCGAAGAATAGAGTATTCATTAAATATAAAATGACAAAATGCCTCAACAAGCTCTTGAAAGAGATTAGATATAATGTGGAAAGACAAAATATCTACATTAGTATGAGGTGAAAAAATATGATTATAAAGCATTTAGAACTCATCCACCCGTTTGCTACCAATTCCCATATGTAAAACTAGAAATTACATAAATACACATTAAGACGTGACGAACATATGAATAAATATATTCGGAGAAATCCAGAAGTTTTCAGTTATTGAAGTAAAGTGAGGACGCTCATGGGTCCGTTGGAAATGTATCAAAATTAATAATATGCCGACACACATTTCATTTACATCAATTTATTTGGTATGCAAATTCTTTAACACATACAAGTGAAATTAAAAATGCCATATACAGCCATCTATTTGTGTAAACTATTCCTTCGCCTATTTTTATTATTTTGTGGTTTTCACTACAATTTTACATTATCTAATGGCATTATCTTATGCCATTTACAAAGTAAAATTTATACTTCACTTCGGTCGACTTACGATAGCTGTTGTAATGAGCATCTTGTCTGAGGTTTCTAATCTTAGTTAAAATAACGGATTCGTTCCGCGATAAGTTGTCTCATAATTGTAAAAATGTGTTTCAGATTGATATGACAAATCAACGAATGAGAATGCGATTAACAACTAACCCCAACTCTTTTGTTCGTTATTTGGTATTTGCTATCTACTGTTTTGTATAAATAACTTCGCACAGGCGCCGAAAATGTTATGCTGATCAATATTTCATTTTACTAATATTCCATTCGAAACAAAATACACCTAAATAAATGCTTATTATAAATGTATATTTAGACTGTAATATTAATCTAAGTGTGAAGTACAAAGTTTAAAAGATCGTGAGTGTAAAACCAAAGCGAGAAAGTCATTACGGTTTCAGGAAAATAAAGAAGTACCTGGAAATTGTAATAAACGCACGCGCGTTTGCGGGGAATTTGGAAATGACAGGCGAGAACTGAATCTCCCTACCTACCGCGGTTTTTGCGTGCAAACCGCGTGGATGTGATTGTCAGATAGTAGTGGAGAAATTCGCTCATTTCAATACAGTCGATATCTCTCTTTCGCGCCGCGCGCCCATCGCGCCCATCGCCGCCCATCACGCCCGCCCATCACGCCCGCCCAGCGCTCACACGTCACTTGCACAGCGCGCGCGGCGCCCGGCCCTCCGTTGTGTTGCAGCGCCAGCTCCCGCCCGCGCCACCCACCGCCTCCCCCCCCGCCGCCCCCTCCCCCCCTTCCCCCCCGGCCCCCCCCCCCCCTCCCTGTTCATCCGCGTTCACGAGCGTCCACCCGTGGTTACCCTCGCCCACACGTTTTCTCATCTACGTTCGCCCAATTCTGTCTAATGCTCCTTCGTGCCCGTTTCACGCACCCCCAATGCCCTTTTACCTCCCCCCCCCGCCCATTTCACCCCCCCGGTTCACACGTTCCAATTTCTCGTTCACTCGTAGCTATTTCACGCTCCCCCGTGCCCATCTCACATTCACTCCTGTCCATCTCACGCCCGACTCTACCCATTCTTGGTTCACACGTCCCAATTTCACGTTCACCTGTAGCCATTTCACGCCCCCATGCCCATCTCACACTCCCCTGTGCCCGTTTCATACTCACTATTACCCATCTCATGCTCAATCGTGCCCGTATTACGTGCACACGTCCCAATTTCACGTTCCTCCGTAACCATTTTACGCTCTCCTGTGCCCATCCCACGCTCCCCTGTGCCCATTTCACACTTATCCGTGCTCATCTCACGTTCACCCGTAACCATTTCACCCTCACCCGTGCCCAACTCTCGCTTACTCGTGTCCATCTCACGCTCATCCGTATCCATATCACGCTCACCCGTGCCAATATTATATTCGTCCGTGTCCATCTCCCGCTCACAAGTGCTTATATCACACTCTCATTCATCCGCGCTCAGCCACCCCACCCACACCCGACTGCATTCAGGCTCTCATTCTCGCACTCACTCGCGCTCACGTGTGTCCATCAATGTCCACCCACGCCTACCTGTGTCCAACCGCGTTTACCCGCATTCTTCTTAGTTCGCCCTGCCGCACTCGTGCATGCCTGCCACGCCCCTCTCGCGCTTTCTGATCCTCTCCCACCCTCGCTGCGTTCCTCCACACTGCGTGCCATACCCTGCATTCCTGCTAGACTCAATGTGCCATTTGGGATTGACCCTCCGGCCTAAAGTAGAGGTTATTTGCCATTCAGTCGAAAGGGCACTCGCCGGGCCCACTCGGAACGAGATATTTCCCAAATTGCAGCGTGCTATTTGATTCATTCTGCCAAGCATTCTACCGAATCCTACCGGGAAAAATGTCTCAGGGCATCAACTGATGTCACTGCAGTTCATCTGAGCGGGAGGTCCTCAGTTCGAGTCCCAACGGTGGCAGAATTTTCGACACATGCACTATACTACCGCACATGCCAGGAGACCGGTCGCGATTCGGATTCTCTTGAGTCGGGAGACCGGTTGGGATTCTGAGCTTGTCCCGGCTGGGGCGGTGCCCCGTTGGTGAGAGATACCTGGTGGGGGAAACTCCGCTAGCTGACGGTAGGTCGGCGCCGGATATCGCCATCCAGCGGGGTAAAATCACCACCTCCCGAGGATAAAACATGCACTACACATACGGGACAAATGACCTTAGGAGTTGGCGGAATCACTAACAATCAATCAGTCGACAGAATCCATTTTACTTTGTGCCAAATTTACGAACTTGTTTATTTATTGTATTTTATTTATATTACGTCAAAATCAGAAACTGTGTGTGACGTGCTACGGGGAGAAGTGTAGTCTGTGCACGTTTTCTTAATTTTGGGATCCCTATCCTAAAGCGTGTACAAGTTGAATTCTGAATACAGAAAGAAATGCGCGTTTTTGGAAAAATTGTTAACAAAATATTTGCTCGGATGTAATAAAGACTATTTTCAAAGGCAAAGCGACTATATATTTGGGTTTTTATCCCTCATCACACCCTTCGTGAAAGAATCTGCCACGACAACATGGAAAACGATAATTTAAATAATTATATTTCCCTTTGAACTCTAGAAGATGTGCCCAGAAAATGAAGTTACATGTATGTCCAGAAGCAAAACAAGAGCCCATCTCAGCATTTGTTAAAGGGATGAAGGAAACTGGACGAAAATCCTGATCGAGATGAGGGTCATTGACACAGATATTGTTACAATAAGTGATTAGCATTGCGAAGAAGAACCTCGTGGTTTGCCTTCACTTTCGAAGGTATCCCAGGGTGAAGCCAGAAATGGACTTCGGTGGTGATGTATCTCACCAATGTGTCAAATCTTGAGTGGGAAGCGAATTGTTTCGGAAATCGTTAGCGGTATATCAAATCGACAGCCCGCGTCTTTGTTAAATTAGAAAGAGAAATCCATTACCTCTCTGAGAGAGGTTATACCGCGATAATCGAAACATTTTAACACATTTTAACACATTTTTACACTTTTTACACGATTTAAAGCAACGAATGTCAGCTTGAAATTTTAAAACAACCAAGCAAGTTAGTTAAGTTTGAAACTCCAATGTAGTAAGTATTAATAGTTTTTTTCACGTTAATGAAAGTGTTCAGTGTTTGGCCATATCAAAGTCATTCTCAACGTATTCAATCAGTGATTTGATTTCTAATGGCAGGAAAATTGTTGGTGATTATTAGTAAACTGATTTATTGATCCAAAGGTATATGAGGTTTCACAAAAATGAAGGTTCTCGTATTTGCGTTATTTGGTTATGACCCCGCGCGACAATCATGCGGAGATTAATAAGTATTAGACAACAAACACTTCAAAATTCAATTGCCGTCCTAAACCCACATAGTACTGGATGGCGAATGTTAATGGTGGTAAATACTACTAGTTAATTTTATTTGTAAGCCGCCCAGACTGAAAAATAAATAAAAAATCTGAAATGTTGGAAAGTTAGCTTGAACAATTATTCCTTCTCTCCGTCCGTGTTCTAATTAGTAATATAGAAATAATACGGGAAGTTTCCCATTAATAACATAAATTATAAAGAATTTATATTTCGTTTCCAAATTTCCGCACAAAATATGGCACATCCTTGTACGTTGTTATTAACACAATGCTCTTTATGCTCAGTCTACCATTTTAGGTCAGCGCGAGATGAATTGTCTTCGTTGATGGATGTTGATAATAACATGATTTGAATGAGGAGGCAGAATAGTAGAATGAAAGACAGGGGAAGTGGAACTACCCCAAGAATACCTTTCACGAATCCTCTTTGTCCACCACAAATTCCACATGGTTCGGCCGTCATTTGAACCTCAGTGCCCACATGTGAAAAGTGAACGGTCTCATAACTAGAACACTACTATCGGACAAAAACAACTGCCCGAATATCGCGAGGCTCCGCGCCGATGTTTGGTAGAAGGAGTAACCTCGCTTTGTCGGAAGGACATCCATGTTTACCGAACATTTCGACCGGACGCCTCCAGTCTCTCGGCTATGTGCAGAGCAGCCGAGCGTCGCGAGACGCTGGACCGCCGACGGGCTCTCGGCCGCTGCCTCAGTCTTTAAAGCAGCCGCCTTTAGTGATGGCAAAACATTCAGTATATTGTTTTCGATTAATTAAAATGTTTTTTAAACAAAAAATCGCGGATTTCTGCAGCTGGAATACAATACTTTCTCTTTACTAATTAAATACGTGGGTACTGGAATAAAAACATCTTAGCCGTTTCTTTCTATTTTTTCGCCTCACTGCTTTAATGACAGTATATTATTTGTACAAACATATTTTAAAACCCTTGCCATAAAATATTATTGGTCGCATTCTGTAATATGAGAAGCAATAATCCGTTCATCAAAGCAAAATTTATACAGTTGTATGATTTGAAACAAAATTTATTGCCATGCCACGAAGCTCCAAGGCCATTTCAGTTTTAAACACAATAGCTCCTATATCCAAAAATAACAATTGTTTTGAAAATAAAAAAAATGTACAGAAAATGCTACAGAACATCAAATTTTGAGATCACTTTATTTAATTAATGATTATTAGATTCAAAAACGTTTGAGGTTTACAGAAATTTCATTAAAAGTTATTTAACGTTTTTGTCTTACAAATTAAGTTATAAAAAATGAAATGTAAATATTAAGAAACAGTACAAATTCGAAAAAGTACAAATGTTTAATTTTTGCAAATTCAAAGATTTTATGAAAATTGCACTTCTGCCATAGAGTTCGGTGTATTATGCTATATCTTTACAAATAGTTGAAGATTAAATTTGGAGCAATTTTTGAGAAAATCTTGGGATGTTTTTTGGGAAATTGTGACTATTTGACTCAAAATTATTAAATTATATTATTAAAATTATTGACTGGAGCAAACTATTTACATTTTTAAAGAACATTCGTAAAAAATAATAATTGTATATATAAAATAAAATAATTGTTAATATGGAATAATAGAATTGAATAAGACAAAGCTAGCTTCAATAACTAGAGGGTAAAAGAAATTAACTTTTTTATTTATATATTTTACGTCAAAAAAGTGTGGGACGCGTCTAAAAGTGTGTCTATGGGGAGAAGAGAATTCTGTGCACCGTCCCATACTGGGGCAACAATTGTAAAGAAAAAAATGGAGTGATTATCGGGAGAAAGGGTAGAGCCCAATAAGGCGGTGAAAGGTGCCCCCAAACCAAATTGATAATCGCGATGATCATATGAAAGAGAATACAAAATGACGTAGATTCACAAAAAATCAGCCTCCTAGGGCAATCTGTTGCAGAGATACGAGAAACGTGTTTTCCCTGTTTTATTTTCTTCTTAGCATCTATTGAGTGTATCAGGCTGAAAAAAATGCAGAGACGGGGTAACAGTTCAATTTGAAGGTATTTTTGGCAACACATGACGCCAAATTCATATACAATAAAATAAATACATTTTTCAAATTTATTTTTCGACGTGATAACCTTGGATTACTGTGTAATAGTTTACTCTAAAATGGGTATTAAATTTTATAACATTTTTTCAGATTTTTAAACAATGTGGACGGTAGTAAAAAAAATAAAGCAAATTTTTCAGTTTAAACATTTGAAATTTGCGCCAAATGTGGTTGTAAAAAACGGTTTAACCGATATTTAAACACAGATTTAAATACGACATATAAGCTCGAAATCTTATACGTGTTACATCGATTATGAATCAAACTCAATCGGAATTGGTGAATGCCTTGCTGGAAAGCATGGTGGGAATACATGGTGGAAAGAGATGGTTAGCCTCTTGCGCATCCGACTTCAGCCAATGGCTTCAAGCACCAGTGAACATCACAACATTAGCGTGAACTTTGAATGCCAAAATTATCACAGTTACAAGTCATTGAAACAGAAACAGATAAGCACTTTTTTCAATATTATATCTTTTATTGCAATTACTCTTTCATCATGTTAGTTTTGGTCGGTCACCGTAGAAAATTGTCCATTTATGCCTCTTACAAAATGTTTCTCAACACTTTTTGTACTCCATGAAACATGGCGGCCGACGTCTGGTCTCGCTTTTCAAACGAAGTGGTCACATAGTTCGTGACGGAAACAGTTGCTGTGCAGAACCAGCAAAAATCGGTGCACCAGAGGAGCCCACATATATCTTTCCACCATGGGAATATCGGGAGGGAAACCATATTGTCAACGTGCGAACGGAAGAGGCGCATGCGGATGCTGCTCCCATATAGCTGCGATCATAAAAAACACACATTTGGAACACACTACTTACTTGGCTTGTTAAACAGGTATTTTTAAACAGAAATGTTGAAAAAACGGAAATGTTGAGTAGACTGTTTTTAAACAAATGCGTGATCCCAGTTTTGAAGAAAGTCACAATGATTAATTGTCTATGATTGTCTAATTGTCAATGATTAATAAATCTACAACTAAGTAATTTGATTTATTTATAAACATAAATTATTAATATAACAAAAACCGAATAATTTGATTTATATGAGAAACAATAGATAAATCTAAAAACAAAAGAGGTTTGATCATTTCATGTCGATAATACAAATACTTTCCACATGAAACAAATATTTGTCAGCAAAAAGTTCCAAATCATCCTGATCAGCAAGACCTTTCAATAATTTTGAAATAAACTGTTTAAACTGTCAAACAAGTTTTTCCAATCACGTTTAGGAGCGAATTTCAAATGTTTAAACTAAAAAAATGATATTAATTTTTTCCACACTGTTCAAAAATCTGAAAAAATATTTGTTATAGAATGTTATAAGATCCGTTTTAGGGGAAAAATTAGTACAATAGTCCAACGTTATCATGTCCGAAATGAATTTCAAAAATTTATTTATTTATTTCTATATGAATTTGGCGTCAATATTCGTTGACAAAAATGCCTTCAAATTGAACTATGTTTCCCCGTTTCTGTGATTTATTTCAGCCCGATATACGTAATAGATGCGGAGAAAAAATAAAACGTGCAAAACAGTTTCTCGTATATCTGCAAGAGATTGCCCTAGGAGGATGATATTTTTAATCAACGTCATTTTGTATTCTCTTTCATATGAGCATCACGATTGTTCATTTGGTTTGAGGGCACTTTTCACCGCCTTATTCGACCATACCGTTTGCAAATATCCTATGAATAACTTTGAAGAACCCTCAAGAACAAGAACAAAAATATCATATTCTCAAGGTTTAGAGGCGAGAGTTGTTAACAGAGAGAAAAACGTCTTCGAAAGAACATTTTTCAGTATCAGGAAACCCCAAAACTTGTATATGCGTCAAAATTTTGACACCGGAATTTTGCAGCTTACGGTTAAATGGTACAACTATAGACCATTTTTTACTTTCTTTTTACAATATCTCCTTCAAATATTCATCTACAATCTTTGGGATTTTACTTAATATGTATGCGCTAAACATATTTCAGCTTTCAGATGATACGTCAAGAATGTTCTTGTTAAGTAATCATTGAGACAGATTATTTTCGGCGATCCATTCTTGAACCTGAGGAGGGTACATCTATGAGCCATCTCATGTTCTTAAGTTTATTATGAACTACGAGTGAACTATTATTGTGCAAACGTCTCTGAAAACTGGGTATTTCATGTCATTCACACGTTTTGGCTGCATCTGTTCAAGAAATTTTGCTAGCAATTTTGGAAACTCGTACTGTAGAAGAGAGTTGAACTACCTGCCTATAGTCATCTTTTTCCATTCTTTCAACTCCGTACATGTGATGCCATTTTGAGTGGCCCAAAAAATGACATCTAATGGCTGGAGGAGATTAGTGGAATTATGGGAAGAATTATGAATTTCATGTTGCATTGGTCACACAATGTGAGAACGTATGAACTAATGTGACTAATTGTTACGAATTGTTAATTGTTACGAAGTTACTAAATTGTTACCAATGAAAACAATTATTCCTCCTTGATTCTTAAGGTTACGTAGCTTGAAGAATTCATACCAATTCTCGAATATACGGGATCGAATCACCCTGGTGGATATATTCCAGCGTGATTTTTATGGTTCCTTCCATTTAAGATAAACATCTTAATTTTTTTAAGTCACATACACGGGAGCTAGTTCGCTAGTCACTATTATGAAGGTTGAGGCTTTGGTGGCATTATTACTTATTTTCTGGTATTTTCAACCTAATTTCACAATAACTTCAGTCATTCCTGAATCGGTACTATGACAACGTTAAGAGCCCCTACATTGCGCAATATTTGCAAAGACTGGGACACATACAGGACGATCGTTTAACTAAAGGAACAGATAGAGAACATCATTGTTTCTTTAACATGCTTGGGATGTAGTTGTATACTTTGGCAAATAGTTGTATTTTTTCACTATATAAACATAAATGTGTTACTAAAAAGTGATCATTGAAAAGTGAGAACTGAAAAGTGATAATTGAAATGGTAAAATAATTTATTTTTCTTAATATCATTTCCTATTCAATTCATTCTCATTATTTTGAAATTTCGAGGGAGCTTCTATCATATAAAATAATGCCTAGTATCTCATGAAGACCACTTAAGGATTACTTTAGAAGCGAACGATGTAACAACAAAAGCATCACATCGTTGTTGACGTCATTTAGAGTAATACACCCTCCATTAATACTGTTAATTTAAGAACGTTGGTAGTGACAGCACGCTCTTGGCTTGCCACTCTCTCTCCCGCTCGACCCACGCATACTCTTTCTCTCAATCGCCAGCCGTCCGTTCTCACCATCGCTAGAGATCGCGGCCAAACCCGCGCTCTTGGCGTTCCTCGCCCTGGCCACGACTACCCTCTCCGCCCACAGCTCGTTGCGTACTCGCGCCGAACACGCCCGCATACTCACCCGCCTCGCCCCCCCTCCTTCCCCCCCCCCCTTACCTCCCCAAGCCCGCCGCAACCCCTGTCTCGTTTCTACCTCCCCTCTCGGGCCCCCCCCTGCCCCCCTCTCGCCCACTTGCTCTCTCGGCTCCGCTTCTGCTGGCCCCCCCCCCCTGAGCGCGCTACAGTCCTGAACAAGGGTTCTTTTCAAGTGCCCTCCGCGTGCTCGCGCCCCCTCACTACCCCACCTCTGCCCCTGTAAGAATTACTCTGGCCTAATTCTCAGCTTCCGTACAATTCACGGCGAGTTCCTGCTACGAGGTCACTCGACAAAATGTTTGCGAGGGAATAACGGAGAGCGAGATTATTTGTCGAGATTCTGGGAATGTTCAAACGCGCTTTTGTGCCACAACTGGATGAAAGAAACAATGAGAAAATAAGCTCGGCATTTACGAACTTTTTATTCAAAATGTATGCTAGTTAAAATGAAAATTACATAATATATTTTTATTTTCCTGGCATTGCAGTATTTATAAATACTACGTTTTTTCTCCATTTTGATTAAAATTTCATCAGAAAATATTTTTAAGCAGTAAGAATTTCTTTAATATATAATTAATGGAAAAAATAATCCAGCTTATCACCATAGAGTTGTTTAAGACAGCTTATCGAGCTGAGTGTAATTAAAAGATATACGGAAAAGACGACCTTAATTAATGACTCTTTAAAGCAGTCATAGTGGCTTTGCACAAAAAGTGGCTCTAAGATGCAATTTGAAAGACGTTACATTCTTCGATGAAATGGACAATAAATATCGGAAAGTGACACATGACGGGCCTCTTAGAATGTGATTTACGGCAGTAATACGGCAGTAACGCGTTAACTAAATAAATCTTATCTTAAAATACATTAATGAAAATGAGATATAGTAAAACTGAAAAGACAATTGCATCTACTCAGTTAATGATTTGTTATTCTGTACGGATTTCAATATGACCATTTTGATGTCTTCATGGTAATTTACTAAACAAACTACACTGCTAAAATTAAAGACTGGAATTGATATATAATAATACCATTAATTCAATATTGAATTCATTCAGAGTTTTCAAAAATAAATTAAAGTGTTTTCATGTAAAGATTATATTTTCCCTTGATCATTTTCCTGTACTTAAACTATTATTATACTTTCATGTTTATATTGATAATACATTACATTCACTAACCGTGGTTAGCAACATTTTAAAACTAGAAAGATAAACTCCTATGTAATATAAAACTCTTTACATCGAGAAAAGCTCCATATTTGATTTCATACTAATGTTGACGAAATAACTACCCCCTAAGTCTTACTCCTCACTAAACTAGGCATATGTCCTTAACAGCTTAACTGTTATTTCTTAACCGTTAACGCTTCGTAACTGTTACGCGAAATAACAGTTATTTCGTTTATCCGGTTATTGGCTGTTATCGGTTGAAATGCATAGAACTCAATCTACTGGGCCTAATCCGAACTACTACAAGCTTTTGTGGCAACCTTTTTGTGCGATAACAGCTTCACTGCAGCTAATCAATCATGATTTACCAGTGTTCAAATTATAGATTCATTAATACATAATTCCTCATTATTACACATCATGTGCCACACTATTTTTATACATTATTGTATACACTACAACAAGCTGTTCGTCCTTAAAATTAAGTCCGTCCAATATGTTAACTTATTTCTGTCCCATTGCTTCTTATGTGAGATCAACTAATATATCCCTAGGTCCAATAAAATAAAATGAGTTACGGTCAAATACCTCACGTTATAATACTTGATATTCGATAGCCATTAACACTTTAGCTATACGTAAGCAAAAACCCTGTTTTCTTCTCATTATTTTTGGCACTCGTCACATTACTGTGCCTAAGTTGCATATTTGAAAGAATATTTGCTATATGAACCCGAATCACTTTCATTTTAGTAATATTCTATATTCTATACACATTCGCTACACATTATCATCTTTGGCAGTTAATCTAGTCTCGTTCATACCAGCTGCTTCTCTGTCCAAACATGTTAGGGAAAGTAGTGCAAGGAAGCGCCGTAAGGTAGCTGCTCAAGCTTTGTGGTGCTACCAACGTTATGCGTTTTGTGTGGTTTAAATCTTAGCAGTCGGCCATGTTAGGTTGCTGGTCATGAACCTGTTATTTTTCAAGTGTTGTTAATAACAGCTATTACGAGTCAGCTGTTTTTGTGATAACAGCTATTGAAGAAAAGCTGTTAAGCCCATCTCTACACTGAACTACCACCAAAAGAGATTCACAAAACATGCGCATATACTAAAGCTACATGTATGTCCAGATCATAAAAGAAACCAAATTGTATTAGAATTTCTTATTTTAGGAGAAACTTTACTTTTCCAATTCATCTTGAATTGATCGAATAGTTCTATGAAAAAATAAAAAATATAGTTGTATTTGTTTCTGAGTGTTGCAGGACGACTAGTATATCTATTTTATGATGCCAAATTTTAAGCCAGAAATTCGTGCCTGGAGTGCATGAATGACTTCAATTGGATGGAATGGAATTCGAATTTAGTGGATGATTGGTGATTGCGGTGTTACGATATGAATGATGAAGGAGCAATGATAGAATAAGAGGAGGGGGAAATGGGGAAAATCCCGAGAAAACCTGCCGCAGACCGACTTTCTCCGCCACAAATTCCATAAGAATCAATCGGTAATTAAAAGCTGCTACCTAGACGAAGGTCTGACCATTACACTCCCGAATCTCTCCAGGCCGAATAGAATATAAATATTATTCTAATATATTTATTCTTAGTTGCGTCAACAACAGTAAGTGTGGGGTTATACTGCACGGTAATTATAAATTTTTAATTTCTCCCAGTACTACAATACATAATTTCGTATAAAAGGGAAAATATTCTAATGTTGCAGTTAAAAGTCAAAAAACTCGTACTGTCGGGCACATGTATCGAGAAAGTGAATTTATATGTAGTAAGTTACTTCCTCTAACAATATGTATAGATAGAATCCACATATCGATGATCGTTGACACAGAAAAAATTGGTTTACAGTAAAACGTGTGACCGTCTTTCCACTTATCCACCTGCCTGGCCGTCGGCGGTCTAAAATAGCGCCTAAAAAATTCAAAAGATTTTGTTCAAAATTGATATTTCCCAGTTGATCCAGTTGAACTCAAGTCCCTGCGAATCTAAAGTGGATGTTTTGATTTTCTGGGATAATTTACAAGAAGCCTTCACCATATTTTTAGAATTTCCGCAAAAATTGGCTCCAATTTTGTTTATAAAATTTTCCCTCAGATATAGCAAAGAATGTTTAAAAATGGTGCAGATCTTATTTTCATTAAAATCTCTGAATTTTCAAAAATTGCTGAAGTTTGAAACATTTTTGCTACTTCGCATAGCTACAGTATTGAATATAGATATTTTTCTTTGATTTTTTCTTTAATAGAGCACAGATCATTTATAAAACATGCCGAGGCTCTGTTTTCGGTTAACAATCTGCATTTTGGAATGATTCAAACAATTAACGTTGCAAAATTACAATAATGATGATAAAAATTTTTAATAAAATCTGTTCAAAAAATAGATCTTAAAATAATGTCATGTCAACTTCCTCCTCCCCAAGAAAAAAAGAACAAAAACGAGTAGTTTTCATGTATTTTTTTCAAATAAAGGCAGTTTATAAAATAAGTTCTCAAAATCAGTTTTTTTTCTTTACATTTTCCCCTTGAGTGCAGGAAATATGAAGTCTCATTTGCTTTAAACTCTCTGAATTTTTGTAAACTGCAAAATTTACAAATAATACGAGAATACATGTGATAATGCAGCACTAGTAGTTTAAGGTTCATTTGTGGGTATATGTTTAAAAATTAAAGGGGAAAAAATTTTCTCCAAATTGCCTTAAAGGGGGGCCCTTTGTTGTTTTTTAAAAATTTTGAAACATCACATGTAATTGAAATTACAATTGGCATAATAATATTGTTTTTTAAAATACAATAATAACAGTAATAATAATATTTCAAAGAAATATTAATAGGTATTGTATAATAAATATTATCATAAACTTCAATCGCAATGTTTTGAGGAATAATTTCGAATTTTTAATGGTTCTAAATATTTCACCATATGAACAGAATGAATGGAATAAGGGTTGACGATACATTTTTATCCGCAATACTTACAAACGTGTACGTTTCGTCTTCTGATTCACCCTAGGTGTGTAGGAACATTGAAATTTTGAATTCCGTTCCTTCCTTACCCTCCCCAATCGCCACTGTTCTCCGCCCCTTTCCCCTCTGCCCGCCGAGTCTCCCAGATGGAACCCTCTGTTCCTCAGCTTTCATCACAGAACTTTCAACCGAAATCTTCAGCACTCATTTTTCATCGCGCGGCCTTCAGCTGTTGGGTCCCCCCCCCCAAACCTCCCCTCGTCCTCCTAACCCTCTGCCAACTCCGTCCTCCCCGCTCTCTTCGCCCTCCTCGCTCTCTCCGTTCTCCCCGCCCTCATTGTTGACCCAGCCCTCGCCGTCCTCCCGTCCTCCCCGCCGTCAACAGGCTTCTCGCTTTCCACTTTTCCCCGCCTTTTCCGTCCTTCCCGCCTTCTCCCTCCACTCCGTATTCTCCGCCTTCCCTCTCTCTCCGCCCTCTTCACTCCGTCCTCCCAGCTCTGTTCATCTTCCCAATTTTGCCGCCTTCCCCGCCCACCCCACCCTTTCTGTTTTCCCCATCTTCCCCGCCGCGCTTTCCAGCCCGCCCCACGCGAGACCCGTCATGCTCAACGCACGACGCAAGCGAGCCTCGTCCTCCATCATTCCAATCCCTTCAATCCCCCGAAATACTCCGGGAATCTACGAATCTGCGACGAGTCGCGTGAGGATCTGAGGGAAGCTCCTCCAAGAAGCCACAGCCAGTTTAGATTTATCGCCCGAGTGTTCTGCGACACGCAGAGCCCCTTGCTCTCGAATGCACGCGCTCTGTTATTATGGTGCTTTTCATTAATATTTGTGACGTGACGCCACCGTGCCAGATACCACCGCGCGGAATTTATGTGAGACGAGAAAGAAACGCCCCGACTCCTTATCCTGCACTCTTTTTCTTTCCCCCTCTCGTTCCGGCTCCCATTGCCCGAAACACTCCCAATTTTTCACAACTCTTGTTAAAATATTTCAATAATTCAATTTCGACGTTTAAAGTCGACATTTTAGTGAAAAATACGGTAATTTCAATACTAAAGAGTGCTATATCAACATATTACTGATGATCATTTCACCTTTGGTATGTTATATTAAAGATGATTATATTTCTATGAAAATGGCAGACTTATTCAGAATCATGTTGAGAAGTCCTGGCTTTCAAATAAGCTTACAAGTAAAAAGGTTCGGGATAAAAAAAATAATGTATGCGTTTCAGTATGGTTACTAGCGAATAATATTTACATGGCGAATAATTAAATGTATTATTTATACGTATGAAACATTCCACAGTCAATGTATTATTTACATAATATTATCAATTAGTAAAGCATTATTTTTGTAAATATACAGAATTGTTCAACATGGTATTTACAGTCTTACTAAAAATTGAAGCAAAAACACATTGATTTTTTAATGCCTTTAAAAATATCGAGTGGTGGTTTCCTTTAAGAAAGCAAAACAAATAAGTTCTGTATTTACACTTTTTTGCAAACAAAATATTCATCGCAGTACACCCAGTGTTGACAACCAAGTGAATTTTTATTTTGCATCCGGAAGTGCATTGATTACTACTTTGTAAATTATAGTCTCTTATACGGTGATCGAAATTTTTTATGAACCATATGTCATTGCGTTAACTTATGTTTGATTATGTGAAAGAAATCGAGTGAATGTATTTTCCGCTTGCTGAATTACTTAAAAGTGATTTATTCCCCCATCTCCCTCTCTTACGTAACCAAATACTCTGTCATTTACACACATCAGGAAACAAACGAATGAGCCTGGATGAAAGAATGGATTCAATCGGCAGCTTATTACCCATTTCAACTTGAAACAAAGTTCTCGGTATATTTAACAAAATTCGAATGTATGGTCATATATCATTTTCGACCCATTTTTTGTGGTCCCAATTTAACTCCCCCAAACCATATAATAAAAACAAACTAAAATTACAGCGAAAATATCACGCATTCTGCTGTCTACAACCGCAATCATTTTGGGATTCCAAATTAATTTGAGGTCAGAGGTTATTTTAATTTCGCACAGAAGTTATCTTGTTAGCTTTCGGTTCTGGCATGAATTACTGCAGGCTACGAAAAAGCTTTACGTTTTCGAAGGTAGTACATGTACGCTGCTGGCACACTTAATTTGAAAATAATATCATGGCATTACATTCTTTTAATACATATGTTTTCTCGTAATAAGGGGAACTTCAAATTAAAGTACAAAATAAATGAAACTGTTTTTCGGACATATTGTTATTATTTACCTTTTTCTACACCTCTAGTATTAAAAATTACATAATTTTATTCTCTATTGATATTAAGAATTAAACATGTATGTTTCTTGCACCAGTGAATAAGTTCTACCAATTGAAAATTACTTTATCTAAAGCAGAATTGTTCATTAATTTTAGTTGTCGACATCAGTTTTCCAAATTTAGAGCTAGATTTGCAATGCACGAATTATTGTGCTTTAATTAATTAATAAATCAATCGCAATTCTGAAGACTAAAAAATATTTGATTGTAGTATATATAAAATGGAGGTATTGTTTAGAATTATTTGAATGTACTGTTTCCCAACAGATGTGGGAGACGATGCAATGAGTTCCCGGAATGCACAGCAATTCGGCAAACAGAGCTTTCATATGCAAACAGAACGTAAATATGGCAGCAAACGTAGAGCGAGAAGAACGTTTTGTAATTCGTTTACTGGATATATAGATTGAAACTGCGTACTTTCAATACACAGAAAATACTATTAAGAAGCAAGCGAAATTTCTATGTAATACTGCTTGAAGCGACTGCAAGAAGAGATCTTTATTATGTATCTTTTGGCAAAGTTTGTTCTCAATCTCGCACAGGTTTGCGATGAGTGCGTATTGTTTATTGGTGAATATTTTGTATTATTTACATATTGCTTAATCCATTATTCAGGATCGTCTCTGAAAAGTGGATATTGTTTGCATATTAGATTTATGACTCTCAAAACATACTCTGAAAATACAAAATATTTGATAATTATGGTAATATAACAATTAAAATGTACAAGAAATTAGTTTTTATTCACAAAAATTACAAGATATGTATTTGAAATAATGGTGTACTACAGAACACAATTTGTTTTTGTTTCTTGGAAATGGACGTTAATGTAAATGTAATGATTAACGTGCATGAAGTATCGATAAAAAATTTTATATTACATCGTATTTCTTTCGTCTACAGAGAGGACGCATTATGAAGGTATTCTTGCGTGAGAAACATAACTTTGTCTTGGAAGTAGGGGGACTTCCAAACGCTGTTGGGGGACCTTCCGTGAAGAACGGTAATCATTAGTCAGGAAGAGAGATTGCCACCTTCCCAGTAGGAATGCTTGGCCACAAATAGGTCTGCGAGTGGTGGGCGCTTACACAGGTGTAACTCTCAGACAAACTCAATATCTTCTCATTAGATAATCTTAAATAACAAAATCCAAAAACTTGTTCGTTTGACAAATGAATTTGGATATAATAAATACACATAAGAACAAGTTCGCAAATATGTATTATCTCAAGATCACTTTTATATTATATTAAAAAACGCGTGATATCAGTTATTTTTTCGATGTCTGTCATGTGACAAATTAACTCAAAAGACAGCATTAATAAGAACATTATGTACAGAAAATAGTCATATTAAGTAAGATGTAAGAATGCACAATAAAAATTTTGTCTGACAAATTTATGAAATTCTATAGATGAGAGTTATTGAATTATTAATTCTTTCTTAATTAAATTCTCCAAATTACTTTAAAATATTGTGGTTATAAATCACTTATGTCAAGTGTCGAGTTTTTGTTTCAGAATTTTACGTAGCTAATTCCAAAAATGTTCCATAAATATCTCAGAAAATTAAGTTAAAGTATTTAAAACAATAGAAACCATAAAAAGAAAACTCTTTTCTAGCTTTATTACATTTTGAGACTGCTTTGTAACGTAGAGCTGCAAGTCGTCCCGCTTTACGGTATTAAGCAGGATAATAGAACCCTTTGTGCATGACATGTTGATAAATCATTTGTGCATTTTCGCATCTAAGAAATTGTTTTTCATACTCGCCGGCCTCCGTGGATGGAATTGGGGCCTTGGTACCACACAAAGGTCCTGTCGGAGAATTAGAACTCCCACCTCGGGGACCCGTTTCACTGTTATTCACATCGTTAAGGTGGGGGCAGCGAGAAGACGGGTTGAGGGCTCCTGGTGTAACAACCCAGGTGGTCCCTAGTTGGGCTGTTGGCTTCGTCATGATAGTGCCTAATACTCATTGTATACGAAAAATTATATATGACCTTATTTCAAAATATATCTTTAATATTTTAGTTGTAGGAAGACTCCGAAAAAAATGAACTTTTACAATTTTCAAAAAATCAGGATTTTTAACGAACGTGAGACCTGTACACTTCTTTCAAATGTCCTCCACACTAATCAAACACAAACTTTAAGAAAAATCGATGTAGCTATTGTTTTGAAAATTTTGAAAATAACCCAAGGGCTCAATGTAAAGTATCCCCCAAAATTAAAATAGTTTCAAATGCAAGGGGTTGTGACATCAGCCAGATCGATTGGGGAATATCAATTTTGCAGAAAATTGGATGAACGGTTTAGTCGCTAGCGTTGTTTACAGACGGACTGACAGACGGACTGACAGACGGACTGACAGACGGACTGACAGACGGACTGACAGACGGACTGACAGACGGACTGACAGACGGACTGACAGACGGACTGACAGACGGACTGACAGACGGACTGACAGACGGACTGACAGACGGACTGACAGACGGACTGACAGACGAACTGACAGACGGACGAACGGACTGACAGACGGACTGACAGACGGACTGACAGACGGACTGACAGACGGACGACAGACGGACTGACAGACGGACTGGACAGACGAAAGAACGCAGACGGACTGACAGACGGACTGACAGACGACGCGACGACAGACGGACGACGACGGACTGACGACGGACTGACGACGGACTGACAGACGGACTGACAGACGGACTGACAGACGGACTGACGACAGACGGACGACAGACGGACGCTGACGACGGGCTGACGACGACTGACAGACGGACTGACGAGACGGACTGACAACGGACGACAGACGACGACAGACGGACTGACAGACGGACTGACAGACGGACTGACAGACGGACTGACAGACGGACTGACAGACGGACTGGGCAGACGGACTGACGAGACGGACTGACGACGACTGACAGACGGACTGACAGACGGACTGACAGACGGACTGACAGACGGACTGACAGACGGACTGACAGACGGACTGACAGACGGACTGACAGACGGACTGACAGACGGACTGACAGACGGACGACGACGACGAGACGACTGACAGACGGACTGACAGACGGACTGACAGACGGACTGACAGACGGACAGACAGACGGACTGACAGACGGACTGACAGACGGACTGACGGACGGACTGACGGACGGACTGACAGACGGACTGACAGACGGACTGACAGACGGACTGACAGACGGACTGACAGACGGACTGACAGACGGACTGACGACGGACTGACAGACGGACTGACAGACGGACTGACAGACGGACTGACAGACGGACTGACGACGGACTGACAGACGGACTGACAGACGGACTGACAGACGGACTGACAGACGGACTGACAGACGGACTGACGACGGACTGACGACGGACTGACGACGGACTGACGACGGACTGACAGACGGACTGACAGACGGACTGACGGACGGACGAATAAATGGACGTTTTGCCGTCATTCGATTTTTCAGTATCAATGACCTACAAAACAGATTCGGGTACACTATGTGTTAGAAGATTTTCCTTCTAAATTTAGCTACTGGATTTATCCACTTTTTCGTCACCAGCGCACTATAATAAGAATTTTCTGCCGAATGTTCGCCGGTTTTCGCGCAGCATTACATAACGTTCTCTCTACTCCGTAGCGAGAAAGTTAATTACAAATTTTGAGTTAATGTATTCTCCGGAATTGCATATTGGCCTACCTTCCACCAGCAATAACAGCATATCTTGCGATACAGTATTCCACCAACAAATAGCAGAAGAATGAATGCAAGAACGATGAATTTCAGTACAAGTTAATAAATTCAAACTCATTTACCACCACACCTGATTTTTTAGTGCTGCCACTATTGCAGCCCACGAACGATATGTATGTTGTTCCTAGTGGTCCGGAGCAACCAGTTATCAGTACTATGATGTACACTCGTGGAGGGTGATGATGAAAGCTAAAACAACGTAGGTGCTCCCCTCGGGGACTAAAATACCTTTCATAAACAAGAGCTTTTGCAGAGTAATATATTGCAACAATCATTCTGTACTGATCTCTGAAGTTGAATTTCAAAGATTCTTTTTAATAAAAAAAGCTTTACTTTTACAGATCCATCAGAGAAACTTCTTCAACTAGACCCTGAAAGCAAACATTTAATACTAACACCACACACAAATGCCGAGTGAAACCTAGTATTGGTAGTGCTGTGAACTGAATCGTCTGTGACTCTTACTTTGACTCCAATGATATGGATAATTTCTTTCCTTTGACTACGTTTGCGTTCTTTCTGATGACGATACAAGCGTTGTTTCATTATGAAGTAAATTTCGAACAAAATTTACATCAGAGATTACTGCAAAAAATATTGTATGCACCTCGGCCGCGTGATGACTTACTTATTCGAGCTCGAAATACAATTAGACTCGCCCGAGAAAATCACCCTTCACGACCTGGATAAACAATCTTCACCATTCTCCTAAGTCAATGGTGCTACTACGAGATAGTTCCTGTTTTTGCAAGACAGGAGAATAACTAATTAGACATTTTTTTAAGATTTTGATATTATTTTAATAATAATTGCAGCCTTTTTAACGTATCATCGTACTCATAATCACGTTTTCTAGAACTCTGAGGGTTATTAATGAGTAATATAGTTACATTTCACACGGTTCTCCATTTTCTCGTACAAGTCACATTATTCACGTGGAATACGTTCACGACAAAACAACCAAAACTAGAACCCACTTGCCGCTGCGAATAGTTTTTATTTCAGAAGAATATTTCTTGTTAATTTTCGTCAAAACGCTCGTTGCTTATTTTATCCATAATTCAAGTTAGTGAAATATGAGTGAAGTTAGGGATGCGGAGCTCTAGAAGACGTAATAAATGGATACGAAGATACTTAGTTAATAGGTTTGTAACAATGTTTCAAATAATTTCAAAGTCCTAGAAAATGTCAACAGATAGTACTTCTCCGCATAGGTCCCATGGATTTAGCTGTTTGGCGTTAAATAAATGCAGAAGTGTATCTCTTCTTATGATATATTTTATCTTCAATATTAACGCAGCAAATAAAACACCAACGACGAATACATCCTTTCTGGAGACGAATTCTCGCCGTCGGCTGCTTTGATCGGTAGTTTTCCGTGGTTTCTCCGGTCAACAGAGGAATGCCGTAGCAGTGCGTTAACGAACAGGCCACGGACTGCGAGCAATCTTTCCTTCCTCTTCCTTGTTCGACCATCACCCCTTACTTACGCACACGCTTACATGCACTACACTACCACACATGCGGGGAGTCCAAAGCTTGTCATGGCTAGGGCAATGGTACATCATGGCAAGACAGTATCTGATAAGAAAAATAATGATCGGAAAAGCACTTCTGAGGAGGATTATCGAACATTGATAATAATTGTCGCAAAGAACTGTCGATCAACTGTGACGCGAGTGACTGCAGAGATGACTGAATATCTTGGGAAAACTATATTCGCAAATACTGCAACGAAAGCTCTATAAAATCAACAGGTATGGGCTGCGAAGGCCAAATCGTTTATTAGAGAATACTACCTCTACAGTAAAACATAGTGAGTTATAAAATATGGATGGCAAATAATTGGAAAAAAGTAATATGGTCTGATGTGTTTTCTTTCACATTGTTTCCAAGAGCGTGCCCAGGTAACGTATGGAGAATATTAAACAAAGCATACGCCCTAAATTGAATCCCGCTGTAAAGCAAAGAGGGGGATCGAGAATAATTTGGAAAGCAATATCATAGTATTTTTCCATTGTCGTAAAAACACATTACTACCAGGAACTACGTTAACATTTTATGAAATCAGTTGCATTCTATGGTACAGATTTTATACCACTATAAGCATGTAGAGTTTTCAGGTCTCACAATTCATACAGCTCGCGCTTCACAGGCATAGGAATGAATTTAAATTCCTTCCCTGGCCATGAAACTTGTATTGAGCACCTTTGGTTTATTTTAGAGACGAGGCTAAAAATACACTTCCTCCGCTTTCTTAGTTACAGAAACTGCCTAATGTTACTGGAGAAGAATTGTATAAAATTATAATTGTATCTCTTGAGAATTTTTTATTCATACATATCGAGACGAAATACAGCTGTTCTAAAGGCTACAGGTAACACCTCCATTAAAAAAAGAAATATGTAACTTATTCAGATGTTTCATTTAGTTTGTCCATCCTCAATATAACTTCGGGAAGTTGGGAAGGCATTGTTAAAGTTATTCCCGTCAATCTGTGAAGTGGTGTCCATGCAACTGCCGCTCTGCAAACGTGACCCACATTCACAGACGGTCAGTGGAAGGTAGTTCACACGATACCAGTAGGCAATTTCCTGCGCTGGCCAAGCCCGCGCTCGGCCGCAGTTGAATTCGGTCCTGGCTATTGTCATGATAACAACCTCGTCTTGCGCGTTGGACGCTCCAAGTGAAGGGGAGGTAGTGCTACTGGCATGCCCCACGAGATGGCTACTGGCGGCGAGGGCGGCGAGGGCGGCGAGGGCGGCGAGGGCGGCGAGGGCGGCGAGGGCGGCGAGGGCGGCGAGGGCGGCGAGGGCGGCGAGGGCGGCGAGGGCGGCGAGGGCGGCGAGGGCGGCGAGGGCGAGCGAGGGCGGCGAGGGCGAGCGCGAGGGCGCGAGGCGGCGAGGGCGGCGAGGGCGGCGAGGGCGGCGAGGGCGGCGAGGGCGGCGAGGGCGGGCGGGCGGCGAGGGCGAGGGCGAGGGCGGCGAGGCGGCGAGCGGCGAGGGCGGCGAGGGCAGGGCGGCGGGGGCGGCGAGGGCGGCGAGGGCGGCGAGGGCGGCGGGGGGCGGGGGCGGCGAGGGCGGCGGCGAGGGCGGCGGAGGGCGGCGGGGCGGCGGGGCGGCGAGGCGGCGAGGGCGGCGAGGCGGCGAGGCGGCGAGGGGCGGCGGAGGGCGGCGAGGGCGGCGAGGGCGGCGAGGGCGGCGAGGGCGGCGAGGGCGGCGAGGGCGGCGAGGGGGGGCGGCGAGGGCGGCGAGGGCGGCGAGGGCGGCGAGGCGGCGAGGGCGGCGAGGCGGCGAGGGCGAGGGCGGCGAGGGCGGCGAGGGCGGCGAGGGCGGCGAGGGGCGAGCGAGGGCGGGCGGCGAGGGCGGCGAGGGCGGCGAGGGCGGCGAGGCGGCGGGCGGCGGAGGGCGGCGAGGGCGGCGAGGCAGCGAGGCGGGCAGAGGCGGGGCGGCGAGGGCGGCGAGGCGGCGGCGGCGAGGCGGCGAGGGCGGCGAGGGCGGCGAGGGCGGCGAGGGCGGCGAGGGCGGCGAGGGCGGCGAGGGCGGCGAGGGCGGCGAGGGCGGCGAGGGCGGCGAGGGCGGCCAGAGTGGCCAGGGCGGTCTTACCTCCGGCGAGCAGCAGCGTGGCGGTGGTGTACTCGGCCGTTGTGGTGCCGGCGCTGTTGGTAGCCGCCACCCGCACCACGTATTGCGTGCCGGGCCACAGCCCCGCCAGCGTGAAGTTGTCCTGGCGCGACACGTGGCTGCCCGCTGCAACACAGGATACGAAGCGCGCCTGGCTATACTACTTAAGAAAACATACTGTGACCAAACGTTCAAGCGGCCGGTTATTATTGGTGAATGAAGCACTGTTTTATTTCTATTTTGCCCTTTCTCATTTTCTTTATCTCCCTTTTCTCCCGCTCATGCTACCCTCTTTTCCGTCTTATTGCCTCTCGATATTTTTCCTATCTCTCCCCCTCTCCACTCGACTCTCTCTTCTCTACCCTCTCCCTTTTATCTCATATCACATTTTCATCGTTTCTTTCCATTACATCTCCCCTCCACGGCGGCATTATTCTCGAATGGGCCGGGAGCGGTAGCTTAGTGCATCAACTGTTGTCACTACAGCTCCTCTAGGAGGCCTAGGAGATCCTAGGTTCGAGTCCTGACGGTGGCGGGATTTTCGACACTAGCTTTTCAGATAGGTCGAATTCAGACGCTGTCTGGAGGAGAATTCTAGCGGCCGGCTGCTCTGATAGGTAGTTTTCTGTGATTTCTCCGATCAACACCAGGCGAATATCGGAGCAGTACCCTAACAAACGGGCCACGAACCGCGTGCGATCCTCTTTCTTTTCCTATCCCACACACACACCTACACTTTCCTATCCCCATACACACACTTACACTAACATGCACTACACAATCACATATTCCGGGAGACCGGTAGGGAGCTTAGACCTTGTCCTGGCGGGGGCAGTGCCCTGCTGGTGGGAGAGTCCTGGTTAGGGGGAAACGCCGGTAGCCGAGGGTAGGTCGGTGCCGGATCTCGCGATACAGCGGGGGAAGAACACCGCCATCTCCCGAGGAAAACATGTACTACACTTACGAGAGCAATGACCTAAGCTGTTGACCCGCCCGGAATCACTAACCAACCCACCAATCGAATGGGTTCTCTCTTGACCTGCGCGTCCAGGAGGGTGATTGCTTAGATTACTGGCCTCTGAACTTCCAATGCGCGCGTTCGATTCCAACGAAGGAGTGTATATTTTGAAAAGGGGAAAATCCCACATTGGTTGAATAATGCTTGTGGCGTATGAAAGAACCCTGGATGCCCGGCAAAATTACATTCCATATCCATGCGCTTACGGCTCGCCCGCGGTTTTCGCCCGATGGAAGATCCCCTAGAACCGCGCGGGGGTTGGCTTCAAACGAAGCACAGGTTCAATACTCGGGTGCGGAACTACGCCGCAATGTAGTGCCCCCGCAAGATAACCCATACGATGAATAAATAAAAATCTCTTTACCTATTAACTCTTTTTACTTTCTCGCTACGGATTAGGGAGAACGTTAAATTATGTAATGCGGCGCGGAAATACGACTAATTTTCGGCAGAAAAACTCTTATTACCAGACCTTGGTAACGGAAAAGTGGATAAATTTAGAAAAAATCCTCTGAAACGTGGTGAACCCAGAACCCATGTTTTGTGAGTTCTTTATACCGAAAAATCAGCGAAACGTCTGTTCTTTTGTAAATAACGCTAGTGGCTAAACCGTTCAGCCGATTTTCACCGAAAGTGATATTGACCAATCGATCAGACTGATGTGGCCGCTTGAATTTCAAATCGATACTTTATTTTTGGAGGTCCTTTGCGTAAAGCTCCTGGAACATTGTCAGAATTTAAAAAAATGAAACCCTTGTTTTTGATAATTTTTTGTTGTTGGATAGTGTAAAGGAGGTTTAAGAGAAAGGAGTAGGTCTCAGAAAGTTGTTAAAAACCCTGAGTTTTCGAAAATTGCAAAAGTTCGAAATTTTTTCGGTGTCTTCCTACAACTACAATTATGAAGGTAGATATTTTTCCCTTAATGAAATCTGTTCCTTAAAGATGGATTTTAAAATAAGATCGTGTACAATTTTTCGAAAATTTGAGTGCTTTTCGCCTAATTTTGCATAGAAATATGGGCTAAGAAGTACGTGTTGTTTTAGCACCACTAGTTTTCTTGTAGTTTTTTACCTTCATTTTTTTAATTATTATTCCGGCTGGATTCATTCATCCTACAATTCCTTTTATCTTTCTTTCCTTCTTTTCATCTTGTCTTCACTTTATCATCTTCCCTCCTCCTTTGTGTTTACTGTGTAGACAAGTATTTGCCTCTCGGCGTTAAGTTGAATTGTTAGAGGCACGTGCCAAGCCACTGGATAGTTGCTGTTTGATCTACACTTGCTAAACAAGAAGTGGAGTGAGCGGTCAATGCTCCGAAGTTGCACACCGGAGACCGACCACACTCCTGAAGTCAGCCGAACTAGGGAAAGTTTTCGCTATCACCTCTAACAGAATACTCTGGGCAAACTTTAGAAGACTCGTTTTATCCTTCTTTACCCTTATTTAATCTCCCTTTCTTCACTAAACCGGATACACACTCCTTATTATACTTCCTTGCTGAATATTTTCTAATGAGAAATCATAACTGCTAAAACAGCACATACATTCTCGCCTTATTTGTAACTTTTGGAATTTTCCAAAATTGAGAGATTCCAACTAAATGAGATCTGCACCATTTCTTTAAACGTCCTTTGCTATACCCCAGAAAAAATTTAAAGTAAAATATTTGGAGCCGTTTTAGAGAAAATTATATAAATTGCTTTTACTTCAAGCAAAAATTAAAAAACATTTTTAAACCAATTTGTAAAATTTTTTCCAATTTAAATTTAAAAAACCTTTTAAATTATTCTTTTAAAAATTTAAAACGAAATGTTTGTTGAAAATTTGACTTGATTTTTAAACCTTTGCTATATCCGAGAAAAAGTTTAAAGAACAAATTTAGAGTCGTTTTTAAGAAAGTAATTGTTGATAAATTGTGTTTAATTTACACAAAATTACGCGAGAACTATGTACATATATTTTCGATAAATTGTTCATGACCTTATTTTAAGATCTCTCTTTGAACAAAACATTTCCTTAAGAAAAATCTCTATCTTCAATATTGTGGTTGGGAATGATGCCGAAACAATTTTGCACTTTTGTAATTTTTAGAATGTACAAAGTGATAAGCAAAAAATCGATCTGCGCCATTGTTTTACGCTTTCTCTCCCCTATCCGAGGAAAGAATTTAATCAGAAAATTTTAGTCACTTTTGAGAAAATTTTTAAAATGTCTGAGACTCAGGAAAAGAACTATGTATATCTTACGTGAATCAATAGTGGTCGCTAATGATCATAGACGTTGCGGCCTAAAATAAATAATAAAAAAAGATTTATTCATTTTTTGGATACCATGGCCTCAAAAGTTTTGCCGAAAAAATCTCCAATTTTTACTGTAACATTACACTACTATCTCTTTATTACGTAAGTAGATACTAAGGAAAAAATAAAAAGTACGTAAAATAATTTGTATATGAGTAATTTTTCCACGACCTGAAAATGTTTTGATACTGTGACTTCACATTGAAATATTTTTTACAATGATTTATTGTTCTAAGTTTCAAATTATCGGTTTTGAACACAATTTTCTAGAGGCGGTAAAACGCGGAAGGGCAAGAATTTTATCTGAACTTCGAAGAGGAGGAGAAACCATGCGTAGGTATCATTTCACGGAGAGTAGCAGTATCGTCTTTAACTTGCGCGGCGTACTTTCCCCTCTGCCTTTGACTTCCCTCTCGTTGCCGTTCGACGTGCACGAGACAAAGAGATGCCGAGAGGAAAGTGAGAAAGAGAGATGTGTCCGTCCAAGCGAATGCGTTTGCATCGAGTTTGAATTTTACCACTCGAACGTTCGAGTAGACGGATTCATCCAGGATTCCTTTCCGGTGCTGCATATGTTTTATTTACGACAGTCTTGCTACTAGAGCATACTTCAGCGAAATGTATTTTCACAATATGTGGATTTTACGTCTTTCCATTACTTCGTTCTAAAATACTTCTACTGAAATGAACTCATAGCAGAATTCATCGAAAACTTCTTACATGAACGATGTAAAGGAGGGCAGCACCTCTCAATTCAATACCAATTTAATTTCGCGCGATGGGTTCTGAGAATATTAGGAAAGAATTCTCCGAATAGCGATTGGAAATGTAAAAAAATTATACGAATAAAAATGTTTGTTCCCAGAGGTTTGATGACAGATTTTTCATATATGCTTTGTATGTAAATTCTTTCAGTTTTTACGGAGAGATAGTGACCAAATAAAAAGTAAATGAAAATATGTCAAATTATACCACAAATGGAATTCATTATAAATACATCATTCTCGTCGTGTCTTCCAGGGTAGTTTTGCAGTGTGTAAGAAGTCTTTTATCATCTCATGGATTAAATATTTTGTTTACTTTTATGGAAGCTGAAAAGTGATCGCTATTTGAGAATTATCACCAAGAGAGGTGGCTCAGTGAATCAGCTGATGTCACTTCTGTACCTCTGACCGGGAGGTTCGAGTCCCGACAGCGGGAGGATTTTCAACACTAGCTAGCTATATGTCGAATTCAGACGCTGTCTAGAGGGGAATTCTTGCGACCGGTTCTCTGATCGGTAGGTAGTTTTCCTCGATTTCTCCGATCAACACACCGGTAGCGGTAGCTCAGTGCATCAACTGATGTCACTGTAGCACCTCTAACCGGGAGGTCCTAGGTTCGAGTCCTGACGGTGGCAGGATTTTCGACACTAGCTTTCCAGCTAGGTCGAATTCAGCTGCTGTCTGGAGGAGAATTCTAGCGGCCGGCTGCTCTGATCGGTAGTTTTCCGTGGTTTCTCCGATCAACACCAGGCGAATGCCGGAGCAGTACCCTATCAAACGGGCCACGGACCGCGCGCGATCTGTCCTTCCTCTTCCTTGTCCTATCCTCTCCCCTTACACACACACTTCCACTAACATGCACACTATCACATATTCCGGGAGACCGTCGGGAGCTTAGAGCTGGTCCCGACTGGGGCGGTGCCCCGTTGGTGGGAGAGTCCTGGTTAGGGGGAAACCCCACTAGCCGACGGTAGGTCGGCGCCGGATCTCGCCATCCAGCGGGGGAAGATCACCGCCATCTCCCGAGAAAAACATGCACTACACTAACAGGACTAATGACCAGAGCAGTTAACGCGCCCGGAAACACGAAAAAACCAACCAAACCAACCATCCGATCAACACCAGACAAATGCCAGAGTAGTACCCTAACAAACGGGCCACGAACCGCGCGCGAACTTTCCTACCTCTTACTTCACCTATCCTCACCCTTTGCACACACACACTACACTACACTACCACACATTCCAGGAGACCAGTCGGGAGCTTAGAACTTGTCCTGACTCGGGCGGTGCCCCGCTGCTGAGAGATACTTGGCTGGGGAAAACCCCGCTAGCCGACGGCAGATCGGTGCCGAATCTCGCCATTCAGCGGGGGAACAACACCGCCACCTTCCGAGAAAAAACGCACTATACTTACGGGACTATGGACCATAGTAGTTGACGCGCCCGGAATCACTAACAATCAGTCGATCGAGAATTCTCACTAGACAAACTTTGAGTCACTTTAGGAGAAATATTTAGTTTTCTATTAGACTTTTAATATAATTTCATCCCATGTTACCTAAGCACGAGGCTTTAAAATCACGCTACAATTACGACTACGCGACTGAAACATTTTCTTATAGCACGCGAGGCTCTTTAAACTTCAAAAGAATGGTACAACTTTCGATGCAACAACCAGTACCTAATGTTTCTGTTACATTTAAATCCACAAAGCAATGTTTACAGTACGTGGATATTACACTATAAATTTAAACATATCTGATGTTTTACATTCATAAAAAAATCTGAACAGGCAAATAAATTGATTTGTCTATCCCCAAAGTGGTCGATAGCGATCTCTTGGGATCAACTGGAACATTGTTAGAAGGACGATTTTTTTTAAAAATCGGAGGTTATCGGCAGGTAAAAATAGATCCCTAATTACTAACTTTTTAATAAAAAGTATTATTATTATTATTATTATTATTATTATTATTAGTATTATTATTATTACTGTTAGTTCAATACTTCTGTAGCATATTCATTTCATATCAACATTGGTCGAGATTTTATGATTTAATTTTTGCTACTTAAAGTTGCAAATGATAATGACATCTGCCATACAACTGAAATATTTTTCAATTATTTATTGGTAAGAGAAATCGTTCTTGTAATTCGTTTAATAAAGTACAAGCAAAGACATATTAAACATTCTAGGAATGCCATTGTATTTTTATTACTACTTGACTTGGTTATGGACCATTTTCTATCTTATGTTTTATTAGTATTTGCGCTGTTTGTTTTTTTACAAAATAACTGAAGTTTCTTTAGAGACACTGAGTTTTATGATTAGTTTCGCCCAAATTCTGTTCTCTGCGCTAGCTTAATTGTTTTAATTTTTATAATTTTTGGTATTATGTAAAACTTTATTCCACAGCAATTTGTACTTCTGAAGATATGTGTGAATCTTTAAGCGAAACGTAGCGTTACAATAGATTTATCATTCGACTATTGATCATTGAATGTTATTCTCTGACAGTTTTCAGTTTTGAATGTCTCTGAGGATACGTTTTCCTGTATCTTATTGTTATTAGGCAATCAATATTAGTTATATTTACCGCGGAAACATTTTATACGAAATATTTTTATATTTCATATATATTTATATATTTTTATATTTTATATTTACCGCGGGACGAAAATATTTATGAATATACGATTGCACAAATATCAAGTAATGTCTCTCAAATCTCTCTAAAAATTTTAAATGCTAAAAATTTTATTCTTCATAAAATAGTTATATAAGCGATTGTAAATTTCATATTAGAGTGTAAATTAACGTAAAGTGACAAAGCACGAAAACAAGTGTGTTAATTTTGAAACCAAAGTAAACGTACTAACTCTTTTAAAAAGAGAAAATAATGAAACTTTACTTTGATTTACATGTAAAGATTAGAAGAACGTATTGACCAACTTTGACCACTAAATACAATCTAAGAAAATTATATACCAATTAACAGCAAATCTTATATTGTTAACATTATCACTAATCACGTAGGTCTGTGTACTTGTATGTAAGAAATTTTGAATTTGAATTCGTAATGAATAATCTCCCTCATTTCATTCTATTTTTCTCTCTCCAGCTCTTTCCCCACTCTCTATAATTAATGAACATTTCCTCCCCATCTGTAATTCTCTGCTGCGTTCTCACTCCCCATAAATTACGCGTTACACTGGTAGTATATCTATCTCCAATGAAAATCTACCCATGCAAAAGTCCTTGCCCTTACAAAGTATCCACATATGAAAGCAAGTCGACTATCCAAAAGACGTATATAAGATCAATATTACTAATGTACAACTGTACCTCGACTTATTTAACATGACATGTCACCTCAAGGCCACGAGCAGGACGAAGAGGGGCTGTCACCTAATCGGGAGCTTCGTTACGATTTAAATTTTTAGTATTGGAGCTACCGATTGGATGACAATGTCCCCCTCCCCTTCCAGTGCGTGACCTTGAGGCGCCACGTTAAATAAATCAAAGTATAGTGCCGCCTTTTCTATACCCTGTCCGCTTCACTCACCTGTGATCCACTCCTCCTGCGCCGTCTCCCTGTACTCGATGCTGAAGGCCGCGATGGGGCAGCCGTTGTCCTTCCAGTGCTTGAGCTGCAGGGTGATGGAGCTGGTGTTGGCGTCGAGGAAGAGGGCGTGCGCGGGCTTGAGCGGCCGGTCGCCCTCCGTGCGCGCGTGCAGGGTGTTGCTGGAGGGCCCGCTGCCCACGGCGTTGAAGGCGCTCAGCTGCATGCGGTACGCCGCGCCGCACTCCAGCCCCGTGAGCCGGTGGCTGGTGGCCTCCCGGCGCAGCGCGCGTTCCTGCCCCTCGCTGCCGCCCGCCCCGCCCGCGCCCGCGACCACGCCCACGCCGCCCCCGCTGCCGCCGTTGCCGTCCCCGCCCGCGCGCCGGAAGCTCAGCACGTAGTAGCGCACGGCGCTGCCGCCGTTGTCGACGGCGTCCCATTGCAGCTGCAGCCACGAGGCGCCCGCTGACGCCACGCGCAACTCGGGCGCCGCCGGAGGACCTGCGCACAACAATCACGTTGTAATCAGTATGGCTCGGAAAGGGTGTCTCGAATAGGGCGACTCGAAGAGGGGATCTCGAACAGGACGCCCTTAAACAACGGCGTTCCGAACCGAACGGAGTGTTTCCCGAACGGGGTGTTTCCCGAACGGGGTGTTTCCCGAACGGGGTGTTTCCCGAACGGGGTGTTTCCCGAACGGGGTGTTTCCCGAACGGGGTGTTTCCCGAACGGGGTGTTTCCCGAACGGGTGTTTCCCGAACGGTCCCCGAACGGGTGTTTCCCGAACGGGGTGTTTCCCGAACGGAGTGTTTCCCGAACGGGGTGTTTCCCGAACGGGGTGTTTCCCGAACGGAGTGTTTCCCAAACAGGTCATACCGAACAGGCAGTCCCGATTAGGGCGTCACGAACAAGGCGTCCAGAGCAGGATGTATCGTGCAGGGCGTCTCGAACAGGGCGTGGATTAACTGAATAATCAAATTGAATCGGAACTATATCTTTACAAAGCAACTGAGTAGTCTGCGTCCGTACGTCTGTCATGGTTAGATCGCTTCCGGACTATCAGTCGAGTCAAATGAGATATTGGATGCGTCTCGGTCTCTTGGTGGAAAGTGAAAGTTTTTTTGCGAATACATCAAAAAGAGTGTAAAGAGAGTAAAAATCGTGTTTTTTAAGCAATGAAAATGCGTCTTGGGGTACTTATGGCACCTACAAATGCGATCAATAGCTCATTCGATATCTCTCGACAAAACAACTCTATCCGCAGGATTCTTAGCCCGTCTTCTTTAGGATATTCTAAAAAAAAGGTTTTTGATGGCTTCAATGCACCTATGTTCTCACTGTATCGGTTTGGCGCGGAACAGAGATTCCAATTCCTGGACCTCTCGTTTGGGCTACTCGATGAAAAGTTTGAGTCTTGGAATTTTAGGCGAATGCTTTTTGTAGTTTAATTTGCTGAACTCGGAACTGTGCACTTTTGATCGTGTGTTTGATCGACTGCAAGTAAATTTCGATTGTACATCACGTATAAAAGGAACACGTGTGCTCCAAGATCAATCGTAATTGCATTCTTTGAAGTGAGAGTACGGCACTCAAAATACAGGGTTGACATACTAGTGTTGTGCGCAGTACGGAATCCGTATGGCAGACGCGTTTCTGCTGGGAACATTTAGTCGACGTTTATGGATGTCTGTAAAAACCCAAGTGGAAATAAACAAGTTTGACTATTTTCATTGGAAATAAGGGCTGTGAAAATCCGCATGACACTTTTTCTCTTTCCTTTAATGTTTCATCCCATTACTAAATGTTTTTATTACTGAATATTTTATTACTACATACATATTACGAAATGTTTTATTACTAAAATACTTTGTGTTTCTTGTCATTACATTCTCTCGCCATACTAAGGGTACTCTACGACCATGCAGAGAACAATAAATTAGTCATTTCTTCCCTCAAAGCTGGTTAATGGAAAAAGGAAAATGTTTACTAATTATCTGTATAAGTTCACAATTAAATGAACCTAGCCGATTCTATTAAATGGTTCGTGCAAGCTTGGAAGATACACATTTTTAGTCATTTTCAGTAAATTCCTGTAATGGATTTTTATATGTGAGCAATTGATCAATATATTATTTGGATAGATAAATTGAAAATGTAAAAACGACCAAAATGGAACAAATATTTAATAGATTTACACGAGATAGGAGTGCTTTATTTATTGTCTCAATACCAGTCGCTTGGAATAATAGGATGCTGCACATATAAAAGCCTTCAAAGTTTCACTAAAACATTTTGTTGTAACAAAGCACACACTTAAACGGCAATTTTTATTTTGTTTAATATAGGAAACTTTTAAGATAGGAATTACATTTCGGAAATTTAAGCGTTTGTGTGAAAAGAACAATCACTGCAATTTCGCGTTTTACAGCAAAATGGAATACGATTTCACAATATAGGGAAAAGCCGGTTATCTATAACGTACGAACGAATTATCCTTGCCATTTTTTGTCCGTTCTTAATTCTGATTTTGATTTATTTATTAAAAACAGTAAAAAACTGTATTAGACTATTAGGGAGATGAACCATATGCGAATGTTTTGTTGAGCTTCAAAAGCTCTTCCCAACATTTCAACTATAAATAGTTGAAAGACGACTTAAAATTAAAAAATAAAAAAAATACAAATAATATATATTAAAAATAAAACGTTACATTAGCAGCATTCGAAAAACTATACATTTTTGCTTCCGAGCTATATAAAATCCATTTGCATCGGTAAATGAACTGTGGAGTTGATTTTTTTGTACTATTAACAAAATAGTAAAACACCCCGGTTCTACTCTTACCACTACCAGTAGACGGAGAGCTCAACAAAACGTGTACATAGAGAAGCTACAATTATGTCTAAATTCAAAACAAGGGGCCACATCAGCATTCGCTTAATGTTTCAGGGAAACGCGACAAAAACCTGATCGACATGGATTAAAATTACTTGAAATTAGACAAGACTACTCTCACACGCATTTCTGTTACGTGCATACTTTGAATATTTCGCTTTGTGAAGGTCATCTTTCTGAACAATAACTGGAGTGTCGGTATAGTTACTATAGGACTTTAGTAACTTCATACTATATCCGGAATACCACTACCACATATCCGGAATATGTGGTAGTGTAGTGCATGTTAGTGTAAGGGGAGAGGATAGGACAAGGAAAAGGAAGGACAGATCGCGCGCGGTCCGTGACCCGTTTGTTAGGGTATTGCTCCGGCATTCGCCTGGTGTTGATCGGAGAAACCACGAAAAACTACCGATCAGAGCAGTCGGCCGCTAGAATTCTCCTCCAGACAGCGACTGAATTCGACCTAGCTGAAAAGCTAGTGTCGAAAATCCTGCCGCCGTCAGGACTCGAACCTAGGACCTCCCGGTCAGACGCGCTGCAGTGACATCAGTTGATGCACTGAGCAACCGCTCCCGGAACCATGCTCGAGATCCTGCCAATTTGAAACAATCTTTTAATTTTTGGGGAAAATTTTCATGAAATCTCTAGGACCAGTTTAATATTTTCGATATTAAAGATTTCAAGACATCGATGAAGTGTTAGTAGGATAGAAGTTGTAATATTTTTATTTATTTAATAGGTAATTATTACAGCCAAATTAGAAAACTTGATGCAATGTGGCTAGGCCGAAGGCCTTTAAGCCATTACAATACCTACATTCTACCGCGTTCTAACCTTTTGCCTGCTGGTATTCACCCCAAATGGTCTCTCCATCGCATCAAAGCCGCGGAAACGAGACCATAAGGTATTGTGGTATTACGTAACTGTTAACATTAATACGAGGAAGTATGCGCTGTTGCGACACCACAAGTTTAATATTTATATAGTAAATTAACATATAACATTTACTTTTTATTCAGCATAAATGCAAAATTCTTAAAAAAATATCGAGTCACCTGGACACTTCACTAATAACCCCTTTCAAAGGAAGAGCATTGTTTTGCCACTGGTTTCTACTAATATATTCAAGTTTTCTTTTCGCCCCTCTTTATTGTAAATAATCCATCTGCTTATTGTCTCATCATACCCAAATTAAATTTTAATCTATCAAATGACGTCACGACGAAGTAACGTAGCGCAATGTAATGTGACGGAATGGGAAAAAAGGTTGAAAGAAACCAGAACTCCCCCTTGAACATGACTGATTTACAATATTTGCATGAAACGACAAAAATTAAGAAATCTTTGGCCATGTGAGATGTGTTGGATTTTGTTAGATATACAGGAGTACTAGAAAATACAAAAAACTTTTTTTATTTTGACTTAAAAATTCAAATATTTAATTATATAAACCGCAATTACTCATATCTGATGTTACAAATATACATTCATGCTGTCAACGTCATGCCTCGAGGAAAAAGAAGTTTTAGTTTCCGAACAGGCACGTTCTGCTCTGGCAGTTCACTAGTTATTACTATTTACTAGAACTGGACAGAAACCATTTAAAGAAGAAGGAATCAAATGTCACAAATCCTCAGACAATGCATCTGAAGTCCTTTCAAATGTCTAAATAGAATGGGACTGCTGATTTTTTCAGATTGGCAGTTCTTATACTATAGAAAAATCATGTTAAAAAATTGAACGATATTTTACAACTCATTGTTAGCTGTCATGAAACAATTAAAAAGAATACACATGTTTAAACGGTAAGTGAAATCGTTTGTGTTTCATAACTGTACTGACGATCAAAAACCGAACATGGCATTTATTTGAATAATAATAGGCATATTAATTGTTTGTACCATTTTAAATTGCATAATTTTAAAAGACTAAATAAGATTATAACAAGTTTTGTATTTCGTCTCCTGTATGACCCCCTATTCCAATAAAATGTTTTGTCGAGTTTCCCTGACCCATTGAGAAAATGTCAACTTGGTTTGCTTTTGGAGATAAATGCACCTTCAAAAGTCACCATAACGTAGGACGTTTTATTGAACTCTCCTTTTTCTAGTTTTGAGAAGTATAGGGCGGTGCATCGTAATGTTGTTAGCAATATCATAAAATGAATGGGTGAAAACCAGAACGATATAAGTGACATTTTATAAATTCTGGGAACAATAAGTTTTTATTAAGCTATATATCAGTGTCAATGTAATTTCGTGGTTTTATTGAACAATTGAAAATCCGTGGTTTTAATGTAAAACAAAGCATCACGAATTGACAGGGATATTGAATTATACAAACAGTTTTCTCAGAATTTCTAAAATGTCACTTACACCATTCTGGTTTCTCACCCATTCAAACTGATATACTTTTACCGATGCAAATATGATTTTTATTACTCGGAAGCGAAAATGTATAGTTTACTTACATTGGCAACCAAGCTTGTTTATATCTTTATTCATAATTCAAGAATGTGTAAAGGCTAAAGGCTTCTGAAAATCAAACAAATACGTGCTGAATACGTGAGTTTCTCCCCTCTACGCCACAAACAGTTTTCACTGATTTTTACGAAAAACAATTAAAATTAAAATATGTTAGTTAAATACCAACATTACATAATTGCGATTTCATTGACTGATGAATTGCTGTTTGCGGACCTGTCAACTGTTATGGTCAATAGTCTCGTGCGTGTTGTGCACTTTATATTCCGAGAAGTGGTGGCGGTCCTTTCTGGAACTAGAGATTCGTCGCCGATCTACACGTCGACTTCCGGGGTTTCCCCTGAAGGTATCTCCCCCAATGGGGCACTGCCCCAGCCGCGACAGACTTTAAGCACTGTCTGGCCTCCCGAATTGTGTGTTAGTGTTGTTCATATACGTGTAAGTGTACGTGTAAAAGGAGAGATTGGTTCAAAAATGAAGAAGAAAAAATCGTGCGCGGTCCATGGCCCATTTGTTCAAATTCTGCTTTAGGATAGTAACGAACAGAAAAATACGTAGTAAACTACCAATCAGAGTAGCCAACCGCTAGAACTCACCTCTAGACTGATTTAATTCAAACTAGCTATGTAGCTAGTGTCGAAACTCCCACCGCCGCACACTGGTTGAATCGTCCCGAAAAGCTGGTCATAATGGCAAAATTCAAAGTGCGCGTTCAGAACTCTGACTTATCAAATCTTGTTTGGAAGACATTGGAGCACACTACTGTAGTTCCAGAACGGTATTTCAATCATGTTTGTCATCCTCAGGCTCTCGCAAAACTACCGTTGCCCGAAACACGAAGCTCGAATTCATTGCTTCTTGTCTACCACTTTTGCCAAATTAAAAAAAGGTTTTAAATTATATTTCTGTGTATTCTTTTCATGTTTCTTAATAGAAGACCCTTTTGACTATAAGTAAAGTATATTTTTTAAGGAAAAGTGTCTAATTATTTTATATATGATACAGCTGAATTTTAACCTATGGAGCGTAAGAATGTTAGTCATGTATATTATAAATTATAATTTTGTCCTGAGTATTCCTGCGTCAATCCATTTCTTTTATTTATCAAGTAGTACCCTTAGTAGTAGCTACACATACCTGCACCTTTTTATTTTGTAGACACTTTACTGCAATGCTACTTAGTAAGATTTAACACTGGATTTCCAGGAGGTGTCGTCGACGCTACAGGGAATTATTTTGTCGATATATTTTTTCGATTTCTCATTCTGATAATTATTTTTAATAAGAAAATTATTAGTATACATTTTTGGAATGATTAAACAGATGTGATCTCCAGAACTCCATATGCATATTTCTATGCACTTTTGTTTATTTTTAAATAAGTTGATCCGCAATTTTGAATTTTGAAATTTCATTATAATTCAAATTCATTGATCTCAAAACCCATTGATACCTATTTTACTCAAATACACTGGCATTTGCAATTATGACCAGGTTTTAGGCCCGATTGAATCAGTGTGCGCCGCCGTCGGAATTCGAAACCTATGAACCTCCGGTCTAAGTGGCTGCAGTGGCTGAGTTAACTCGTCAGCTAAATTGCGATTTATATGAATTAGGTTGTTTTACTGTTGTGTCTATGAAGACTATTCTTTTACAATTCGCTGCGACGTGTAAATAAGCAAACTAATCTATTACGTAGTGTGCACGTTTAGCACATCTGTAATATGTAAATACGAACTCAGAGGGCGAGGACGTCTTCGTCTTTGTAAACCACTAACCATGAATTTTAATTATTGAATTACGCCACATTGATTTATTTGTGTTTATTTTGTTAATTTTATTTTATCTACGATCTATCATTATCAACTGGCATTATTTTATGACACGAAATATAATTATCATTGCATTTTCGCAGTGTTGCTTTAATACGGGGCGTTACTCTACACGTAACAAATTCCTGCTAGCAGGTGAAAATATGGTTTCAGAGCGACCTTTTAGCCATCGAACAATAAAAGCGCATCGAAAGATTCTTTGTTTTGACCGCGAGTCGATTACATATCTCGAAAGCATTCAACGAGCAACAATTCACCATGCATGTTCTATTTTCATCTCACAGCGTTTTTCTCGCCGTTTCTTTCAGTGACGCTGCTCGGATAAGCTGCCGGAGCGGAGCGCCCTGGGGCGTTTATGCGCAGCTGACCAGGCGGGCGTTCGCACGCGCGTTTGTAGCGCGATCCCCCCCGCTGGTCAATCAATGCCCACGCGCTACCGCTGGCGTTCCCTCGCGCCGACAAGCGCTAGGATTCACGGCTAAATCCTGGATTGCAAGAGTTTACAATTACACTGCTAAATCCGAATGTTGGAAGGGCTTTTGAATGAGTTGTGGTAAAAATGAAGTGTTAAGACAGGTTGAAGAAAAACAGTTGATATAAATCACGATAAAAAGAAACGTAAGAGGGGAGAGCTGTTATTTTTTATTCTAAATCACTATCAGCAAATCACTGGGTATCAGCGAATCCAAAATGGCTTACTTTCAATGATTCTCAAACTTTTTCTGAAGAAAGGCTCTTATTTTTTCAAGAAAGCTAACATACGAAGTGTTTTGTCTGTTCTATGCATTTCAGATAGTCTTTTACCAATTAATTTATAACCCATTTCACAAAATTGAGAAATATTAGTGACTGATATTTTACTTTGTCGCCTCCTACGTGCGTACGAACTTAGGAGTACTTTACTACGTACGTACGTACGTACGTACGTAAGTAACTTTACTACTACGTACGTAAAGAGAAGGTACTATAATACTTCATCAGAAAGCAAAGAATTTTTAACAAAAATCTTGCATTGAGGGTCTCTGATAAAGAAAAACTATTTTAAGCAGAACGTCTGATTGTCCGTTAGTCTGTACGTCCGTCTGTGGATAACACTAGCACCTACCATTTTCAGACGTTTTTCTCCGAAATTGGTAATCCCCGATCAATATAGCCGAGTTCAAGATCCTGCGAATTTGAAACGGCCAATTTGATTTTGAGGGGTAATTTACTTGCAGTGTTAACATTTTCGAAGTTTTCTCAGTGATGGCACCAAAATTTTATGTTATTTTTTTCTCGGATTTAGAAAACTACTTTCATAAAAATAGCATAGCCCCCATTTTTCCTTAAACTGAATTAATTTAAACTGATTTAAAAAATTGCATTTTTAATTATTTTCGGCGTCTTCTTACAGCTGGTAGATAAGAACGTTTCCTCTTAAAATATGTTCTTCACAATGACATTTTAAAATACGGTCATGCACAATTTTTGGAAAAATTAGTAGTTCTTGAGTAATTTTGCGTGTTATATTTAGGCAATTTTAAAACAAGATTTTCTCAAGGTGGGCTCAAAATTTTTTCTTCAACTGTTTGTTTCGAATAGAGCAAAGTACTCTTACAATAACAGTGCAAGTCTCATTTAGGGTGAGCTCTCTGATTTTTTTGAGAATCAATAAAATTTTATTTTTTCGGCATTGTTTACAAACATTTTAGAAAAATCGTCATTTTCAATGCAGCACTGCATAATTTTCTTAATACTACATATTTCTGAGTGGTAATGATATTTACAGAAAACTTGTTCTGAAGAACTTAATAGCTAAAAGTAAATTGCGATTTAAAAATAATATTTATATCATGCAGCGAATAAGAAGTTCTAGTACATAAGCAAACGGCGCTCAGGTAGCGTTGAACATAGGAGATGGATGGGTTCGTATCCCAACCTGCATAGTGTTTTCTTTTTTCCTATAACTCTGTGTTTACAATCTCTCTTCTAAGTATGTAAATCATTAATATATTAATATGTTAATATTATAAACACAAGTGTCACAGTGCGAATCAATGTGTTGAAGCTGATCACATTTTGGCAAATGAACATGCAGTGTGAAATGTCATATAATGAAGTTTCACATCTGGTATTTGATCCTGATTGTTCGGCAATCCCATGCACTAATGTGCAGCAGTTTCCATTCTCACGCAGTCAAAGTGATTTCGCGTGTCTGTGTGGCGCGTTCGCTTGATGCCGCATTTCTCTCGTATCGTTTCCTAAAAAAAGACTGACCTGGCAGTTGTCCGAAATGAGATAAATTATGATATAAATTTGAGACCAAAATCATTAAATTGTATGACATGCTGATCTCTTTATGTGTGAGACAGAAGAAAAAATGCTCAGGCTTTCAGACTTAGTATTTTTACTTGTTCTTACTATTTTTAGTTTGTTTTCATTACAATCTTCATTATAACCAAATAAACACGGTCACTCAAAAATTAAATTTTGTTGTCTACGAATTTTATTTTAGAGATTACTAAACCAGTTTTAAATCATAGCATCGGTATTTAAAAACACAGATAGTTTTTGATCAATGTTTTATTAATATCGATGTTCTAATTTTAAACATCGACAATTGGTAACATCGATGTTTTGTTATCGATGACACATCACTGTCACCACCAATAGAATTCCGTACCAGCCGCCACTACTTCCAACATAAATACAGTTTTGGCTTCATCTTTTCGTAATTTCGAAATTAATTAGCAGATACAGCACATTTTTAGTATATGCCCTAGTATATTGGTGAGAAAAATCTTTATTTAGATCTCAGGAATTTCAGTTAAAGGATAAATATCCGATAACAGAAGATACCTTGCCTCAATATTCGGTCACTTGGGCATGAATATTCCGCAGGGCACGCAGTTTGCGACGGACAGCTCACTAGCCATGCGGAATGTAGATCAGAAACAGATACCTCGTTAACTGACGCAAGTCGGTAGAATACATAAAGGCTTTACTCGGAATCAAATGAGAAGTCGTGTTGTCCGTGACTGCAAGGTAGGCGTTTTGAACTTCAAGGGACCAGAAAGAGCCAACTTTTCTCTATGGTTAGTTTCTCTTTTGTTAATTTCCGTCATTAAATTTAACGAAATGTTGGGTACTTATTTGCTAGGAACTAACTTTTCTAACTTCTAATTCATTAACGTATGGACATTTCGAATGTTATACACTATTTTAATTGCACTATTATAAAACATATTTACATTATAAATTCATTATAACAATCCGTTCGGAATATGTGATAGGGTAGGTAGGTGTGATATGTGTAGGGTAAATATTAGTTCTTCACATTTCATATCTTCGTCTAAAACATACTGTTATATAACTTACCCAATGTTTCCTTTACCAACCACAATATGTTGCTTTGGAATTACAACGTATATCCCCTCATACTTCAGCTGTTTGAGAAGATTTTTATACAATTACTTCTAAAGCATATGAGTATTTAAGCCTCGTTAAATGTTTAAGAAACACTTTTTTTTAACTTTCAAATTCGGAAAACTGCTTACAGTCAATTTTTCGACGCCCATAATAAACAAACGTGATATAACAGAAAATTGCTGCATTGCTTCTGCTGAAAATCTCTTTGAAAACATTGTATACAGTGGTATTGGAAATATTATTTTTTCACCATAAACGGCAACATATAAAATCACTTTCACGAAAAAATATTTCCCAAATTCAGGTATAACAAGCTGCTGGAGGATTTAAATTAAAAAAAAGCGTTACGGTATGTAACATGGAGCATATCCAACGGGAAGCAATACCTCAGACGAAATCTCAAAACTACAATTACTTTATATACTTTCTGGGTATCTGGGCATATTTACTGGCGTAATTTTGGCACAAGCAACACATAGTATCCTGTAGTAATTGCAACAATGTAAAATACTTACAAAAAGAGGCAATTTATGGAAATTCACCTTTCGTAAAACAGGCAAACCAATGATTATTTATATTCAATTCCACTGAACGGTCCAACAACAGGGAATCTGTCACCCCCTGTCCGTTTGAAAAGATTAAAAGTATGTTTTAGTTTCGCTGTCGTTGAACTGTAGTACAATACCGCAAGTAAAATAAAGCAGTTTAACTGCGACTTTGTAATTCTCCATGAGAGAACTTGCAAAAAACGTAACTGAACTGCTGGGAGGAAATATAGAATTTGCCAGGCTTCTGTGCGACATTTGCGAAAACGAGCACAGCTGCGGATGGTTCCTACAATTAAGAGAAAACGCAATCTACAAGTCCGATCAATGTTGTTAGTAATATTCAGCTGAGATAAACTTGTAATTTGAAAATGTTTATGAAATACGAAAATATTTATTTGAATGAATTAACCGTATTAAAATTAAGAATTTATTGTTGTGTGCTCTTCCGTGAACGGAGGTTGATGGCTCGTGACTGTCCGAAACAAGCCACATATGTGTCGTTTGGGTTGATATTTCGCGTGGCGGCCAGCATGTCTCGTACTTTCAGCTACATTGCAGTTGCAGTTGCGTGTAGTATAACTGAGAAGACCGTAACGTGATGGCTGACACGTCAGCTTAATCCACACTGACGCGACTCGCCCCGAACGGCCAAGAGGCTTAAGAAATTTGCACTAATTAATGCCGGGCCGGTTGGCCGAGATCGCTGATTTTGGGCGGACGGGCTGCGGGTTGGAATCCCGCTTGGTCAACTGCTATGTTCATTGGACCGTACGTGTAGTCCATGTTTTTACTTTCTCGCCCTTACGAAGATACTTCTTAAGAAGAGAGAGTTATTTAATCGTGCGCCGGAATACGGCGAAATTTCAGCAGAAAAACTCGTATTGCCGGGCCCTGGTAGCAAAAAAGTGGATAAATCCCGCTGCTAAATTTAGAAAAAAATTCTCCAACGCATGATGTAGCCAGAATCCATGTTTTGTGGGTCGTTGATGCCGAAAAATATATTGACGGTAAAACGTCTGTCTGTCTGTCCGCCCATCCGTCTGTCCGCTGCAAATTTTTTCCTTAGTTTTTTTCCACGAATTGAAGAAGGTATACTTAAAAGAATGGCGCGGTTCTAATTTTTTTTGAACTCTGTATTTTCGAAAATTGCGAATATAAAAATAATGCGTGAATGAATCTGCGGTTGTAGCAGCACTAGTTTACGGGAATGGCGGTGATCTTCGTCAGCTGGATGGTGAGATCCAGCGTAATAAGTTGTCAACCTGAAGTGTTTAGTGAGGGTGAGTTAGGTTAAGTGGTATGGAGTAAATAAATTTACGACTAACACAATGGAATTCGTAGATACACTCGTTATCTTTAACTTGCTTTAGTAATTTCCTACAAGCAGTGTGTTCCATGCTTATATATTTTCTATTCCTCTCTGTAACGCACTTCACCTACCCTAGCCTCGTCGTGTTGTCTACTGTGCACTTCATCTTGCTTATATCCTAAGAATCCTTGGGAGCTCGGATTCTATCCAATTTGGATTATATGAACATTAACCGGCTAATTCACAAATTGCTCTGATTAAACGTAACAAATTGTTAACAAGAAGCTGACAAATTGTAACTAATGTTTTATACGCAATGTGCCGTAAGTAATGTTAGTTTGGAGATGGTGATTTGTTTTTTTTAGATAGTTTCTAAATTTCTAATGTTTTCGTACATTTTTGAGCATTGTATATTAGAAGTGTTGATTATTTCCAAACAAATTCATTTGATTGTCATATGTGCTCATGTTTACATTTGCTGGTGGCGTGGAGAAATTATACAGACTTATTTTAGTTTTGGTAGGAACACTTGGTATTATTGTCTGGTTCGTGCATCTAAAGATTCCAAGGAGCCATAGTTTGTTTGTAATTGGCGACATATAGCTAAGTTGGTTAGTTAGGCACGACAGTTTTTGATGATTACAAATGTTACACCACCATCGAGAAACGGCTTTGGCTCGGGAATTTTCCAGTTCTCGATCTGCTGCTGGTGTGTTGTTCTGCAGATGCCTATAAGAAGAGGATCCGTGTTGCTTCACGATACGATTGTGGCCGATGTCTCACGGAATTTCTGCTGGCGAGATAATACGCGTAGGATAAATGATGTAACGTTTTTTATAACATTTAAAGTGTTTTTTTGTTCTGCCCAAGGCCACAGCACAATGGATCACTTTCGTCAATGTTTTACTGATTCTTGTAACTCACTTATTCACAGAAAAATTAGACACTTAATATTAGGTCTGAAAGTCTGCACAATATTAAGTTGTCTACAAGAGAAGACAGTATCGCATAACATCGCCGAAGACAAAGCCATCACGCTCTGAAGATGCGTACAGAGCGGGGTATTGCGGAACTGCGGTTGTCTTTCATCTCGACTGCAAAGCAAAAACTTATGAGAGCAGATACTTCAACTTTCAGGATGTTTTGTGCTAACTTCGATGTTCATTGAAAAAATATTTGTCTGAAAGATTCTAATTGGAAAATGTTCGTCATGAAGAAAGAGGGACATATTTTTATTTTTTGGTGTGCTGTCATTAACAGGGAATCTTTAGATTAGAGATGTTGCTACAACAATCATGAGATCGTACGAAAAATAGGAGGATACTAAATCGTTTGAGAGATTTCTTATGAAATAATGGAAGTAATTATTAGTTGGGTAGAAATTCTCTCGGAACTAGTAATTATTACATGAAAAATACACGTACTCCTATTACTGTAGATTCTAGCAAGCAGGTTAGAAAAACATTAACATGTAACTTAACGAGGGAAGACACTTCTTATAGCATATAAGTTTTTGTTCCCTAAATTTACATTGTTCTGAAACAGGCTCATAATTCATTCAGTAAATGTCAATAACAATTAACTGTACAACAATACTCTAGTTCCACGTAATTTTAACGTGGTAAAATGTTTGTTATGTGGAGAAATTGCGGAATCAAAGTACTTTCAGTCACTGCATCTCTGGTTTCGTGAGTGATTGCTCTCCTTTTTCGGTGCCAACAATCTGGAGAATTAGTTATTGATCCACTTTTCTCAGCATGAGTCTCATATATGGTGAAGTGCTTCAGCGTCCTCGGTGAACAATTCTGGGCAAGGAATACGGCGGCCGACGCAATGTATATGCGTGCTATTGTGTAGGCGTAACGTGAGCCTTGCAGACAGGGACTTTTGCAGTGGAAGTGAGTGATGGAAAGATTAATGGCGCTGTGTATGCATAGCTTCATATTTCAGCCTATTCCGTATCTTGAGAATGTTAAGAACACAATTTTAAAAACCATTCAATCTATCAAAATTAAATCTACAATGGGAAATAAAATTTAACTAAAAACCTGAGTACTATAAATTAAACTGAACCTTTTGGTTTGAATAAATTCAATTTTAATCCTTGATGTAGCGAATTTTACTGGTATTTTTCTAGCATATTTTTAGCAATTATACTAAATATATGCTGATATTGCAATAAATATTTTGTAAATTGTGCATTCACGTTATATTCCGTTTAATACAGAGTACATTTTAAGCCTGAGAAAAATCAAGTTAAATTTTTTACTTATTCATTTAATAGTGATATTAACCAGAAGTTTGTTACCAGGATATTAATATTGTAAGTTGAACCGTTAGAAACACCATTGAAATTAACATGGAATTCGGAAACGGATCTAATATAATAGAATTGAGCATTAACGAGAAGATCAAAGCTTCTTGTGAAGATATTACGAGTATCAAGCCATCAAGTTTAATGGATGAAGTACAGAGAGAATAATAATTAATTAAATTTTTTGGGAACTGTGAGGCGAAAGGTAATAATGATACAATTTTATTAGATGGAACAAAGACACATTAGGAGGTATGTTCTAACTTCTGAACGAGGTAACTTCCGAATAAAAGGACTACGAAGAAACAAAATCCGAAGAGTCCAAAGGTTTCCTGTTATGAAATGGAAAACAAACGTTGAAAAAGTAATCTTTAAAATCAATCAAAAGAAAATAAATGTAGTCTATATGTATTGAGCACGAAAAATAGTTATATGAAAACAACAATTTTAGATTTATATAGAAATAAAATTATAGTATTAATTGTTTAAAATATTTTTGCCTGCCTGTTTGCTCGGGGTAATTTCTGGAACGGCTGAACCGATTTCGACGCGGTTTCCACCTAAATATGGTGTTTGTTGGGCATAACGTATGCTGTTTTTTAAAATTATTATTTGGTGTTACGGGAAGAGTATTGTTTACTTTTCATACAAATTTACAGTTATATCTTGATCTTGTAGGTGTAACCTTCAAAAAATGTACACGTGACCTTCAAAACAAGAGAAAAACTGCTGTTTGCTGAAATTTTGCGAAACTATTCTGTTATTTTTTTCGCGTTTGTAGGTATTTAAAAAAGCTATGAACATCTCTCACATGGGGAAAGGCTTCATAGTTTTCTTGCAATATTTACACGCATTAGAAATACGTATTATAAAAGAATATTTTACAGCTTGTTTGTTGCCGAATTACAGTTCCGAAGCATTGATCGCGGGCATTCTCAACTACACTTACATTTACCATTAATATAACAACTAGTGACATATAACATCTCTCATTTTTAATAACCTTTGCAATTTTCAAAATATTGAAGAGTTCAATGAAAATCATACTTGCGCCATTTTTATAAGCGTATTTTACGTTAATAAAAGAAAATAAAGAAAAAAATTGAAGCCGTTTTTAATTTTTTGAAATTGCCTTCTACCAGGGAACTATCAATAGTAATCCAACCGTTTTCCAGCTTGGTGGAATCGTATGTAAAAATAAAATTCACAGAAAAATAAGTAAAAATATAATTAAAAATAACAACAAACGTTCTTAAATTTATTTAAATCCCACCTAATCGTATTTCATGGTTAAAGCGTAAAAGCGTTCATGGCGACTTTTGACTACCTACTGCTCTCTTCTGGCGAGGTGATCAACTGCGTGGCAGGGTGATTTCGTCGTGCCACGTGCGCTACAGAACGGCTGTAGTGCCACATATTCCCTCTGGTGGCATCGACCTTGACATCACTGTCCTATATTACGTAGTGTTTTTTCCTGTAACACATTGTGAAGTCAGGATACACATTTTGTGGATCGTGTGGAATTTTTTTACGGCCGAACGTCCGTCTGTGTTCCACGCTAGAGTAAACCGTTGAGACGATTTTCTCCCCAATTGATATTTCCCCGTCGACCTGGCCAATATCGGGCTTTGCAAATTTAAAAAGAATTTGTACTTGAATATTTTCATTTCTGGGAATAATTTGTGTGAAGTCATAAAGTTTTCAAAATGTTATAAAAAATGCTCAAAATTTGTTTACGAAATTTTTTCTCAGGGCAAAGGAAGCTTAAAATGGTGAAGGTCTTATTTTCATTGAAATCTCTGAATTTTCGAGAACTGCAAATCTAAAATATTTTTTGAGCTTCTTCATGCATTAAATATTATAGAATTTTTTAAATTTCATGTAATATGTTTTCTTTAATACAATTTTCTCTAAGACAGACGTTTAAATAGAATTGTGTACAATTTTCCAATATTTTGAGTAGTTTTTGAGAAATTGAGCATAAAATATAGGCCAATTTTAAACAATTATTTTTTCAAAATCCAATTCCAAAATTTTGTTATAATTTTTTCTAATTGGGCAAAGTAGGCTTCCCAAAAATGGCGAAGATCCGTTCAGTGAACAATGCAATGCAATGGGATGTGCGCACTTTTTATGAACGTACTTCGTTTTTCTCGAGAAAAAATTTAAAAAAAATTGGAGCCTTTTTTGAAAAAATAATTGTTTAATATTGCCTGCACGTGCCGCAAAATTACGCAAAACTATTCTTATTTTCGAAAAATTGTATACAGTGTGATTTAAAAATATCTTTGAGAATCAATTCATTTAGGAAACAAATCTGTCTTCAGTATTTTAATTGTAGTTCTTTTCTAGAGAAAAGAGATAGCGGAGAAAAGTATTTAAAAGCCACCATTGGAATTTTTAAAAAAAAATTGCTTTGAAAATTCTGACTCTAGTCAATGATAAAGTTGGGATACAATTGGGACGTGAGCTTTTCACGTTTTCACAATTTTCGAGGAAATTGTAATGGAAAAATTGGAGTTGGGGCAGCCTTTGTAGAAGTTTCACCAATTTCTTCTGGTTTTAATTCCACTTATATCAAATATTTTTGCTCCCCAATCATTATACATCATTTATCGCCCGTCGCAGTGTTGCGTCTAACTATACTCTCTGCTCCCTAATCTCCGAACAAATTTATTTTCTTACGATGACTTCGTGCACAAATCGGAATAAACAGAAAAAGAAAAAGTAAGTACCCAGGAAAGACATTACTTGGTCGTTTTACAAGCATAAAAGAAATGATGAAGTCCATCGCTTGAGAAAGGTAGTAATTGCCTTAAAACAGTGATATTCCCTCTAAGGTTTTCAAAATTTGAAGTTTAAAACAATGAACACTACTTCAGAAGCCCTTCGCTTTGTCCTTGCCCAGACTTACGATTGCACATTCTTGGAACACATACGGACCTAAACGTCATGGTGGTGTCTCACAAGGGGAATGTCTCACCATGAGTGCCTCATCAAGGATCGAACGGGCAGGTGTCTCGCATGTTGTCTCGGTATCGTAGTGTCTCGGCATGGTAGTGTCTCGGTATCGGGATGTCAAGAGTCTGAACATGGCATGTTTACAAGGTATCTATGCTTGGAAGCCTGGCTTGAGAGTAAACGGAGCTCTTTATATACAAAATCAGCGTACTCCAGTAGGTGAGAATTTAACTTACTGGCTTCTTAAACCCGAAAACACGATTCGATCCACATTGAGGGGTGCTGATGTTTTTGGGCGAAAACTTAGTGGTAATGTGCCTTCCATGTGTTAAACAAAACTGACTAAATGTCCAGAAGATTTAAATACATCCAACAATTCCTATTCTAATGAAATCCAATTTCCGCTTCTTCGGGAAAAACCTCAAGTAATGGATAATATTACTTGGAAGTCGTTGGTGGGTCGCTACCTGGCGGCTAATAGGGACTCAAATTTTAGTGGTAACGGTGAGAACCTATGAGGGACCATCTAGAAATTCTTAACATCTTCACTCACGTCGGTCGGAGCCATTGGATGAATGCCCTTGTGCCCGAAAATAACAAAAATAACATTTTTATAACTAAGAACAAGGATGAATTGTAACAAGAATTCAAATCAATTTTGAAAAATATTATCTGTATTATTAATTTCCAATGCGCGCAGAAAATAAAAGTATGCTATGCAGCCTCCGGCCATGAGACAGGTGTCTAGGGTTCCTTATACACGCAGGAACTCGAAAAAAAGAAAGTAAAATTTCATCGAAGAATGAAAAATGCAAAGGTTTGTGTAATTCCATTCTACAAACTGCGTCGTTACTTACTATATTCTATCTACCAACTGAATTGTCATACTGAGTGCCTCACAAATCGTACAGCTGACGTCATGCGTGAACAAGTTTTACGGAAGAAGCCGCGCGCTATAAAACTTTTGCTATTCAAGTGTTGCGTTATGGAACAACCATTTTGATATTTTATATTCTTGGAATGTAAAAGAAACGGTGAACTGTATATACTTTTAGGTTATTTTAGAATTTGTGAAGACATTTTCTGTTAAAATATTTAATGAATTTCAGTGTAATAAGTGTGTTTTATTTGTTGTCTTTTAGCAGTGTGTGCGTTACTTTTTGGGAAAAACCTTTCGTGTGCTTTTGTTCAGCTTTCTGTCTGCTGCAGGCCATAAATCTATATTTCCTTAAGTGCTGAAAACGAGTTTGTACAGTATTGGAAACAAAAATTGATCGGAGCCGTCTGCGGCTAAGTTCAGCTTTTGCATGGCTTGGGCAGCCCTTGTCATGACGAAACGTCGCAGGTGGATCTTCACAAACCATCGTAGCTAATCTCAAGGCAGGGGGGAGTGACCTGACAAAATTACGTCGTAGAAAATGGCGGGCGCCGCTTGTTCAGTGGAAGATTAAAAAAAAATCGAAAAATTATGAACATCAAAGTAAATTCATTGAAATAATATAAACTAACCTTAAAATTTTTAAGAAATTACATTGATATTAGATAAATAACACTGATTTAACCAATTAATTTCTTATACACATTTTAATTCCAATATTATTGTCCATACATAATTCACGAACTTTATCAAAAGTTCAGTTTACTACAGATTTTTCGGTAAAAAAAACGATTAAAATAGATATTAAGCAATCAATTTGCATCTCTTTCAAAACTGTTATTTTGCGATATTCAACTCAGGGACGATTTGGGGACACTTCCCGGCAGGAATAGCGCACATTTCGGAATTGTTTATAAAATCGTAAATTGTTGCAAAATTGTTAATTTGCAGTTGTCGGTTCTGGGACATCAGAGAACCCATCCCACTTTAGAATTGAAAAAATTGGAAATTGTTTTTAATTTTACAAAATTTTGCAATTCTTCTTTATTCTATCATCTCAATTTCCTTTACACAAGATGCAAAATTCCGCAAACCGGAGCTATCGCTTTTTCTTTTCGAGATACGCAATTGTTTATAGGATCTTAGCATCTGATGCCAACCCTCATTGGTTTCCAGACGATTCATTCGCTCTTGGCAGTCAAGTATAAAATTCAGTGTTGCAGTGTCTTGCTTTCTGCTGATTAAATTGTATTAACGATTTCTGACTTACGACAAATCGGTGGAAATTGTTGCTCATGAGCTGTGTTTTAACTTTCAAAATTTAATTTCTGTTCATGAATCGTTGAAACAGTAGTTTAGATATTTTGATTCGTCTGTGTTATAAATAAATTCTCTTGCAAATTTCAAAACGCTGAGACTAAATGTTGTCCTGCAAATGTGAAGATTTCTTTGTGTTTGGGTGCATTCTACTCAGTGGTGCAAAGTGAATGTCAATATGTCAATATGTTTATCGTCTAGCGAAGAAATTGTTTATCAACAAATTATTTTGCATAATGCTTTTGAACAAATCGGTGGTACGATAGATCATTTTCATATTTATTCCACGAGGCAAGTTTTATTTTTAATTTTAGTGAAATTGAAGCACATGTGAATTTTCAAATAGAACTATACATTTTTTACCTGAAATGAATAGATCAATAGAGGAATTTAATAATGTCTCATTTGTTAATAATTTAAAGAGTAAAAATGTATATTTGACATCGGGCTTGAGCAATTACCAACTCTAAGGCAAGCAACGCTTATCATTGACTCTTCTAGTAATTCAAGTGGTCTATTCTCGAAAGTTTTCCCCCTTCTCGTCTTAAAAGGCATAAGATGCGGAATCTGTAGAATGTGGCACCAATCGAATTACATTTCCTTCCCCTGGAGAATGCTTCGTTATCCCTTTTGTGGGAATACGTTCTTGTCGTGTATTAAATTGTGAAAAATAATTTAAATGCTACATAATTAGTTTCCTGTACGAATAATAGTTTGGTATACATTATAATGCTACACACTTTTAAATATAGAAATAAAACATGGAACTAAACAGTATACACAAGTTAATTTTAAAAGACAGAACAATTTTGCGATGATTTTTTTTTAAATGCATATATTCCAAATTCATATATTTCCTTACATTAATTAACGTTGTTTCCATTTCCATTCAATGGAAGGACATAACATCCCTCACGCGCCTATGTTTTGAAATGACCCTCAGAGAGGTCACTTGCTCGAGTCGCCTTGTTATTGAATCGAACTCTTGAAATGTTCTGTTCTTCAGTAGTTCCCGAAACACGTAAATTCCAACAGGCCATCTCAAACTTATAGTAGTCGCACCCTACTTTCAATCAGTAGACACCGCGAACTGTGAGGCCGCACGGAAACTTTTAAACAAACTTCATTCTCGTGCATGAGCATGCGTTAATCTATCCAACTTTTTTTTAGTCGTAGGGGCTGTGATTCTTGGGGAGATAATAGTGTAGTGGACATGGTAACAACTCTGAGCCTAAACGAGATCTTTTCCTAGCGTGGACAAAACTTTTGGGGATTGGAAACCCTTCTGCGGACTTCATGAAGTATTATAATATTGCGATTACCAAATAGTGCGTCCTGTTATCACTATTATTACGTCCTGTTATCACTAATAGTTTTAATTCAATATTTTGCTTTCCATTTTGTTTGCATTTAATTAGTTTCCTGTCTCTTATATAATTTTGTTAATGTAATGGCGTTTAACTGATGCCAATGTTATTCTTGATTCGAAGCGAGATTGCGGTTTCGAAATACTCACGGTTCAAGTCACGTCTTATTGCGATCAGAGAGCTGAAGGGAGACTTCATGGCAATATATGCAAGCGTTGTGGCCGCATGTCCCCTCCACCCCCGTTAGGAACTTCAAATGTATTTGCCGGAGAAACTAAGCGAGCCGTTGCAAAACGGCTTGTAGAAGAGTTTTACGTAGGAACTGTCAAAAGATAGTTGTCATGACATGCTAATTTCTTATAAACAATTACGTATCTCGAAAACGAAAGACGATAGCTCCAATCGGATTGCGGAATTTTGCATCTCGTTTAAAGGCAATTTTAAAAAGCAATACATTTTGTTTGAAAATTTAAAAAAAATATAAACAATTTACAAATTTTGCAATTCTGAAGTAGGATGGGTTTTTTGATATCCCAGAACCGGAAACTGCTAATTAACAATTTTTCAATAATTAACAATTTTATAAACAATTCCGAAATGTGTGCCATTCCTGCCGGGGAGTGTCCCCAAATTGTCCCTGATTTGATGATCGCAAAATAACAATTTTGACATGAGATGCAAATTAATTGCTTAATATCTAGTTTAATTGTTACTTTAATCATAAATATACACTTGGTCTTTGAATTTACGTCTTTTATTGAAATGGTTACCTAGAAGTCTCTACATTGAGAAAGACAGTATTTGCAAAATTCTGTAGTAAACTGGTAATTTGATAAAGTTTATAAATTGTGCATGGACAACAATATTGGAATTAAAATGTGTATAATAAAGTAATTTCTAAAATTACTGTTCTTTTATCTGATATCAAAGTAATTTCTTCAAAAAAAATTGTGTTAACAGTGGTTAAGTGCTATGTGTACATATATATTCCAACGGATTTACTTTCAAGTTCATACAAGTGTTTCTTCCATGTATTTTTTATTTGAAAATACTTCCACATCTGAACAAGCAACGCCCGCCATTTTCTACGACGTAATTTTGTTAGAGCAGTTCCCCCTCCGTTGAGATTGGCTACGATGGATTGTGAGGCTCCGCCTCGACGTTTCGTCATGACAAGGGCTGTCTAAGCCGTGCAAAAGATGAACTTAGCAGCAGACGGCACCGATCAATTTTTGTTTCCAGTACTGTACTATAGCAAATTAATAGGAATTACATAATTAAACAGGCATCGTAAATTACATAAACAATTTCTCAAATAATAAAACGTTCAATAGATTACATATAGCGATGCACTACTTACTGGTCGAGTAACGGTATACAGTTACGGTCACTATTTCTAATATGCAGTATCAAAATACTCTGTTCTTTCATGTGTTATGATCGTTTATGTCATTTGTAGTGTAGGTATGTAATTATAATATGTCTTCAAAATCTATTCGTAAGTGTTAAAATTGGCCCTTGATCTTAATTATAATATTAACATACAAACAGAAAACATCGCATCATAAACAGGACTGCACAAGGTGCGGTGAGCCGTGTAACTCACCGAGCACGGTGACGGCGAAGACGATGCGGTCGGAGCCCGCGGCGTTGGTCACCTCGCAGCTGTAGTTGCCCTGGTGGCGGCGCTGCAGGTCGGCCAGCAGCAGGGAGCCGTCGCTCTGGAGGGTGGCGGCGGCGTCGGAGGGCGGCGCGCCCGTGGGGCCGCGCCACTGCCGCCGGGGCGCCGGCTCGCCCACCGCCAGGCACGGTAGCGTCAGCGACGCCCGGCGCCGCGCCGCCACCCACTGCCCGAACGACACGATGGCCGCCGGCACTGCGACACACGCGCCAAGCACGCGATTCAGCCGGGAAGGCCCACAATGCGAAGTGGTGCGCCGGAATACGGCGAGTGTTCGACGGACAAAACCCGGAGTGGTGGCTCAATGCATCAACTGATGCCACTGCAAGGCCTCCGACTGGGATGACCTAGGTTCCAGCCTCGATGGTGACAGGGTTTGTGATACTAGCTTGTCAGCTAGGTCGAATGTAGGCACTGTCTGGAAGATAATTCTAGAGGCCGGCTACTCTGATCGGTGATTTTCCGTGACTTCTCCGATCAACACCAGGCGAATGCCGGAGCTCGAACAAACGGGCCACGGACCGCGCGCGGTCATTCCTTCCTCCTCCTTGGCATATCTTCACCCCTTAGACACTTACACTAACATGCACTACACTACCACACATGCCGGGAGGCCGGTCGGGAGCTTCGAGCTTGTTCCGGCCGGGCCAGTGCCCCGCTGGTGGAAGATACCTGGTTGAGGAAAACACCGCTAGTCGACCGGTAGGTCGGCGCTGCATCTCGCCATCCATCGGGGGAAAATCGCCGCCACCTTCCGATGAAAAATATGCACTACACTTACGGGTCTAATGACCTCAGTAGGAGACATGCCCGGAATCACTAACGACCAACCAACCATCGACAGATACAAATCTTTTTGTGATGCCCTGGTAAAGAACTAGTAGGGCTAAACCGCACATACATTGCAATTTTCGAATTAAATTTGCGATTTTCGAATATTCGTAGAGTTCATCGAAAATGCGACCTTCGTCATTCTTTCAAACGTCCCTTATTTTATCCGTGAATAGAAAAAATTAAAGAAAAAATTGTAGAGGTTTTTAGATAATGTGTACTCAATAAATTTCAATAAATTCAAGCAAAAATTATGCAAAAACGACTCGCTTTTCAAAAAATGCAAATGTTTTTTTAAAGAGCTATTTTTTAGAACATATTTCGTTGAAGGCAAAAATATCTATCTGCAATACACGATATTGTGTCTGTCAGATTCCCCAGCCGTTTTCGCGTGTTATCGATGCGTTCTACTCGCGCAAATAAAATAATTGGTTTGTAATCCCCTTTCACATGATATTTAAGTTTAACTTTTCGATATTCTGTTTGGAGAAAATAATTTAGGTAACAAGTGCGCGAGACAGGTGATTCGCGCGCGAGTCGAGTTTGACGCCCGAGAGTACGCGAGGATGACAAAAGACGAGCACGTGAACAGCATCGTACATGTGTTGCGTATACTATTTTTTTAACATGCAGCCGTGTGAAAAAGATGTTTCGTGCACATTTCGGGATGTTTCGCGAACGCTTCGTAATGATTCGCATTCTTTTATTTAAAATGAAAAAATTGCTATGAATAAAACATATTGCACACACAACAAGCTCGGGAAACCGTATTTTGCACATGGCGTATTAAAAATATAACATTTATTTAACATTTCCAAGAACGATTCTCAAAAGATACATTCATGGATGCGAGAAAACTGTAAATGAATATTAGTTGTTAGTTCAAAGATGGAAAGGAACTGTTGACGGGTTAGATTAGACGAGACAGCTGTACTACGTGAGCGCAGGTATATAACAAGTTACTAGGCGAATATGAACTAAATTTAATCAAGCTTAATTTTATTGCGTTATCAGTTTGTATATTCCCGAGAGAAAGGTTCAAATTCGACCATGTTTCCTCATATGATATATGATTAATAGTTTTATCTTTGATGTCAATTTGGTAGAACGTTGATGGCTGGCATGTGTGATTTGTACAAAAAGCATGTGTATTTTCTCCGTAACATTTCGTCTTCTAAAAATAAAAATTATTTCACATACATCTGGAAGTGTTGTTTTAGGGGAAGAGTACACGGACGCATTCAATATTAAAAATAAAGATAAATTAGCCTCTGGAATAAGTAGAAAATTTGAAGTCTTACGAGTTAGCTAGTTTTCATGTGTTGAAATAATGTCGACATCAAATCTCCGAGTTTCTACCTCTGTTCACTCCACACATTTATGTTGAAGTTTCAAATTTTAAAGCGAAATTTTTACTGTCACAAATAATTTCAATCTAAAATGCTACTTTCCTAGTATCGTTACATGTTCCATTTATTTCTATGTCAAACATATCATGCTTTGGGAAAGAACGATAGAAACTATCGATTCTGCCTCTTTTGCACCTTCTTCTCCCATTATCATAAACTTATTAAAAGTTTAAAATTGGTATTTGCAGTATATTCTGGTCACAGAAGTTTTGTCTGTGATTTCTAGAAAAGAGAAGAATGTCTTAGACGACTTAGGCACACCGTAAACATTCCTTTAATAACAGGAGACGCTTTCTTGGAAAATTCCGTGAAATGTCTCAAAAGAAAAATCTTTGTGAAATAGCTCTGAAAGGAAATCTCACATTCATACCCTCTTGAACGTTTGGACTGGCGAAAAATTAATTTGTGTGCCATTTATAAATCTATAGTACGTAAAATCTTTCTGTAACCTGAAGAAATATCATATAAGATGTATTATAAGAACGGGACTGCCACAATGATGCCTTCTAATAAGCAAAGGAATAGGTCCATATAACATTCGATTTGATATTCAACCTTTCCATTTTACATTATTGAAGGAGTATTTTCTTTTGGCTTATATTTTATTTGCCCACGTACATGGACTCACATGGCCGAAACCCCTGTCTCACGAGGCTGACCCCTCCAACATATTATTTGTTGTGTTAAGGTTCTGTAACATAATTGAAATAACGGTACTCGAATAAAAGTTCAAGTACAATTTTAGTCGTAATCCAAATACAAATAGACAGATCTTCACCAAAAATACAATATAAAATTAGTAGGCTGCTGTTCCAAAACCACAGTGCAAAAAGCACCGCAGCTTTGACCACAATCATCTGCAGAAAATACCATTTTAACAGCCAAAAGTGCAATAGCAGAAGTGAACGAGTCTGGCGAGCGCATGAACTGTAAAGAGGGCGAGTAGCTCTCCCGTCGTTCCTTATATCTCGCGGAAGCGCTTCGAGAGTGCAAGGAAGCAGTAGAATCGATTCGCAAAATAAAGAATGGAGTCCGACCGGCAACTGGTGTCACTGCAGTGCCTCTGTTCGAGATGTCCTAGGGTCCGAGTCCCGATGGTGGAAGGATTTTCGGCACTAGATAGATAGCAAGATTGAATTCAATCGCTGTCTGGAGGAGCATTCTAGCGGCCGGCTGCTTTGATCGGTAGTTTGCGTGGTTTTTCCGAACATCAGGCGAATGCTGGCGCAGTACCCTAACACTCTTCAAATCTCACCATCGATTTTCTGCAGCATTCTGCTACGTAACATTCTATAAATGAACTATGTATATTTACTCCGTTATTGTGCATACTGACGTGTATGAGAGTAAAAAGCAGATTAAATAATTGTTTTTAGATATATTTAGAGAAATGACTGAGCTTCTTATTTCCTAATTTCGACCTAATACTGTTACTGTCCTTACTACTTCCTTCTTCTCATGCACCTTTTCATCTTTATACTACGGTATCTATTAACGTTTAAAAATGATGGTAGGGTAAGCAAACTGAAATAAAAGTGAAAAGTTTTCAATCATTAATTTCTAGTGCAACCTTGATTCCAACGTGGCGCGAACAGCAAAACAAAAACCAACACACAAAACAAAGGAAATACCAGTTTTTAGAATTCACTCTCCAACGATACTCAATTATCGTAGACCCCTGGATGATCGTACATAGGTCATGAACTCATAACCAGATTTAATCAAATGCAAATGATACAACCGCACTCCAGTTGGGGAAATGAATTCCCATTTAGAAGCATGGCTCGTCCAAATAAAACGATTCGGCCACCATTAGAAACAACCCACAATTCGTCAACACTTCGAAAAACATGGAGATATCTTTATTCCAAGAACACTAGTTATTATTTATAACGACATAATTTATATCGTCATATCGGCTTTTATGTCGAAAAAGTTTGATCCCGTAATTCACGAAGCGCTTTTAACGTATTTTAAATCAATGTAACCATCAGTGATAAAGCGGAAGATCGAACACGACGACTTAATTTCCGTGGACCCAATTACCTAAATAAGTAAATAAAAATAATCCAGTGGGAATGTCTACAGTTTCATTAAAACTGTTTAAAATGACGGCCGTGCTTGTGAAGGATAGATTCCCGTTCTTTTCATTAGTGATCCCAAACTCCATCACTGCGAACGATTTATCGCACGCATAAACATAAGATTAAGACATAAGATTGTCAGAATACCCAACTCCATAACCCTAGCTTCGCCACTGAAAGATACAGCGGACTGTTAGTTTCGAATGCTAACACAAGATAGCTCCCATTTATAATAGAATCAATTAATATAAATTATGACATGCCAAATTTACGTGCGTAGCATGTGTTCCTGTCATTATTAAATATGTTTCTAAAGTCTTGTTTTATAAAACTAAATTTTATTGCAAAGACTTTTTTCCATAGAAAATATTTTTAAACTTTATAGATGTGCATTAATATGCAATTCAACTGAATTTGATTTTTTCCTGATTCCACTGGATGTATCAATCACGGTCGTTGTAAAAATATTACTTGGACATAATGACAATCGTCTAAAACGTTGAAGCTTACTTGAACCCTTCAGGGTCGTAATAAAAATATCCACTACGCATAAAAATAACCATCAAAATCGTCACTCGCATCGGATTCCCCAGACGTAACCATACTTTAATTACTGTCTTATCCACTTCTGGCTACTGGAACGACGTCCGGTCACCCTATGTAGAATCGTGGACAAAGCAGATTGTCTGCGTTATTCCTTATTCGCCATTCACGACACGAGATAAAACATGAGTACAGGGAATCATAATGTATAAACAAGCTTCAGCGGCAGCCCAATTTCCTTCCTGGAGGCGTCTGCCTGCGTTGATTTCCGGTGCCAGTGAGTGCTCGGATGCGAGTGGCGGCCACGTGGCCTGCGCGGGGGCTTCTGAGGCGAAATGGCGGGTGCGCCGTTGGCCTTGATTTACGATCCCGGCGACCCTCCGTGGCCGGCCACCCTCCCCACCCCGTCCTGCCCTCGCCGAACCCCCCTCTCCAGCCCCACGGCCGCTGCCATGCCGCGCCGCTCGAAAATTCGCCTCGTCCACGAAGCTGTTCTTCATCTCCACACACCGGCGAGCAGGCCCCAAATCGTTCACCGACCTTTCCCTCCAGTTCAATTCGAAAAGGTTTATAGGCGTTTCGTTTATGGTATTTCAGGGTACTAAGCGGGAATAGTATGATGTCAATCGTTTTAAAGGACGATTTTAAAATGGTACTTACATTTCATGTTTACCTAATAATTGTAGAAAATATGCTATCTGTAGGTTTCGTCAACAATCTAACTATAATCACTATAGTTAAACAAAAACTAATTGGGAACAATTTCAGATCTATGTTTTCTCTTAACTGAAGATAAACTGTTGCGACAAAACTCAACACTGGTTTCAAGGACAAGTTCAATACATTAGGGACAGGAAATTTAGAAAGATCGTAATTACCTTCGAGGAGATCATCTCACTACTTAGTATCGCATCGCGGGAAGGGCGTGGAAGACCCATTAACCCAGGGGTGAGAGCGTTGCAAATGCTCGTACTATGACCTCGGGCTCATTCGGGCTCGGACAAGATCTCAGAGAGCGGTTGCAAGGCGGGGGTGAACGTAAGGCAGTATGGAGGGGCCACGAACTTGAGATAATGGCGAAGAGAGATATAGTCAACCCCTCCAACTCCTAATGCTCTTTAGAGGTAGGAGTTTCTGACTCACTATATTCTCGAGACCATTAGTTGGATCTCGAGAAACTTATGATGTTACATGCTCGTTTCGACATGAGCCATTTCGATATAAGCTTGAGTAACTCTAAATATTGACTATGACTGTTGCCATGTCAATAGATGAGTCCGCTGGTCAAAGGGCTCCAGAAGAGCAGTCACGGCTGCGATCATGGAAACACGAGGAATCCAGGGGGGGGCAGGCCTGATCGCCATATACTAGGAAGGGCAAGTGTAAGCAAGCCGAGTTCATTGTCATCGTGGCAGTAGTCGAGTTCACTGCAGTAATTGAGTGATGTCATCTTTTGTGTACGTGTAAATGCTTTACCGAATTTTAATGTTTTTATTTTCTCGCCTTATTTACATATGAAATAAATGTTACAAAAAGGACTTGGACTCCTTTTAGAGGAGCAAGCCCAACATTACCTTCCCAAAAAACTAAGAACGTCTGGAATAGTACTTGGTTAACAGTATTTCTTCAAAATAAAATTAATTCGATCCAAAACAATAAACGGAATATAGGATGAAAATTTAAAAATTCTACTAAAAGCAGTGTGTGCACAGCACGCTTCTAATTGATTTCATGAAAGTAGGATATGTAGTATTCATAATATCCAGGCCTCTCTGAACTATCACTTGTGATTACCATGAACAATCACGACACCGAATATTTAAAAAAAGTCCCCACGATAGAAAAAAGTTAAAATTTTTTTAAATTCTTTATGTAAATCGTTTGCTACACACACACACACACACACACACACACATATATATATATATATATATATATATATATATATATATATATATATATATATATATATATATATATGAGAGAGAGAGAGAGAGAGAGAGAGAGAGAGAGAGAGAGAGACAGACAGACAGACAGACAGAGAGCAAATAAGACAACAAAGACTACAATTATTTCACCAATGCAATATTCTTCAATTGCACGTATAAGTACAAGCTTATTTTATAGTCAACACATACTATATTAAGTAATACTGTTCAAATGCCTCAGTGAATGAAGGGGACTGGACCATAATGGAACGCCCAATATCCTAGTGCTCATGTGAGCCACACACCCATTCACGAGTACGTCGACCTCGGACTAAGACGGTGTCGCTTACACCTGCTCCTTCACGTTACTCTAAATAAAAGAAACAATCTCAAGCGTCAGGTCGGTTTACGGGCGGCGATAAATCACGTCGCACTACGTCACGTTAACGCGGACCTCTTTTCTCACATTCGGCATCGAGGCACAGATGCGCGTTTCGGGTGATGGGGATTTGGATAGTGTTCGATGCGAACTCCAGCACTACTGGTGCTTCAGCGTGTAAAAAAAATTGATAATTACCCCCATATTTACATATGGTATGTGATTTTCAACGTTTAGAAATATTCCTGCCAATGCAAACTTAAATGTAACCAAATGCCATAAAATTAGCAGTAAAATTTACACGTAAAACAAACATTCACAATGAAGAACGTAATCTGGAACGTAAGTTTCGCCTGAACCAATCAGATTTCAATGTATTGAAGCTTGATCGGTTCGTTTCTAGCATGGTGAAAATATGGTTTCTAGTTCACTATGTTTTCTTGTTTTTTCTTCAATTTGTCTTTATATATAAATCCGAGTAGATGTATTAGTGCTCGCATTTCCATTAATTTATAAATATGGATTCTCTTGTACCAAATTCACGAGTAATTCGTCGAACGTAATTATTTTATTCCGTGCGTCAAGTTAAAGTCGCAAGAAAAATGCCCCACATTCTCACTTTGTATTCACTATTCTCATCAAAACCGTTCGCAAATAAACAGTAATGAAACAACAAACGATAACAGTAATGTAATGACATAACAACAAACTACCTGAACACAATCTGAAATCCACCATGTTTATTTTTTTCATGCTGCTCTCTGATTGGTCTTCGGTATAATTCCGACGTAAACTTGACGTAAAAGCTTGGTGCTCTTAAATGTACGGATTTACGTCTACGGTTACGTCAAGGCATTGTGAATGGCCTCGCTTAACACATTTCTAGGTTTTGTGGCTACGTTATGTTTACGTTTAAGTTTGTATTGCGAATGAGGCCTAACAGGTCACTTGTCTATACAAAGGAATTTGTAAGCCGCGCCGGGCCGTAAGTTGCCCAGTAAGGGGAGAAGGGCTGGTGCTGGACTGATGGAAACTGATTTTGACTGACTACACGGTGAAATTATGATTAACATCGCATATAATATTTATTACTAAACTACGAAAACAAAAGTTACAAATGATAATTGATTTCAAATCTGAATGAATTAGATTTTTTCAAATGTCCTGGGGCAAACGAAATGAAATGGAAACATAAACTTTAACATAGATATAGGCGTTTTAAATAATGCATCTCTTATTCTGGTGAATCGTAATTGTTCATCTCCTGGCATGTAAACTCGTAGGTCACACGGCACGAAGGGTGAAAGTGAAACTTATACCTTTCCAGACGAACGTGATTTGAAGTGTAGACTTCTGCGTCGCAGAGCCGGGACGACGTCGGAATGCAAATGCCAACAGGGTCCAGCGATTGCAGGGCGCGTATGCAGCACCGAAATGGGACCGCGATACGGGACACATGATAGTAGAAATGGAAGGCAGCGACTCACGTGGCCAGCTTCCAGCACTTGACGAATACCGTACAACACGCACCGATGTAGAGGCGACATGGAATACTGACACTTTCGAAAGTGCTTAAATGCAATTTTGAAGCACAGACTTAAGATTGCCGAATGCAATGTGTAGTTAGACTGCAGTCTGAACTAAAACGTAACTGAGCCCTGACATAACGATGTCTGCCTGCGGAAGGCAGCAGTGCATCATTGAGGATATCACGAAGAATGGTAATGACTGAAAGTACGTCTGCTTGTCGAAAGGAGCAGAACTAGCGAGGGCAGCTTACCTTCAAGGGTCGAGCCCCGAGCAACTTCGTGCAGTTTTGTGTGCGCGCGAAAAGTACAATGTACGTATTACGTTCACGCCACTACGGTGAGACCATTCCTATAGAGCGATTTTCCTAAGGTTGAGCCAAAGTGACAGCTACTGCTGGCAACTTGGGTGAAGGTTTTGTGGTCGTCGTGCCTTTGAGCCTATTGCACTCCCTTCCCGCATTCGTTCGTTTGCAGTTGGCTAACTTGTAAAGGGCTTCGACTCTTCCTTTTGTGATGTCCTCGTCCGACAAAAATATAGTGCGCCGCGATAAATAATTGAAATTAGGAAGTGCAGTGTTATGTGCTCTTCTGTAAAAATTCTTTTTCTTTATATATTACATTGAATTTACTTTTTGTGTGATAAATATTGTGTTTATTTTAAAACCGAAACCTGGATGCAAGTGGTACCGATGCACGTGGTTCCAGCCTTTGTGCTGTTGTGTGGCGAGCTGTGATAGCCAGCGTTTCGTGGTTCTGTGCTTTGTGTGTTGTATTATTATTTTAAATATAATTCACGATTTTGAAGAATGAGAAGCCCAAGGGCGCGAAGAAGGCGTTCGCCTTGTTCACGCCAGCGACAAGAAGATATAATTTTTGTAGTTAAAAAATTGAAGAAATGCAAAGGGAAGAAAGATTGGAATGTGGATCGGTTGTGGATTTAACGATGGAATTGCTAAATTTGAGCAAGAATACAGTTATGAAGTAAGCTTTTATATTATTATAATTACTTTGGGGGAGGCCCTAGAGTTCGAGCCCTGACTTTCGTTCTTCTTCCTTGTCCTATCCTCATCTTTTACTTACAATCACATACACCAAGTTGCACTACATTGCCACACATATCAACAGACCAAACGGGACCTTAGAACATATCCCGGCTAGGGCGGTGCCCCGCAGGTGGGAGATGCTTGGATGGAGAAAACCCCGCGAGCCGATGTGTAGGTCGGTCTGCGCCGGGTCTCGCCATCCCGCGAGAGAAGATTGCCACTATCTCAGTATGCGTGGACAGAAATCATCTTCGTTTGCGTCGCGGTGCAGCAGTTACTTGCAATACGACTTCAACAAAGGCAGGTCGCTTTACACCGGTGTGTGGCAAAACGAGGACTTGCTATTCTTCTGCAGCACTCACCAACACTCTGATTCACATGAAATTTCGTTCGTTGCTACACCAACATGTAAAACACATATTAAATCCGTATTTTCAAGTGCTAAAGAATACAGAGAATTTTCCTTAGCATGATTTCGCTTAACACGAAATTCGTTGTCAAACGAACTAAATTTATGTCTCGCCAAAGAAACGTAGTAATGACGTATATAAAAATCGGAAAACACGATTGTTTATAACAAGCACATCGATTATTTCATTGCCTTATAATTCGTGTTAAAGAGGGTTTAATGTATTAGAAATAGGCTTTCAGAGATATTTTGCATCAGGGCCATGCGTGACATTCACTCCTACGGGAGAACCATTTTCATTGGCATAACTAGGAACATTACCGACTTACAACACACTCAACTGGTGCCAGAATTCATAGCCCGTTTGTGCGTTCGTTCAAGTCAAAGAGCAATGATCATAATCGCTGGATCCTTTCTACTTAGAAGTGTACAGTGAAACATATTCGGAATAATCCTACATACAGTGACTCGCATAAGTATTCGACCAGTCTTCTTGTGTGGAGATAAGTGCTTGTAAACAGTCACATAATTATAACACAACACTTCACAATCCATTCCACATCATAATCATTTACTAACAAAATTAAAACACAAAATACTTTGTATTTTATCACATCCGTGTACGTAGAACAGAATATTGTAAAAGTACTATATTTCAATATTTAGCACATTTAACTTGACATTAGTGCAAAATATCTGCTCTTGCAAAAGTATTTGACCGGTCAACCAATACTAATGAAAATATTTGACCCCCACCATTTCCAGACCAATACTGCACAATTTTCTGCTGATAAGGCTGTTGGTCTGACGTGCTCCAGCTTGAACTAATATCTTAAAGTACTATGGGTCGTAAAAGTAAAGAGTTGTGAGAAGACATGAGGTTGCTAATACTACAGCATCGTTCGAATGATGGTTCATTGAGTGTAATATTCCAGAAATACAAAATGTCTGTGTCCACTGCCATGTCAGCGATATACCGATTGCAAAGAGAAAATAGGAATCCTAAACTGCTCGGAGAACGGGACGAGCGTGCTGTGGTAAGGATTGTGACAAAGATTCCGTGGATTAGTGCCCCCAAACTAATCACTGAAGTATTAACGGTTTCAGGGAAAACTGTAAGTGAAGACACAGTAAGAACCAACGCTCCATGGGGTGGTTACCACGCCCGAGTTGCTAGGAGAAAACCCTTCATCAGGAAGAAGAATAAACGACGCAGACGCTTTGAATTTGCTCAAGAGTACTTGTGGAGAGGATCTGAGTACTAGCAAGACGTTATTTTTACAGATGAAAGTAAGTTTAACCTACTTGCCTCAGATGACAGGGCCATTTTATGAAGGCTAATGAAGAGTTTCTTGAAAAAATATCTGTCCAACTGTAAAGAATGCAGGTGGCCCAGTGATGGTATGGGAGTGTGTATCAGCAAAAGGAGTACGCGAATTGGGTTTTGTGCAAGGTAATATGCACCAAGACCAATATATGCATATTCTCAAGCGTAATATACTAAAAAGTGCTGCTAATATGGGCATCCTTGACTTCTTCAAGGCCTACTTAGATAATCAGCCGAAGCACACAGCACTTCAAAACAGATTATGGGTCCTCTACAACTGTCCTAAAGTTATCCATACATCTGCACAAAGTCCAGATCATAATGTAATTGACCTATTGTTGCAAAACTGGAAAACTGAATACGACAGCACACAATAAGAAGAATAAGAAGTAAAGAACATTTGAAGCAAGTTCTGACAAGTGAGTGGGAAAAATTGAACCAAGCGAAATAAAAACGTTGGTGGATTCAGTCCCCAGACGCTTGCGAAAAGTTATTGAAGGTAAAGGACGAGCAACTAAATATTAGGTTTATGTTTGTAATATTTATTTTTGACTTTGTTTATTCGGTCGAATATTTTTACAGAACCCCATTGTTTTGAACTGAAATAAATCCATGTATTTCACATTGAGATATTTTATTTTTAAGACCATGATTGTTTACATGATTTTGTACTATATGATTGTGTAATAAAATGTGGTGTTTTTCTTTTCTACGGCGATTTTTGTGCATTTTATCACGCATTCTGCGCACAGGGGTGGATTTGGTCGAATAATTGAGCGGGCCACTGTATGTTTGTTTGAATGACCTCTTAAATCATTGTTTTCACGGAAAGTAAAAAAGAAAATTTCATGCGGCAAGCTTGGCGTCTTCACACCATGATTTAGTTTGGCTAAATACTATTATTGTAAACATTTTGATTCCATTGCAAAAGTGAAATTGATTTAATTTATTTTAAATTAAATATTTATTAATTATTTATATTTATCTATCATATATTTATTTATTTTTTTCTGATCATTTAAACGATGTTGTATTCCGGAAAACATATTCTTAAATACAGAGACTCTTTTCAGGAAACGTTTGTCTTTACAGCATTTGAATCATTGAAGCATACGTTGGACCTTCCCGACTTTTCTGTTCTGACTCAACCGTTGTCACCCTACATGCACTTCATGGCAATTGAGATCCTTACGAAAATGCTGATAGCCCGGGCGGGGCGATGTAACGGCCGTGGGGCAGCAACGGCGCCTGGCGATTTCCGCGCACCGGCAGGCAGTAAGGTCACGAATGGTTCTGAACTAATTGTCGCCAAAACACTACTTACAGTGTTTGATAGCACTTAAAAATTTACTCATATGCATTTTGCGCGGTGCTGAACACGCTCGTAAAATTTCATATCAACCTGAGGATCCAGCACAGGGAGGGTTGCGTGTCCGTGAACAGTCGCGCATGGTACACCAGACATCGAGCAAGACGTGTACCGGTCGTGGGCTCGCCCTGCGCTGCTGGCAATCCATAATACTGACTTCGTCAGTAGTAACAGCAAGCCGAAGCGAGCGGCATTGCTGGTGACTCTTCGCTACTTGAGCACGTTTCCGGTAGCACGTGTTAGTGCACGTGTCGGTGTATTCATGCATCGAGACGCTCCATCATGGACATTGGGTCCTAGCGTGTGGGATATCGTGGCAAACACACGCACTACAATCCTGCCGTTCCTGCGATATTTCCTAAGAAGATATACAATAGCTCAGCGTGGGGCCTCCAGCGTGTATTTTCAGTTAAATAAATTAAAATTAAATTAATTAAAATAAGTTATATAAATTAAAATTAAATTAATTAAAATTAGTTAAATAAATTCAAATTAAATTAATAAAAATAAGTTAAATAAATTCAAATTAAATTAATAAAAATAAGTTAAATAAATTCAAATTAAATTAAAATAAAACAAAAGGAAACGGTTAAAATAAAACACATTAGGGGGCGAAGGGAAGTGGGAATCGGAATTGTTAGGGCAGAGGCGTTGGTGCGGACGATTTTCTGTGGTGCTGTTTGTTTTTCAGGTGCGGTGGAGGCCAATCACTGGAAGGAGAATGCCTGACGCCCGCGCCAAATAATAAATAGTTTAAAAACCGGATAGAGTAGCATGTACTCGGCTTCTGACGGCAGGTTTTTCCCCCTTCAGGGTTTTTTTCCTCAGCAGTACCTTATGGTCTCGTTTCCGCGGCTTTGATGCGATGGAGAGACCATTTGGGGTCAATACCAGAAGGCGAAAGGTTAGAACGCGGTAGAATGTAGGTATTGTAATGGCTTAAAGCCCTTCGGCCTAGCCACATTGCATCAAGTTTTCTAATTTGGCTGTAATAATTACCTATTAAATAAAAAAAATAGTGTATTTTCAGGATAAAAAGTTTTATTTGTACTTTGCGAGTTCAATATAAAAACGAATTTCAAAAACCATATTACAGTTGCAGGCATATGAAATGAAGTTACATGAGAAAGTTTCTATTAAAATACTTGTTTAAATTTTTGTTTCATTAAAAAGTAGGTTTAATTATCATCAATCTGATGAATCAAGTTGTAAAGATTCATGTAAATTCCGGAAAGATATTATAGTAGTACATAGCGTTTCAATAGGGTACTTGTAGGCGCATTGAAAGCAACAAGGATACGTGTTTTTAGAATTCTTGCGAGGAATTCTTGAGCTATTGATAACCTCTGAAGTGGCCATAATTCACCCATGACGCGTTTTAGTGTCTTAAAATGATTAATTTTAAGATCAAATCTTAATTTGAATTTTGTGCATGTATCCGCCAAAAATTTATCCCTCCGCATTAGAAGACCGAGATGCCTCGAATGGCACTCCTTTTGTCTCCATTGATGAATCGAAAGTGTCGTGAGTCACGGATAAACGGACGGACGGACGGACGGACGGACGGACGGACGGACGGACGGACGGACGTCTGCACGCAGTTTACCCCAGTACCACAGTACTCGTGTATGGCATATATTTATTCGTTTTTTTTTCGCTTTTCACTGTTGCCCGCCTTACACAGCGCGCCATTGATACTGACCACGTCATGGTGCGTTTGAAAAGGTAATATTAACGGTAACAACACATCGCGGTAACAACTTACGTATCCTGGAGGTAGGTGCCGCCTGAGATATGGCATAATATTCTGGGGAAATACATCTTATAGCTCCCAGACTTTTCGATTACAAAAACGAATTGTACGAATAATAACCAAATCCCACCCACGTGATTAATGTAAGCCTCTCTTCATTAATCTAGGAATTCTACCATTACCGTGTCTTTTTATTTACGAATCATTGGTTTTTGTAAAAAATGACTTGCTCAAGGGCGGGAATATATTTTCAGAATATATTTTCATAAAATGCCGAAGTCTATTACTATAACACTCGACGTAGAAATCATATTCATCAGGTGACAGTATCAACAGCTCATTACAAAAAATTCACATCCAATACATGTACATTATTTTACAACACTTTGCCAGGTGACATTAAACGATTAAATTCAATAGAAAAGTTTAAATCCCAAGTGAAATCGTTTCTGCTGCATAACTGTTTCTATATAATTAGAGACTATACTGAGCATCACAAGAAAAGGAACATTAATTTTAACAATGATACATAATGCATTATTTACCATTTGGACTGTATAAATGAGTATAAACAACCTGTAACAACTATTGTACTACAGCTTCCGGGTCAAAGACCCCCATCTCGATCAGGTTTTTCGTCCAGTTTCCCTGATCCATTGAGCAAATGCTGAGATGGCCCCTTGTTTTGCTTCTGGACATAAATGTAACTTCATTTTCTGTGCACGTCTTCTAGAATTCAGTGGGAAATACAATTATTCAAATTATCGTTTCCATGTTGTCGCGGCAGGAAGTAATAAGAGCCAAAATTTATAGCCACCATTTTATCTTTGAAAATAGATTTTATTACATGGGAGTTTTTTTGTTTTTTTTCTCCCTTTCAAAATTCAAAATTTATTGCTTATTTATGAAAATAGATTTTATTACATGGGAGTTTTTTTGTTCTTTTTCTCCCTTTCAAAATTCAAAATGTATTGCTTATTTATCCTTGAAATTAGATTTTATTACATGGGAGTTTTTGTTTTTTTTTCTCCCTTTCAAAAATTCAAAATTGTAGTAGTATATGACTTAGTGTAGGGATCACAGAATTTTGAAAATGTGCACACAATTCACTTTTCCCCATAGCACGTCATACGCAGTTTTTAACTGTTTTTTGACGTAAAATAAAATTAAAAAGAAAATAGGTGCGTCACCTTCTCTATCCCCGTTCAGTAAGTTTTAGACCGGGAACCAGCAAAAAGTATGTAAGGCAACACGACGAAACTCATGCAGACGATACCAGAGTTATAATTTACAGCGGAATGCAATAAAAACTTCGCAACTTTGAACAACACAAACACACATGCCGAGAGAGTGGTCGGGAGCTTAGATCGTGTCCCGGATGGGGCGGGGCTGGGGGTAGGAGATACCTGGTTGGGGACAAAACCGTAAGCCAATGGTAGTCAGCACCGGATCTCGCCATTGAGCGGGGGAAGATCATCGCCACCTTCCGCGATGAAACCATTCATTACACTTACGGGACTAATGACCTTAGCAGTAGACGCGTCCGGAATCACTAATCAATCAAAAAAGCTATTCCCTTGGAGAACGACTGCTAAGCTTTTTGTTGTTTTATGCTGTTTTAGTACTTAGTTTTCAGTGGTTAGTGGGCGAATGTATGTAAGTCATACCCGTCATATCGAAACGGCGTTGGAAACATTCCTCCATATTGATAAAAATGTATCTATTTTACATTTTCACTACACTCTTTAGGCTACTCACTTTGAAATGGACAACATTTCACATTTTGAGACATTTGTAAATTTTTTTTCGTGTTTAAATTAATGTATTTAATTTTCGTGTTTAAAATTGTTTTTCGTGTATAAATGAATGTGCTTCTTTCCATTATTAAAAATCTGCAAGATAACCGCTTTTGGTGTTTTATTGTTTCTTTTCATCAGAACTAGCGATAATTCAAGTGATCCAATTTGCCTTTAGTTAAGAACCAAATAGAAAGATACCTTTTCTTAAGTTTTTCCCCATTTTGTCAAAAGGAAACTGGCTAAAATGGAGAGTAGACGCTATTTAAAACAATTGACTTCTTCAACCGTCGGGGGCATTGCTGGCACAGAAGACAACATATTTGCTTGATGAGAAAGTGTTGTTGATTTGAAACGCGCTTCATCATCATCAATCATAACAGTCTACCGTAAATCGTATTCTGGCGTTAGGTTGTAGGTCAATACAACGTAATATCTGTACCACTTGAATCTGTATCACGAGACAGCTATAACAACAACACATATTTAGAAAAATTATACATGGACGTATTTAAAAATCTACATACATATTCCTAAATCTATATACCAATTTTCCTAATTCATTCAATTAAAGAAACTGAATGATTAAGAAAATAATTTCTATTTTCAATACAGTAGTTATAAAAACACGCCACAATAATTGTAAACTCTTCCAATTCTAAAAAAATTCAACGAAAATGTAACCTGCATCAATTTTTAAAGTGTTCATTCCGCTACGCGAGAAAAAAATTGGAGCAATTTTTTAGACAAATTTCAGATTATTCTTTAACGCATCATATGAAGTATTCTAAGAATCGAAATATCCGTATCACAATCGTAGGGCCTTGACTTTAGGCAGATCGAGAGAGGTATTTCTATTTTGAAGGAAATCATCTGAACGGTGGAGGTGCTAACGTTGAACACGGAAGAAGCGAAGGATCGGCGGAAGGAAAACGGGTAGACAGACACACGGACGTTTTGCTGGAATCAATTTTATCGGTATCAAGGATGCACAAAACGTGGTTGTAGCTCACTGTGTTGCAGAGAAAGTAACATATTACGTAAAGGAACAAAATTTATCCTCTTTTTCGATATCACGGCCTCGCGATACATGTTTATTCTAAAAACTCGCCTCTTTCCTTTCGTTCTCAGAGCGTGTTGTCACACGCACATCTCTATAGTTGACATGCCACCCAAGACGAGCGGAAATGTCGGCAAGATGATCGGTAAGGCATAGGAGAACATCCCAATGGGACACAAGAAGAAGCAGCTTTATTATTTTCTCTTTACTACACAAGTACGTAATATGGCAAGAATGTAAAATGCACTTCAAAATACATTTGATTATAGTAAATTCAGGCTTTGATATGAAGAAGCGTTTAAGTAACTAAATAGAACGTTAGATTTGTAGATAATAAGATAATACGAACCCAGCTTTTAAAGGGTATTTTAAAAGCAAGAAATGGCTACAAAAAATTTGTTCAGCATCTCATCGAAGACTGCGTTCGATATACGTGTAAATGCGTTGGCACAAACATTTTCATCTTATTCCGTCAAATTTGGTTTTGTGTTTTACTTTGTCTTGTGAACGCCTTAAATATTCTCAAAAGAATAAATTCGATACTGAGTGCATGGGTAAGTTCAATGTAACCACTATCTGTACAGGGATTCTGGCACACGGTTCTGTGATCACAGTTTTCTGTAGTTTCTCTGAACAGTTGAAGTGTAGGTGAATACCAGAACAATGCCCTAACATATGGAGTCGGAGACCTCGCGCGATATTCCCTTCTTTATTCTTGCCCCCTCCTCATATTTCACATGTACACACATTCGTTCACTGCACTACCACACTTTTCAGCGACCAATCGAGAGGTTAGAACCTGTTCCAGAAGGAGTGGCGCCCCGCTGGGAGAGATACCTGGCGTCGGGAAACCCCTGCAATCCGACACGCAAGCAACATTCCACTGGTTTGGAACACCGCTACCTTATAAGTTAAAACATGAACTTTACTTACGGGAATATTTATCATAGTAGTTGACGTTCCAAGAAACACTTTATACTCATTCGAAATAATATAATGTCGTTTCTTGGTACTTTGTTACCTAACAGATTGAACTCATGCAAGTGATCGAACTAGTATAAGCGAGCTGTCCCCACCCCCGCCCGATATTAAACCCGCAGACGCACCTCCGAACCCTTATCAGCGCCCAGGCTTGAATGGAACGCCGTCACCTAGCGGCGGCACAAAACCCTCCCGACCTTCTTATGAGGGAAACCTCGACCCAAATGTTCGTGCAGGAATTCGAACCGCAGACTCCGCCATCGACCGCGAGGTGGGGGTACACCACGAGGAGTATTCGTTACTGGAGACGAAGTTGGGGTCTCCCAACAGCATCCGTCTCAATTACTGCGGAAACGTTGCGAACGCGTGGAATGCGCCGGCTACACTTAATCTTGTGCGGTGCGGAGGTGGAGCGGGGGGGCGCGGGGGCGCGCGGGGACGGAGCGTGTACGGAGCATGGGCTGTGCGGGAGCGGGAGCGGGGAGAGCGGGGCGGAGCGGGGCGGAGCGGGGCGGAGCGGGGCGGAGCGGGGCGGAGCGGGGCGGAGCGGGGCGGAGCGGGGCGGAGCGGGGCGGAGCGGGGCGGAGCGGGCGGAGCGGGGCGGAGCGGGGCGGAGCGGGGCGGAGCGGGCGGAGCGGGCGGAGCGGGGCGGAGCGGGCGGAGCGGGGCGAGCGGGCGGAGCGGGCGGAGCGGGCGGAGCGGGTCGGAGCGGGGCGGGGGGGGGGGGGGGGGGGGGGGGGAAGGAAGAGGGGTGGGGGGGGGGGCAGAGGGGCACAGTCGGCGTCCTGTGAGGCCAGGGAGGCGGGGCGGCGGGGTGGAGGAGCGCCTTCTGCTCGTAGGAGGCCCCGGGGGACGCGCCCCGGGGAGAGAGCCTTGGGGGAGAGCTTGGCGCAACAGGCCCCTGCCGTAGCGAGGCGACTTGCCGCAACGAGGTGTGTCGACCCTACGCGATACGGCGGGGAACAAGACGAGATGGCAACCACCCTATTTCTCCCCAAGTTACAAAGTTACGGACGACACTTATGGCGTTTTAGGGGATAAATCCCTAGTAAGAATGACCCTTTCACAACGTCGCTCCGTTGTTTAAGACGAAATATCCCCAGATGCTGGTTTTTTCGATTATGTTGAAATGTGGATATGTTGTAAGGTTTGGGGAAATACGACTCGTGTGTGTTTGTTCTGCAAATAAATGTTTATAGGTGTGGGACCAAATGTGGGGCTGTAAAAAGGTGACTTTACTGTGTTGCTTAGAACAATGCAATATTTTATAGCAAAAGCAACAATTTTTATAACCTATTAATTTTTCCAACATTGATATTCCCTGATCGATCTGACTGATGTCTGTTCGTTTCAAACGGATATTTTGAATTTTGGTAAAATTTATTTGAAGCCTCAACAACAATTCAAACATTTTTTCAAAATGGTTCGAAATATGAGTAATTCCACGTGAAATTGGTCGAAAAAAACATGACGCCTTCCGATTTGTCTACAATTCTTTTGACTTGTTCCATGTAATGTAAAAAGCTAGAAGGATCATATTTAGCGGATATGTTTGACCTTTAACCTTGGTTTTATTTATACCCAAAATTTGTAAACTTTCTGAGCATTTTGGACGAACTTCAGTAAAAATTAAATTCTCACGGGCAATTCTATTCTAATATAAAAAATGTTTCTCCTAATAGTGAATAGTTCAAAGAAAAGGTTTTTTGCATTGAGCCTCATATCATTTGCATTTTATACCAAGGTTTTTACTCCCGAAATCAAAAGTGCAGGCGTTTTCAAACCTAAATTCCCAAAATAACATAGATTGACGCATTACCTAAACTTACCCATGTGTTTAATGGTAGCAAGCATTCTTGAATGCGGGTTAGAATGCATGTCAGGCGTAAACAAAATTCATTTGGAATGCTGGACGGCTAAAAGCAAGCATGTCAAGGTCGCGTGCAAGGTAACTATGAATATCTTACTAGAGGAACTTGCGTCTGGTGATACTGGCGCAAAAACGTCTTCAGATTTAGAAGAGTTGCAAAAATTTATGTGGGGCTGCTGTGCATCAGTAAATTCCTGGCTCAAGACATTTTTTGTTGAGAAATCAGTTGTCAGTTATTTCTGCAAATTTAGCAATACTAACTTTCATTTATATTTAATAAATAAAACTCATCACTAATATCATAACTTATCAATTGTGAGTAAAATTAAATGTTTTGAATCTAAAGGATATTGACTAGGTAGTCGCGATTACTTCAGTTCACTAATGACATTAACTTCCTACATTCGGTTTAGGAACAAAGGATGACAGATACTTGTCTACTAATAGAGTTGTCCGCCCGTAAGTGTAATATATAAATCTAAGAGGATGTATTACAAGAAGAGATAGGCTACAAGATGACTTGTTACATTATCGCTACACACAACAAATAACAGAATCATTAACAAAACAACGCAAAATGAAAGCAGGTAAAGAATATGCCTTTCAAACATATTCCTGCCCCTTGGCAAAATATTATATAAGATAGAAATTTAAAAGAAAATAAACATGAAATAAAGTCATAAGTGCCTATCCGGTGGCCGAAATCGCTAAGGCAGTAGTGTCGTAACGATATCGAAGTGAACGATAGTGGGTTCGAGTCCCGCTTCGGTCATGGTTGTATTTGTGTTCGTCCTTTCACCCCTTATCGTCATATCGTTTCATCTTCACAGTTACCCTAATGTACACTCCAATAGCGGTTTCTAATGATCTAGGTGTTGATGCAACCTGAAATAACAAAAAAAAGTCATAAGAAGTAAAGCACATTGCTTTCGACTTTGACATACCTGCTTTAAGCCATCCAGTCTTCCACATGAGTTTTGTTTACATTCGTCATGCATTCAAACCCGCATTCAAGAATGCGTGTTACCGTTAAACACATGGGTAAGGTTAGGTATTATCGATAATATATATATATATATATTAGTTTCATTTACTTTTGTATCAATTTTCGTATATCTAAAGAGTTTATTTTATTTCTAAGGAGAACCTATAAAATATTATATTCTTTGATCGCAATCTGAAATTTAAGGACGTTAACTGTGATTGAAATGTATAGATAAACATTATTATTTTTATATACAAACACTAACAAGTTTAGATTAAAACATTTACAGAATTTATAATTAAAAATATTGTTACCTCAACTAATAATCAATAAATATTGATCTACAAATGTAGATTCTTACGCTTTATGAAAAATATATACACAATTTTTAAAATGGATTATTTGAAAAAAATAATGTTTTTGAGATTTCCAGTTTCACATGCGAATTGTTTCTCTTCATGAAAATTTAGAGTTTGTATAATATTTCGTGTCGACAAACTCAAAAATTGAAGATTATGTATTTTGCGAATTTAGGTTTGAAAAAAACCTGCACTTTTGATTTCCCGAGTAGAAACTTTGGTATTAAATGCAAATGATATGGTGCTTAAGGAAAAGAACTTTTCTTTGAACTATTTGCTATTAGGAGAGACATTTTTTATATTAGAATCGATTTGCATGTGAGACCAATTTTTTCTGAAGTTCGTCCAAAATGCTCAGAAATTTTACTATTTTTTTGGGTTTAAATAAAAACAAGGTCAAATGTCAAATATGATTCTTCTAGCTTCTTTACATCACATTGAACAAGTCAAAAATATTGTAGACAAATCGGAAAGAGTCATGCTTTTTTCGGCCGATTGCATATGGAATTACCCATATTGGTTAATTTTTTTTCTCGTATAGCTCAAATGACGCTTATAAATTTGAGTAGATCGTATCTTTGCTTAAACCTCTGCATTTTCGAAAACAGCAAACATTCATCTTTTCTCCGGCGTTTTTTCTATTATCGAAAAAAATCTCCCTTCAGTATTAAAGATAGAGATTTTTTCCTTAATGAAATATTTTTTTAAGAAATCAGACCTTTAAATAAGATCATTTTCAATGTTTTGAAAAGAGGAGTAGTTTGGCGTAATTTCAGTTTGAAGTTAATGCAATTTACACAAAAAATTCTCAAGCGGCTCCAATTTTTTTCTTTAAATTTTTCAATGGATAGAGCCATGAACACTTAAAATTTGGCGGAGGTCTCACTTTCGTGAAACTTCACTGTATTTTAAAAATTTTCAGAGCAAAATTACCATTCTTAACCTACAAGATTGATTATTGAGCTTTTTTCCTTAATAAAATCGGCTCTTTAAAATTAAGTGTTGAAATAATGGAAACGATAATCTCTGATTTTTTTAATTGCAAATGCAAACTGTTCATCTTCGTTTTAAGAATTCGGGAAAGTTGAGTTGATTTTTGGGTGTAGGGTTAACGTGTGTGGCGCGCGAATTCTAAGCAATGAGTTCGAATTTCAGCGCGAAGAAAAAATAGTTTGGTGGTTGAAACACTTGGAAGGTTAATGTAGTCTTGTGATATTGCGTGGCAGTTACAAATAATGTCAGTAAGTACGGGCTGCTGTAGCACCAATGGTTAAGTTTACTTTTGCGAAGGTAAAAATATTAATTTTGACTCTGGAAATTTACATTATTAATTTAATAAAATGTAATTTTCATTGATGGAAAAATATTTGACTCAAAAATAAAATTTCAAAACAAACAAGAAATTATGCAGAGTAACTTGGTATTATATGTACCAAGCCTAACAATATATTATTATTTTTCCGGAATTTTCACTTTCAGAACGGGAAACTACTACTTTACCAATTCCCACATAATTTCATGTTTTAGATATTGAGCACGGGCAAACTTATTAGCCGCAAAGGCGTATGAGAACCATCCGTCTTATAGAAAAATTGAAAAATAAATACGCATTACGGCAAATACGGATTACGGATACGGCATTACGTCCGGCAAATACGGATCTGATCAAAAAACTTCAAATAAGAGAAATCAGATGATTTTACCGTAAAATAAAAGTGATTGAGGCTATAGAATAAGTGATTTCGATTTTACTACTTTTATCACATCTTGACACTATTTTCCCACCAAATTTCATGAACACGAAATTCCTTTTCTACCATTTTATACGAACTTTAAAGGAAAATATTTATTTTTTCATCAAGCGGTGAATATGAGAACATTTTCTGGCCAATGAACTGCAGATACGAACATTTCTAGAGAAAACAAACGCCTCTTCTTCTCTCATGAATAATTTTATAGTCCCTAAGGCACATGGCAACATCCATACTTTACAAGTGCACGAGAAGTCGCCCGAACGTATATCAAAGTTTAAAAAATTCATTGTCTGGCAATGAATTCAAAATGAAAGGGGGGAAAAATTTTAAATGCTAATAGTATGTAGCATTCACAAAGGTCAATTGAATCAGAAAGATATTACGAACGTGGAAACGTTAATTAAATAATAAATTAAAGTTCACAAACAGTAGCAAGAAACATTTTAAATGCGATGAAATATTTTATGTTGACTAAAAATGAAGGAGTTTTCAGTTTCACTTTCCATGAAAACAAATTAAAAATCTTAAAAAATTATAAATGGATACATCAAGTACTGAAATAAGATTTTAAAATGTAATTTCACGACAGGAATTTTTCGAACGGAATACAGAATATAATACAGAAACAGAATACGGACAAAACGAATGCTAATATTGAGTCAAATATCATTTAGCCGATCGCCACATCTTCGGGTAATTTTTTACAAACTGTTAGCCACTTGAAGTTATATTTTATGATAAATAAGCAGAAGCAGTACAACATTTTCAGCAATGACTTCGAAGAGAATTATTATTTTTCCTCGAATATTTGATAAGATGGGAAGAATTGCTCTCTCAATTTTCCTTAGGTTGAACGGGATCAACAGAAGAACAAAGAAAGGAATTTCATTTTCAAGGATTTCAGATTTATATATTAAAGGGCTATGAAAATAAAGCGGCGGCTTTTTTTTGTACAGTGGCGGGAGCGCGCGTGAAAAGACGGGTGATGAGCAGGAGGTGCGTGCGGCAGGGGGTTGGCGAGGATCGGATGTGGTGGTGGCAGCAGTGGAGGTAGAGGGGCGGTAGGGACAGGCCGATTCGAGGTCAGGGCGATGGAAGCTAAGAGCGAGGAGAGGGGGGGGTAGGGTAGGCTGGCTAGGGGGAGGAGGTCCGTGCTTTGACAGTCCGATGCATTGACAGGCAGGTCAGGGCGAAGGAGAGACAAGTCGGTGGGAGGGCAGACCGATGAGGAGAGACGTAGGTAAGAGGTCAGGGCGATGCGGGGTAGGTTGGTGCGGGGACAGGTCGGTGCGGCACACGGTGCGAGGTCGGGGCAAGCGGGACAAGACGTTGCGGGTACGGTCGGTGCGGGGACACGCCGGTGCAAGAACAGGACGATGTGAGGAGAGATCGGTGCGGCGAAGGCCGATGCGGAGCCAGGTCGGTGCGGATACACGTCGGTGCGAGGTCGGGCGAAGCGGTGACAAGACGTTGCGGGGACAGACCGGAGGAGGGCAAGTAGCGAAGGGTAGTGGCAGATAGGGGCGAACGGCGACGGTGAAGTGGCAGGTAGCGGCGGGAATGAGCCGGGACGGGCGAAGGAGAGCCGGTAAAGGGGCGGAACGGAGCGAGACGGGACGAAGGCGGCGACCAGCTGCGGCCAAAGGTAAGCGCTTCACCTGCTCCCAGCCAGCGAAATTGCGCGACGCGCGACCTCGTCCCGCGCCCGCATTTAGATGGCAACCGCTCGGAATACTAAACGGCCGGCCAACCTACTTCCAGGAGAAGAGCTTCCAATGCCGGTCGCCGCCGCGTTGACTGGCAAACACTTCAGCCGGCACGCGCACTCGCACGATGCAGCGCGGGGTGTGAACGAGTTGTAGCCGCGGCCGTGACTCGACGAGATTTAATAAGCCAACTGCAGAATTCACAACATAGAACATGAAGTATTTGTTTTATACATTCTTTTATTAAGTTTATTTCACACGTGTGTCAAATGCGGGTCACTGGTATGTGAGCTACTGGCGACATGCTCTTTGAATCTTAATAGGGTTTACGTACTAAGTACTGTAAGTTCAATTTTACTTCGGAACCCACGGGAATGAAAGTGATGGGCTCGAAGCGAAATGAGTGTTTCTTTGATGGAGATTAAAACATTTGGGTCATATCCGCATGCAGTCGATAGCCTCGTATTCTCATAAGATTACAGGAGATAATGAAATACCTCTTGGTGGTGGTGTTTCGTGTAAAAAAATAAATCAAGCTCCCAATGAAGCAAGAGAACTTTATAAAAATAATTCTGTTATTTTGATATTTGAAGTATTTTTAAAAGTTAAAAAAAAAATATAGAGTGAATTAAGCATGAAGCGAATCACCATTTTTTTCTTTAATTTTTGTAGGAACAGCGAATAATGCACTGAATCATAAGGAACAAATGATATTCTTATTAAAAACTTTGAATTAAAAAAATACACTTAAGTGTTCATGACCTTGCTTTTCGGAGAGAAGAGAGGGAAAGCAGGGGGAAACATGGATCTTACTAACGGAGCTTGACGTCTCCGTCCCTAATTCAATCCTCCACCAGATTGATTTGCAGTGGCTACGCAAACCCGTCGTTTACACTTCAGTTGACTTATGAAAAAGTAGTGTTAGCGTCGGAAGCCGACAAGAAACACCAAAAACTTCCGAATTTTTAAATGAAAACGCATTCATTATTTGAAGCTCAGAAAATGTGATCAAGCACGATCTTTTCCTACATGTCGCCTACATGTTTCCTACATGTTAATTGAAGAGTCTACTTTGAAGTGGCGCCTTGGAGGTAGACCTAGCCGCTACTGTCGCCTCCATACCCGGGATGCGATTGTTTGATGTTTGCGGGGGCGCCAACTGCTAAGGTCATTATTCCCTTAAGTGTAGTGTAGGTTTCTATCCCTGTAGGTGGAGGGAACTTCCTCTTCACATCGGGTTGAGGTTTTTTCTCAACCAGGTATCTCTCATTAGCGCAGCACCGCCCCAGGGACAGGCTCCAAGCTCTCGGCTGATCTCCCGACATGTGTGGTAATATACTGTATAAGTGTAAGCGTGTGAGGATAAAACAAGGAAGAGGAATGAAAGAAACACCGCGCGCGGCCCAAGTCCCTTTTGTTAGGGTAATGTTGCGGCACTCGCCTGGTAATGACCGGAGAAGCCACGAAAAACTAACTATTGGTATCTGGCCACCAGAATTTTTCTACACACTGCGGCTCAATTCGACCTTGCTATAGAATTGTTGGTGTCGAATATCGTGCCACCGTCCGGAGTTTAACACTACGACCTCAAAGGGCGATCAGAGGCACTGCAGTGGCGTTATTATATGCCCTGCCTTCACATAAGCCGCGGTCGCCATTTCCTTATAATATGCCTGTATGTATATTTTGTGAGCTTTTATACTCGTATATTATTCCTATACACTATACTTCGATCTTTTAAAGTGGCCGATGACATTAGGATATTGTTACACCTCCTGCCTTATTAAATGAAACATTTTTTAAAGGCAGGAACTGTAAAATGACTTATTTTCAACGGCCGCTTTAAAAGATTTAAGTGAGCTTTTGTGTATTCTTTTTCCATATTTTCAAAATAAACTTAGATTTTTAATGACAAAGTCTTGCAATAAAAAATATTGTTCTCGTATACGCGCCGTTTCCATATCATCATCTCCATTGCTTTTGATTGATTGATTTTTTCGTGTTTCCGGGCGCGTCAACTGCTTTGGTCATTAGTCCCGTTAGTGTAGTGCATGTTTTTTCTCGAGAGATGGCGGTGATCTCCCCCTGCATGGCGAGATCCGGCGCCGACCTACCGTCGGCTAGTGGGGTTTCCCCCTAACCAGGACTCTCCCACCAGCGGGGCATCGCCCCAGCCAGGACAAGCTCTAAGGTCCCGACCGGTCTCCCGGAATATGTGGTAGTGTAGTGTGTGTAAGGGGAGAGGATAGTTCAAGGAAGGGGAAGGGCAGATCGCGCGCGGTACGTTTTGGTAGGGTACTGCTCCGGCATTCGCCTGGTGTTGATCGGAGAAACCACGGAAAACTACGGATCAGAGCAGCCGGCCGCTAGAATTCTCCTCCAGACAGCGACTGAATTCGACCTAGCTGAAAAGCTAGTGTCGAAAATCCTGCCGCCTTCAGGGCTTGAACCTAAGACCTCCCGGTCAGAGGCGCTGCAGTGACATCAGCTGATGCACTGAGCTGCCGCTCCCGATCATCTCAATTGCTATTTCCTATTTATTTCTGGTGCTGAATGGTTGCAACGTTATTTTCCTACTGCTAATAATATTATAATATTGTTACAGCTAGTAGTATTACTTCTGCTAATAGTATTATTTCTGCTAATAATATTATTACTTGGTGAATGTGAACGATGGCGATGCTAAAAAGGGTAGGTTAGTGGGTTCGAAAGACATGTGGATTCCCAGAAAGCAGTGAAAGCGCTACGAACGAGCGACCTCGCGCAGCGACGGATGCCTCACGACGGATGGCAACCGACGCGACGATTCGTCGCCGCTCGTCCGCTATACTTGGCTTTTCCTAACCTGGCCGATGACAGGTGATCAGCTATTACGGTACCATCCAATCGAGAACTAAAACCTCATCATGATGACGTCACTGTGGTGACGTTTACGCTCCGGATTGGACGAAACCGTAACAGCTGATCTGCTGTCATTGGCCAGGTTACAGAAACCTAGGTACAGATTCCGAGATTGACAAGAGCGGCGCGCGCGGCTAGAAGCTTCCCGATCTTCCTCCGAGCGCTTTGCAGCAGCAACCACGAGCGGCGGTCGGACGCTTTCTGCAGAACGCGGACCTCGAATTCTGTACCAGGCACGAACAATATGCAAACTATTTTATTCTTGCTTTATTTCGGCTTGGTATGTTAATTTAGTTAAGTACCAAGATGATTAAAAAAGGAACGGCAAATTCACAATATTTCACGAACTGGTCATTTCAGACTTAAGAATCATCCGCGAAGGAGAGGATAATTTGCGTATGTGTAGGCCTGTGTTAATATAGTATGACATGACTCTTGTAATACGAAGTGCATGTACAAGAAAATGACGATCTCTTAACTAGGCGCAGGGTGCCTTTAACTAGGTAGAAGAGCAGCGAACAGTAATACGTTTTTTTGTGGTCAAAAGGCATAAAATCTCGATAAATTCTTTGAAGAATTATGAAAAGTTACAGCGATAAATGCTTTAGCAAAAGAAAAGTGTATGAGGGGGTAAATATCTTTTAAAAGGGGTAGATATAAATAACTGACGAGCAACGCTGTAGCCGTGCCAGCAGTCTTCTTCCAACCTTCCGATGGTAAGGTCATTTACACTTCCTTCTGGAATATTAATGGGTAGATTTTGGAGCAATATCAGTAAAGGTGTAAAACAATGAATAACGCTCGGTACAGCACAATATTCAAGAATGATCTAAAACTAGCAATACGAAGCCTTCGCACACTGTCAAGAGGCAGACTTTTCCTTCACAAAAACGCTCGTCATTCAACCCACACTGCAGCCCCTACGTCATTCAAAAAGTTGACATTTCAGATCCTAAAATCTCTCCCATCTTGATCCTTTGGATTGGCATGCATTGGGACTCCGAAGGACGCTTCGAGAGAACGGAGATATATGAGCGATGAAGATGAAGGAAACGGTGCGTTTTTCGTTAAAAACACAATCTGAAAACTTCTTTTTCTGGGAAAACTAAATTTTCTGGGAATCTAAAAATTTCCCAGGGGCCAGTGTGAAAAGTGAATTCAGAAACATTTTGTTAAAAAATGGCATACTTTTCATTTTTGTTGTTAAAATATACAGGAGTCCCACCAACAATGGGCCACTCTCACATCTTCTTACTGCTTTACGCTATCGAAGTACAGTTTTTACCCACAATGCGGAATTATGGGGCAATAAATATGCTGTAGAGATATTGTTCGAAATATTTTTAATTTTCGAGAAATTTAATAATCTACAATGTTTAAAAGGTACTGCGAATTTTTCTTTCCAGCAATTGATGGATCATAAAAACACGAATAGAATGACGTTTCATTTATTAATATTTTGACAGTAGTTTGGCTATAAAATAATATTTTCTGGCATGTGATTTCAAATTAATCGGACAAAATTTTCTGTAGTAGCCCTTCTAACTGGGAAGATGGCCTTCGCTGGGATGCGCCGAGACTGGTAGGGGGAGAGAGGAGACTGAGTGCTGCAATTCCGGCAATCTGTGACCTTGACTAGGTGGATATAGACAGAAATATCAATATGATCAATTATAACGAAAGATTTTTCCATTTATTTATCATAATTGAATATTTTTTCCCTGATTGAAATTCCAAAGCATCAATCATTGAGATGAACGATATAAAGAAATTGGTAGTAAGGAAGATACTAACAAATGTCATTTTCAAACTTTACAAAAATCGATATGGATGTTTAAAAGCCACAAAAACAAGCCAGAATTTTAAAATACTTTAATATAAGCAAACTAAATGAAAATTAGAAGATGTTTAAAAGAGTATTAAAAGATAGAAATTCTGTTATTATTGCCGTTACTCAACTTCTCACTGTATGTTTACAAAAATAAAATAAGACGTTGATAACAATAGAAAAACAATAATAATATTTCTGATCTTAGTAAATAATTTATATACATATTTTTATTCTGTTTTTCTATTGTTACACATAAGCAGTCGTGTGTACAAAGGCCGACGAACAGACTGCAGTAATTTGTAACGTTATACTGCACATCAACGCTTTGGAATTTCAACCAGAAGAGAAGTTCAATTCTGATGAAGCAATGGAAAAAAATCTTTAATTCTCATCATTAATGTTGATGTTTGTTCCTGTGTTCGTAGTGACAAGACCACGGATTGCTGTCATTACAGCTGTATCTCGCATTGACACACCACTCAGTCTCCCCTCTCCCCCTAAATCTTGGGGCCGTGAAGGCCACTTTCCCCGAAGGTAACATCTCAGAATTCAACATTTCATTTTTCTGCTACAGGAAATATTGTCGGTTTAATTTAAAATCACAAGTCAGGAGTCTAATTTTATACTCATTACTATCGAAATAGTGCCGACCTGGATGGCCAAGGTTGCTAAGAGCGCGTACCGACTCAGTGCTTCGGTCCGAAGGGTCGCGGGTTCGAGTCCCGCCTTGGGCATGGTTGTTTGTCCCTTGTCTTTGTAGGTATGTGTTGTCGCGGAGGGCCTCGCGTTCTGCTGACCCCAGATCAGAGGAGCCCACAAGTGTGTTGGTGTCTAGTGTATGGTCGAATATGCGTCCCATCGGGACGTAAAGGGTAACCGGCTGTCGGCTGGATAAAAACCCAAGAAAGAAAGAAGAACTATCGAAATAGTAACTTATGATACACAGTTGTATTCCTATTTTTATGATCTATCCATTGCTTGCAAGAAAATATAAAGTTCCATTTAAAAAGTTGAAGATTAAATTTTTCGAAAAATTAAAATATTTCATACAATGTCTCCTACGGCATATTACTTGTCCCATAATTCCGCATTGGTGGAGGAAAGCTGCATTTCCATATCGTAAACCATGTAAAAGTTATGGTTAGGCATATTTATGGGCCACTGTACATTTAAAAATTTGGAATTATTTTTAAAACTATTAATTTTTTTTTTGGTGTTATACTTTTATTAAAGTACCATTCTTCAATATAATTATGTTGATCTGTGAGACGATAGCGTATAGATTGCATATTTTAGTTTCTTTCATGCATTGCATAGTTTATTTTCTTTCAAAATCAGTATATTCAGAAACTAGATAATCTGAAATAAAATAGTGCTTAACTCTTTATGATAATTCGTATTATAAACATTTTTTTATCTTATCTTTGGTACGTATGTTTATATAAAATACGTGCCGACACATTTGTTGGAAGAATCTGTGTGCGTCCTTGTCTTTTGTATACTTCTTGACTATCACTTCAACGGCCCTTTTCAACATTTTCTTTTTTCTCCATTTTGAATTTTTCTTGTTCTCCGGTGACAATCGCACACCCGACATCAGTGACGACCGTTCATCCCTTTCTGCTGTGTGACAATCACAGGGCAGTGCCTCGCTAATACTTGACGCCACTTCTCTGTCGGAAGAGGCGCCTTTTGTTGGGCTCGAGTGTCCTTCAGAAGTATTCTCGTATCTTCTTCGGAGAATATTTCCTATTGAGGTGGAACGCGCTCAATAGCCGGAGTAGTAAACCAAGGGTTTATTGCCTCTCTGGAAGCTCTTGACAGCGACCGTTACTAGCGATTCGTAAGCCGACTGTGTAACAAGATGTCGTGCTAATACTTGGCAACTAAGTCCACAAAGTTTCTTTGGCACAATTTGCCGTTAATTTGAGAGGTCACTTTCTGCCTCAGCGACCGAGGATTCTCTCGCTCACGAACATCGTATTCTGAAGGTTTCGTGTTCGAGATTCAACGGAAGTGAGATATTCCAGTTTGGTGGATGGTAAAGGTTTCAAGTTTCCGATTTCTTATTGTTTACCTCTTTATTGGACGAATAACAAAATTCGAATTTTAATTATTTCAAGACGAGTCAAAAAATCTAGTTTTAAACTCTCTTTTTACTTTATTTCCATGAAATTTATAATTGTACAGCCTAAAATTCACAAGTTTTGTGAAGTCTTTTCTTAAAGGATGGACGAAATATTGAATTTTGTTTCTTGTGTCTGTCCCCCAGGTCTCCGAGAACGAGAAACCCTGAAGTGCACTACCACGTGACCATGCTGACCAATATATTTTCAACGGCAGGGAAACCATACTTCCACTTTTCTTCGGCCACTCTTCAGAGGAAGAGCATCGTTGTTAAGTCGGTGGTCGGTAATTGTTCAAGTGCCTTATTTTCATTCGTGTGCCGCGTGGTGTCATGTGTGTTATTTAGCGGATGTATTGAAGACTGTCGCCATTGCAGTTTGCGGAAAACACTTATCTTCTTCGGTGAGTAATGGATATAACAACTTACTACTGTCATTTCTGCTTGTTTTGCGGTCATTTGTTACATTGTTTTTATGTCATAACCGATCATTGTATAATATTTTGATGATGCCGTCATCGACATTCTAAATATGTCGGTGGACAGGTGTAAATGAATGTGTTTCATTCACAGCAGTCTGTCTTGGGCTCATCTCTTTATCTTCACGTAGTTATCTAGAGGTTTTTTTATCCAACAATCCGTCAGCGTTGGGAACATTCTTCTTCTACCTGTTTTGCTTCTATCTCCTTTATGCCTTTCTGAATTTTCCAATAATAATAGTTACTAAAAATAACTGCATACACATACACATAATTATACATAAAACACACATACGTATTAACAGTTGCATCATAGAAATAATTTTGTTCCAATGATGTACTTTATACAGGAAACTGAATATAGCAGAATACGTATTACTATTGTGACGTAGGTACTTGTTTACTTGAAAAAAAAATGGAATATGTAAATGCTCTTCAAAGACATATTCTTTTGTTAATAGCTAAACGAAAAAAACATTGTAGTATTTCTGAACGTTGAAATTCACATATGTACTACAACAGTTCGTAATCACAAACTAAAATCACATGAAAGTAGTAAAAACAACTCTTAATTGATTGTCCGCCACAAATTACGTGGTTGATAAACATAAAATATTTCAGAAACGATTCAATACAAAAGTAGGTACTGTATTGTGACAATTATGAAAAATGATTGCTTTACGACTAGTGTGAGCAATTCGTTCTCTAAAAGCAGGGATGGTAAATAGGCCTGGTCTTGATTTGGAACCTTTAAGGACGATAGCGTCAAATTACTCGGAGCAGTGTAAAATGTATGGCTTCTACCGAAGCCTTACTTCCACTCTCCGTTCCCCTTTCCTCGGCGACGCATAATCGGGGGCCTTTTCTTCAGATTATCGTGAAAGGAGGCTTGCTCGTATTTCCTTTCACGATGCGAGACGATGGGAGTGAATACGTCAGCAGGGTCGGCATTCACCATTGAATTGGTCTGTATCAGTTCCGCTTATTTGGCAAAATTCCCGATTCCGATAAATGTATTTATGAATTCTTTGATAATAAATAGAATATATACTTCATATTATTGTTGTGGGTTTATTATCTACCGTCTGAACTTTGGAAATGTTTTGGTCAACTCCACGCCAGAAAGAGGAATAATGGAACAAAGAATTCTCAGAATCAGAAAAACCTTAAATGATGATGACGATTATAAATGTAGTAAAGCTGAACATGGACTGTATTACCATTTTATATCATTACGTAGCGTAGTTAAATTTTTTCTGTTGTTTATATTTATATTATTTATTATTAATACTTCTCTATATTACTCTGGTCGTGGAAGTTAGCATATCTTATGTTGGTCGAAACATTTGACTCTTGGCAATGCAACAATTGCGTAATGTTTTGCGTCTTGCATAACTTTCAGGGTAGTATATTGTAGTAGTATAGCGTGTTAGTAAGAGAGTAACGATTAAATAGATTATACACCGGTATTTCGCCGTCAATCTATCACGCGAAGTAATAATTGCGTAATAATACGTATTTTAACTGTGCGTACGGAATTAACGATGTCAGAGATAACAAATAGCGAAGGAGAAATGTGACTTGGTATCATGATTCTTATCTCCAACCCGAAAGTAGTATCTACGTTTAAGTATAAAGAAGAAACGAATGCATATTTTTTATAGTATGGAAAATTCCTCAGCACAGAAGTCGTGTAAAGAATTCACATTTTAGTATATTCTGCTTGAGCCTGGGTCAAAGACACGGCACACTATATTTTACGTCAATTAAGGTCATACGCACCGAACGAAAAATATATCTAATAGTATGCAAATCGACTTGATTGTTGCACTCGCGATGCATTTTGTCCATTGCATATATTATATTGTTTGAAACAATAGATTTATTGCATTAGAATTGTAATCATTCGCAAAACAGTTACATTTTATTTATTTTTTATTTATTTTATTTATTTTACGTCGAAAAGAAACTGTTAAAAAACTGCGTATGACGTGCTATGGGGAAAAGTGTATTGTGTGCACATTTTCAAAATTCTGTGATCCCTACACTAAGTCATATACTACTTAAATGTTGAATTTTGAAAGAGAGAAAAAAACAAAAAAACTCCCATGTAATAAAATCTATTTTCAAGGATAAATAAGCAATACATTTTGAATTTTGAACTTCACCAATAGATTTCCAAAAAGGATCGACTACCAAAGCGAACGAACGAGATGAAATCGGAGATTAAGGGATGCAGAAGATAGGGGAACTCAATGATAAAAATGTAGCAGATGAGAGAGAAGAAATCGGGGTATTGATGGCTCGTCCACTTTAAGAGAGGTTGGCAAAGATGGTGCGTCATTCCGTAGGCGTTTCTGAGCAGCGTCTTCGTGTGGGACGAGTTACGTGGGTTCTTCTCCCGTGAGCTTCATTGGGTGGGGGCTGTAAGATGGATGTTGGCAGGTGAGTGCCTTTACGTAAACCTACACTGATGAAAGTGTTGACATTCTCGAGCAAAATTACTTTCCTTTGAATTGACAGGAATTTAAATAAACTATCCGTCCGCGGCAGCAAAAATGCTGCTGAAGAAAACCGCACAATGTAGTTTTCCAAAAGAAAGCATCCCCACTGATCAAGAACAATATATGAAATACTCTCGTGTAATACTACAATAAATGAAATAATGTAACAAAAAATTACAGTCTTCAAGACTACTGCAATAACTAGTAAAGTATATCGGAAACACAGTTCAACGGTTTTTACATGCCCAGAATTTTAAAAAAGAAGCTTTTCCGTAACACAACACGTGAATAACAAAATATTCATAATGGGTGTCCTCCTCATAGAAGCCTGGCTGTTGCTTGGCGTCAGCTGTGTCGTAAGCAGTGATGCATTATGCACGCGAATTAGTTGGCATGTACAGTTTGACAATGGGCGAAATAACATATTAATCAAATCTGTATTTTTCAATCAAAAACTAATCTGCTTCATTGTTTTTGGAATTTTCTCGAGTTCTGTGAATCTCTCTCTCAAAACAATACAAAAAATAAATAGAAAAACAAGTAAATAAAAGTACAAAAACAATATTAACCTAAGTAGCCTCTAGGTAGCAAAATGGACGTTTACAAGTATCATCGTCATTGTATTGCGTAGCAAGAATTCGTAAATTTCTACAGAGGCAGCGCATACTTAAAGGGTTCACCTTATTCCAACTTTTTGGAACAATACAGCGAAAATAATTCCATTGGATATCACTTGAAATACAGACACTTCTTTTCTAATTCCCTCATTTCCGGATGCCCTTTATCACTTTAAGACACTCAATAAATGAGTGAGAAACTTGAAGTTTCAAAACGCACTATAAGTAGTAAAGCTATTTGTTTTTGTAGATATAAGACCACTCTTGCAGTAACAGCTCGGGCCTGTTGTAGCATGTTTATGCTAAAACCAAAAACGCGGAGTGCAAGCCATTATAAAACAAAAGTATGATAAATACTTTTGCTGTGCACATTGCTGTGCACATCAATTAAATTTAGACTTGTTAAATCCTGCTTATATGACTAAAAGTATTTGGATGTTGTTTTTAATCTCCAATGTATCTGCTCTTTTTCAATATATCACAATGAACGTCGTATTAAAGGAAATAGTCGAAAAAAATTTTACCAAGGTCAGTTCCTACTAGAGAGAGCTTTCATTCAGGGCCTCTGAATACTATTTTCGAATACAGAATGGAGTTGATAGTTAATGAGATTAAGGAAACGGAATGATCTTGTGTCTCAGGCTTCTGGATTCATTGGCGTTTTAAGTGATGCAAATTTCATATTTTGGTTCACTTTCTGTCATAAAATCGTGCCACATATTGACTTTCTATTCAGCCAACTTCAAAGCGAGATTATTCACTATCACTTGTTCAGACAAAATATAATGCGTGGGATGGAAATTTTTAAATTTAGAAGTAATATAAATATTGCACCAGCTGACGAGGAAGCTTTGAAGAAAAGAAAATTCAGAGCGTCTTAAATGCTTGGGTAAGAAATTAGGACCGAGGATAAATACATTCACAATGCCAACCGCCACATTTACAGACAATCGCTCTTCAGCAATACGCTTTGGACTCAATGTACAACATGCTGATTTTTCTCGTTCCTCACATGCAAATTTGACACAAATTGTACATTGAATAATTTCTCGTAAAAAACGCAAAGAACAAAATCCCTAGTTTTCTTTGCATTTGCGCAGGAAATACCTAGCGAATTGAAAACGGCGTTATAAGTGTCTCCTGCGCAGATGCTGCACCCGTTGGAAATGGAGAAGTAATTTCTCCGCATAAATTGTTCGCCATACGAGGGATTGTCATGCCTTGACCTCGCGCGCTGTTTGCCTTGTGCTCGCTTGCGCGGCTTCTAGGATAGTATTCGCAATTGAAGTTTGCAGAGAAGTGGCGAGCCTTAACGCGTGATGATTGATTTTTTTCATGTTTCCGGGAGCGTCTACTACCGTCGGCTAGTGGGGTTTCCCCCTAACCAGGACTCTCCCACCATCGAGGTACCGCCCCAGCCGTGACAAGCTCTAAGCTCCCGACCGGTCTCCCGGGATATGTGGTAGTATAGTGCATGTTAGTGGAAGTGTGTGTGTAAGGGGAGAAGATAGGACAAGGAAGAGGAAGGACAGATCGCGCGCGGTCCGTGGCCCGTTTGGTAGGGTACTGCTCCGGCATTCGCCTGGTGCTGATCGGAGAAACCACGGAAAACTACGGATCAGAGAAGCCGGCCGCTAGAATTCTCCTCCAGACAGCGACTGAATTCGACCTAGCTGAAAAGCCAATGTCGAAAATCTGCCGCTGTCAGGACTCAAACCTAAGACCTCCCGGTCAGAGGCGCTGCAGTGACATCAGCTGATGCACTGAGCTACCGCTCCTGGTCCGTGATATACGAGCACGAGCGCATAGTCCAAAGTTAAACGTTAATTATTTACAGAACTAAATGATGAAGAGTATCCGATTTCGGCAAAGGCAGTCTGTACATTACATATGGGATTAGGTCCCAGCTTATTAGCAACGTGGGCTGAATCGTCTGTATACATACGTGTGTGTATCAGGAAATTTTATTTCTCTCTTTTACAAAGTGGTAATTGCCGGACTGTATAGGCGAGGTCGCTTAGCGCCGTTATTGCCTCGGTTCGAAGGGTCGCGGGTTCGAATCACGCCTCGGACGTGGATATTTGTGTTTGTTTTTTTTGTGTGTTTTCACTACGTGTTCAATCTACAGTTACCAATCACAGTGGTCGCTATATGACCTAGAAGTTAAAGCATTTTTAGCAACCTAAAAAGGGGTAATTGTTTATTGAGAAGTGCGTTGCGCAGAAAACCACTGTTGCAATACTTGTTAAAATAGAACACGTATAACCCATTTTCTTACGAGCATTTACATAGTCTGAATTTGCTTCAAATTTTACCTCTAATTATAAATTGAGTTTCACTTGCCTTACAGACCATTAGAAATTAACACTGCTTAGCATATTTGCCCGGAACTTCTTGAAATGCGGTTCGATCATTAGAATAATTTCTGGGGCGGTGACTCGCGTTTCGGAGCATACCATTCTCGATATATTTAAGACTCCTTACTGCTTTCCAAAAATAGTCTTAAGAATGTTCTCTCGGAAGTGCTTACAAAACATTCAAATTAGAGCATGCAGTAAGTCGCACCTTTTCCGGAAAGTGGAGAGCATTGCCGCTGGGCCTTCGATCTCCTACAGCGCGCGCACTCTTCCAGAAGAGAATGTACTAATATGATATGCACCTCTTTATTACCGTCGACTTCACAGGCGATCATGTTTTATTCATGCAACGCGAACGAATGACGATAGGGGGAGAAGTGAGAAGAAAAGAAGACAAAATGGAAAGAGTTCATGGAATGTACTAGTCCGCATGACGTTACCAAAAAGGTTAAGAACTGGACAAACAATAATTCGCAAACCTGTAATGACTACGCCCTAGGCTGGGAAAAGGGCAACACGATATGATAGACGGGACTATGGATGTCGTAATTGCATATTATGGACATAATTGAAGGATAAATATATAATGTTCACAAAATGTATTAGTGATTATATTTTTATACGATGCTGAATTATGTTGATATCATTCACCGATGAACGCAACGCCCATTAAAAGTAGCCTATAAATTTAAATTATAGATTAAATGAAAAATTTCAAGAACTATAGTTCTTGAAATTTTTCATTTATTCTATCTGAAAACGAGTTATCTACATTCAATTTCACTACATTAACCACTATTGTTGATCTCACAAATCGTATTTCTCTTTTTTGTCTAAATATTAAAATAGGTACTTCACCGAACGTGTCTGTGAGAAGAATACTTCAAACTTCAGTAACAGCAAAAGAAACGGTTAAAATAACAGGACGAGGAATGGTAAAGGAAGCCGGAATCCTGTTGATAACGAAACTGAAAAAAAAGTATCAACGACAATTGGAACGTAATGGGAACGATAATGTTAATGGAAACGGATTCTGAAATAATGACGGTTACAGCAACAATAGCTATAACTAGAACGGTAATGGCAACTATGATGACATCGGCAGCTGAGTGTGAGATGGAACCAGCAATACGTTCGATCACGGCAACAGCAATGGGGTGCAGACGATGGCGGCTACAAGGGAGCAGCATATGCATCCAAGGAAAGGGAGGATTTTTGAGGTGTTGCCACTTGAAGAGGCACATTGAATATGCGTGCTAAGAATGGGTGAAAGGAATTTAATAAAATAGGAAGCAAAGCTGCTAAAAGTGCTTGGCACCCTTGCCGATGCTGGTTTAGTTCGTCAAACACAGAAGCAATTTCTACACTACTTCTTTCTTTTACTTATTCAAAAGAAACATATCGAATTCTTCCTTATATCCATACGGCTAAATAACGAAAATGCACGGGCCATTCATTTACTCGCGGTAAATGAACATTTAAAATAAATACATTGAACAACACTGAAAGATGCATTGAAAGCTGAATTATTGCAGGAAAAGTTTGACAGTATATGTGAATCACTAGTAGAAGTCAACTAGGTTCCTTGCACAATATGTGCCTCATAGCGACTTTGGTTGTTCTAATTCTAGATAATATAAACGAGACTAGTCTCATCTAGAAAAACCGGAGATATTTCATCCATTGATAGCTATTTGTGTATTTATTCTAATATAATTCATTCTTGAAAGTCACAGCAAATGTAAAGTTTATTATATATATATATATATATATATATATATATATATATATATATATATATAATATCGTTTATAAAACACAAAGCGTTACATCTCGTATATGATGCTAAAAGGAGTGTGGGTTCCCGGGCAGCAAATTTTCCCTCCCCAATAGAAGGACGTCGTTGGTACAAATATGCTACAACATCCAAAATTTAGAAATGCAACAAAATATGAAATTCGCGCAAAACAAAGCATTAGGTAAAACAATAAAATGCACGGAGCTATACAAAGATATCAATAACACCAACGACAACATGACGAGGTGAACATCGAAAACGTTTATTAAAGTCTGCGGTCTTTGCCATGATACACTTGGGATATATTTTACTAGCGAACGAAAAGAGTAATTGTCCAAAAAGGCAACTGTTATCTTTCGTAGATTCAAGTTTAGATCTTATTCTCTCAGGAAAGAATATCTCTCCCTGTTCGCACCTACACAATGTATTGGAAGATTCAGCTCGACCTGTATATTAGATCAACTGTCGTGTTTCTAGGGCAGAATAACGCTCACAAAAGCAATGTGAAACTATAATAGCAAGCGCAATGACACTTTATGAATTTACCGTCAGCATTTCCATGCTGTCTCAGATAATTTCACATTTCCATATGCATTCTTCAGTGGGGCGAAGGTAGGGATTCTGAATCTCATGAAAACATGCGCAGATTATTCTTCTCCTTATACGTCACACGGCAGTTTTTACTGTTTTCTATAAAATGAATAAAAATAAATAAATTAATTATTTTGTGGTAGACTCTCGGCGTTTCTGCATATGGTGTATCCTTATTGGGTGTTTGTTAGTTCTAAACCGTACTATATGTTGTAATATAGAGTGCCAGTATTTTTTCTGAAACTTGAAATGCTTGGAATCTTGAATTTGTGGGTGAAAAAAAAATTCGAGTGAAATTTGTGGGTTTTTGTGTCTACCGCTAGGTCGATAAGAAAATATAAGAGAAACATTGCTTTTAAAGCATGTAGTTCACAATTGTCATTAATAGGAAATCCCATTATTAATATTTAAAAGTGATTAAAATATAAATCCTCCCCTCATTAACGTGAGTGCTTTTTACGTCTCCATGCTCCAGATTATAGCTTACCCAGGATGAGTGCCATACTTATTTTTGAGCGTAGGTGAGGGAAGAGGCTTGCATCTTGATGACCTCCCCTTTCTTGGGCACGTGTATCATCAGTGAATAGTGTAAGCATTGCACTGAAAGAAGGATGATAGAGAAATAATGAAGAGTGAAAGTTGATGATGAAAGACAATTATTAATAAATGGAATAATGGCCCAGAAGGAAATCATAATAACGTAAAAATCCATATACCTGTCACGTGACAAACATCTGGTGGAAACTCGTGTCTTTTGCGGTATTCGAACCCGCAGTCTACGGCTCCGTAGAATATGGATGTTGCTGGAAGCCATTACGTCACAGTGTTCATAGTGTGTTCAGTAAAACATAATTCGTGGCAAGGATTTTGTGGATTTACCTTCGTTCTAATTAACACTGTGGTAACACGACAAAATTGCTAACCGTTTTCATCAAAAGGCGTGGCACACAAGTCAGAACTGGTTCCAAACACGTGCATAAGCAATTTTGTTTTGGTAAACCACTAGTTGTTAATATATACTAATTCTACTAATTTCACTAGAAACTAAGAAGAAAAAATAATATTTATTACGTCTAGACTTAAAAGTCATCTTCAAAGACGTGTCCTGGTGGAATAAAACTTCGTATACACTAGCCGTGAAAATACACTAATGTAACATTGTTTATAACTTTCTTAAAATGAAATTCTCAATTTTTATAAATTGTCAATTTGTATCCTGTTTAATACAGGATTTGACGTTCAAACGGAAATATTTGGAGAGCCAATAAGGACCGTAATTGAAATATCAAGATTGTTTCGAAATTTACAAATTCGAATAATGGGAATTTTTTGCTGAAAAGCGTTACACGAGATGGTTGAAGAATTATTATGATTCAGTGTGCAACATTATAATATTGCATACCCGTTAATAAATATAACTTAATGATATGAGAAAGTACTTGCAGATGTAAGACCATTAGTTGTTAATGCGTCGGGAGCGTTGGTATATTTGACCAGCTCTGATGGTGTAACGTATAAGACAGTTAAAGGTCGATTCTGAGCGCTAGAATTCGAATGCCAGCTCGAGCAAATACTTTTGCGGATTGGAAACGCTTCTGCGGGTTAAACTACTGTTTCATTATGTAACAGTTACAAATAATGCGGGAATGAATGAGTTATTGTAGCACCTAGTTTTCTGATGCATCGGTAGTGATGAAAAGATTTCACCAGCACTGATGGGGTAACGGGTAAGAAAAGTGATCATGCAGCCTATTCACTGATGTTTGTATCCCAGCCCAGAGAACTATTTTTGCGTGTTGAAAATCCTTTTTTTATATAACATCATTAAAACGCCCTTTTTCGTTGCAAGAAATCGTTCATAAAATGGCATTTTATGGCACAGATTATGTCGTATTAGCCGTTTATGGCACGAATAATTGCGTCGTCATACATTCAACCATTCGCAGCGAACGAATCGTGAGGTGTAGCGGTAAACCACACTACCGACCAAATCGGAGCAAGCGAATCATGCGTAGGTGGGGGTAAACCGAACAGTCGACTGCGGTTTCGCACAGATTTAAATAGCTGTGATGTCTGTGCGATGCGTGCTAGCGGCGGACACTTGAGGGTAGAAAGTTGTTTCCAAAAATTAACATTGATTTTTTAATTTATAATGCTGTCACACAAAAGAACATATGCAACTGGTTGATAATAATTATGTATTGCATTCTTACAATTTTTAACCTGTAATATACTATTACAGGTTCCTCTAGTATTTTAATAATAATATTGAATAATTGTGTGAGTCTCTGAATGTTAACTGATATGGTAAATGTTCTCGTAAATGTAGTGCATGCTTTTATCACGGGAGATAGCGGTGACCTTTTCTTGTCAGATGATGAGATCCAGTGCCGATTTATACGTCGGCTTGCGGGGATTTATTCTGGCAGGTATCTCTTACCTA